>WHYT01015682.1:293531-392876 GCA_009806455.1 Tetrax tetrax
CTACTGGAGAAAGACCAAGGCACACGTAATTTTGAGGGTGGTTCGGTTTGTTTTGGAGTTTTGGGGGGTTTTGGTTTGGTTTGGTTTTTTTTCTTTTTTTTTTTTTTTTGAGACAGCTAGAAAGGAAAGAAAAAAAGGCACATTTAATTTCACCATGAGTTTTAAAACAATTTCTTACTATGCATTCAGGTGATAGATTAATTCTTATCTGATGGCAGATATCAATGTGAAAGCAGAGGTTAAATACTCAGACATAGATGTTCACTTTACTAGTAGCAGCCAAGGATCCTACTCAGATTTGGAGCAACTCTGCAACGGGAGCCTCATAAACAGATAAAAAGGCTAAGCTACCCTGAAAAGTTTATATATATAGCTTAGGACATGATGCAGTCAGTGTTTGACAAAAAATAGCTGAAAAGGAAGTGGCTAGGCAGACGAAAACAGTAAATTTTTTTTTTTTTTCCATTAATTAGCTGTAACTTAAGTTGAGCGGTTATTAAAGTGAACACGCAAAGCATCCTCCTGCAGTCAGTGAGCTATTTACTAAATTCATACATAAATACTGCATTATTATCTCTGTATCTATATTTTACAGTGATAGAGGGAATAGGGTAGAAGCTAAAACTACAAATGAGGTCCACACTTGGCAAGGAGGAAAGCCAAAGAGCAGGATTTCAGGAGAGGGTTGAAGTTTGACAGAAAGACAAGGAAGAATTCAGGGACAAAGTTTCACTAAGTTCAGATACTGATAGGAAAAATGTGACATATTTGTCTTTCTTCAGTTAAAATTTATGAACTACTGAGATAAACTATCTCGTAGTTCAAACACTCTGGAATACAAAAATACAAATGCGGTTTTACCAACATAATTTAATTTGGCTTAGGAGCACGTTCTAATAAAGAAACATTCTTCAAAGAGTTAATAACTGCCTTTTAAAGTGCATTAGAGTAATGTCAGAGATATCATATAAACTTTAAAATTAAATCTATTTGATCTGGCTTTCTCAGGTAAAGGTCTAAGTAACCCTATGTATAATCAGTGGCTTTTTTTCTAATGGTATTCTGCAAAATTGCAGCATAAAAAAGAGTATGGGAAGTATAAGACAGTGATGTCAACTCATATGTTAAGTAAGGAAATATAATTTTAGCCTCCAACTCAATTAAATTCTGCTGTAAACTGTAAAGTGAAACAGTAGAAAAAGTGCAAGAAGAAGAGTACTGCGACTTTTCTCAGCTGTTCCTCAAAACAGGAATAAAATGCTGAATTCTCCTATGTGGGAATGACTTGGAGAAGACTGCAGGCAAAGAAACCACTACCTAGACATGGGGAAAAAAATAAAACAGTTATTGGAATAATCAGAGTTTCTTCATTAAAATGCAGTCCAAAAGAAACTTCCTTTGCTGATTAAATTGCACATATTGCATACAACAGAAGGAAAATAAAGAGACCTCCATTAAATCATGTAAACAAGACACAGAGTCCTGACATCTGACTCCATGTGCAAAATTAGGAGGATTTCTGATGTCAGAAAATGACTGCCTGGCACTGTTCAACACACAGGGCACCTTCCTTCCTGCTTCAGCTGCGGCGTGGCCATCCCAGCATGGTGACGCTAGTGTCATATGCGTAGCCTAACACACACGGATTGCCAGTCTCATGCTTCCCAGACAGCAGACTCATACGTAGCATGAACCGGGGGGAAATATGAATACAGCCTCCCTGTCCCAGGTATGGGGTTGAGCCGTGGCACAAGGGAGCAGCAGCTGCAGGGCTGGGAAAGGCTGGGAGGCCTCTCACCGTGCTGCAGGTAGACAGTGTGGTGGTCTCAGAACAAACAGACCCTGCCTCTGCTGGGCCGGGGTGTACCCACGCTGCATGGCTGGACCACCTTGTCACTGGGACGGTGGCACTAGAGCTGCGCCACCACAATGTCGCACGGGGAAGGGAAAGGAAGTTAATTCTTTTTAGTATGTGTCTGCTCTTTGTTGTCCCTGCTACATCCTTCCACTGAATCATCATCAAAAGCCTGGTGCAAAGCCAAATCAAACTGGAGACCAAGGAAAGGTTAGAGGTAGCTGTGCACTGACAGTGATGCGTTTTTATTTTCACTGAACGAATCTGCTAGGAGACAGCCTAGCAATGAACAAAAGAGAGATCCTTGTGGCTTCCCTGTGGCTTGCTTTGTTCTAATTTTACTCGTCTTTCTTACACATATTAGCACAAAAAGCAACAGAGAAAGGGTTTTCCTGTCTTGATGCTCTCTTTGTTGAATGAGATCAGGCTCCCTCTCTGATTTTAGCAATATTTAGAAGATGGGGGCCCACAGAGCTGATGACCAGGATTCCCAGAGCCATCAGCACACTGACGTGGAGGAGATGGCTGGAGTAGAGGGCAGCTGCCTTTACAACCTGTCTTAATCACAGGTGATTCAGAAAGTCCCTAGGAGACAATACTGAAGGAAGAGAGGAAAACAGATGTTAACACATAATATGTTTCATGTTCTTTATTATAGCTGGTGTCCCATCATCTAAGCTGTCACAGAACCTAGAAAACAGACTGTTTATAGGTAGGTAGCTACATAAATAAATAGATAGATAGATAGATAGATTCATTGATTCCTAATCTTCCCTGGTGATGTAAGTAACCTCATGTTATACGGGCAGACAATGAGCACTCAGTTGCTCTGAAAGCCGCTCTTTACTGTAGTTTGACACCATGCCCACTTCCAATGCATGTCACACCATTTTCCTCTGCATGTGGAAATGACAGAATATTTGTTTTCCACTGTGTGGCAAAGTTCATTTGGGGAGAGGAAATTACACGTCCCAAGGAGCTCATTTTAGCAGACAAAATCAGTGAAAGCACAATTTACAATCTGAGAATACACACACACATGATACTAGTCCAGCACATGAGAGCAGCAGAGGCACAGGCAGAGCTGTCGGTCTGCTTTTGCATGCTAGGTAGGACTGCGATGAGTCTTGACAAAAAGAAATTTCATGTTAAACAAGAAAAAATGCCCTTCCATATTCTTAATGTAGTTGCAACTGGAACATAGGCTGACTTATGGTCCACCAGCATCATTGCTATGTGGCCATCAGAGACACCTGAAGGTGTCAGACTGGTGCTATACTCTGGAGACAAGAATATGCCTTTAGAATGGCATATGCACTTTTTAGAGGCTTGCAGCCTTAGTTGTTCAGAAACAATAATAAGGTTTCCAAGGTGTTTGGAAAAATGTTCCTCAATGTTTTAAATATGTTTCCTTTAAACAAATGAATGTGGCTTGCAGACTTTTTGGAAACATCAGTTAGGCAAAGTATTTGGAGCCATGGCTCTGTCTGCAAAGCAGTCACTGAGAGATTTAAAAAAAAAAAAAATTGATATCGTCTTACTAGTGCATACTGGTGTTTTGCTGAAGATTTGGCCTTCATACTTTGAGAACCTCTTACAGTATTTTAGAATATTTTTTTCCTATAATTAACTATGTAACACTTTCTCTTTCTTCTATTCATTTTTTCCAGGTCTTAATAAAGGCTTTATGTGGTGAAAAAACAAGACTCATTCCTTATTGGAGATGCAAACTATGGTTTTAATGATCTGTTAGCCATTTGACTCTCTTTTGGTCAGCTCATTGAATAAAATTAACTTTTAGTTTGTGGAATCAATCACTTGGGATAAACACAGGTATGATATTGTAGCCAGAAAGTTCCAAATTTTAAATTAATAGTTTTAATGAGTAGAATTTATGTTGATTGCAAACTATTTATTCTAAGAATTACAGAATGTATATATCTCCAATAGAACTGTTTTGTTTCCTGCTCCAGCATTTTGTGAAAATGGGTTATAATTATCATTGTCTATGGCTTACATACAGGATTATTTTATTCTGATCTAATTCCAAAAAAAAAAAAAAAAAGAGAGGGAAAAATGCTCTGATTCTACTTTTCAGGAAGTCCTACACAATAGATTAAAAGTTTGAAATATTAAAAGCTTGCCTCACAGCCATGGAGACCTAGCACAGAGACAGACAAAACAGTAAAATATTAAGAAATAAACACAATTTACTGCAAACTTCACTAGTGTATGATAGCAAAGTGCACACATTAAGAATACATTTAAGCAGAAAAACAAACAGAAGTTTTGGAAATTTTCCTTTCTTGTACAATTTAAAAATTAAATAACCAAAATTTTTGAAAATATATGTAATATTTTGAAAGGCCAAGTGCAAGGTTCTGCACATGAGTTGGGGCAATCCCAAGCACAAATACAGGCTGGGCAGCCCTGAGGAGAAGGACTTGGGAGTGATGGTCAACGAGAAGGTCAGCATGACCCAGCAATGTGCATTCACAGACCAGAAAGCCAACCACATCCTAGACTGCATCATAAAAAGCAACATCAGCAGATCAAGGGAGGTGATTTCCGCCTCTACTCTGCTCTTGTGAGACCCCCACCTGCAGTACTGTGTCCAGCTCTGGAGCCCCCAACATAAGAAGGACATGGACCAGTTGGAATGAGTCCAGAGGAGGGCTACAAAGATGATCAGAGGGCTGGAGCAACTCTCCTTTGAGGACAGGCTGAGAGAGTTGGGGTTGTCCAGTCTGAAGAAGAGAAGGCTCCAGGGAGACCTTACAGCAGCCTTCCAGTACCTAAAGGGGGCTTATAAGAATGATGGGGACAAACCTTTCAGCAGGGCCTCTTGCAATGTGACAAGACGTAATGGTTTTAAATTAAAAGAAGGTAGATTTAGACTAGATATAAGAAAGAATTTTTTTTACAATGAGGGTGGTGGAACACTAGAACAGGTTGCCCAGAGAGGTGGTAGATGGCCCATCCCTGGAAACATTCAATGCCAGGTTGGACTGGGCTCTGAGCAGCCTCATCTGGTTGGAAATGTCCCTGCTCCTTGAAGGAGGGTTGAACTAGATGACCTTTGAAGGTTCCTTCCAACCCAAACCATCCTGCGATTCTGTTCTCTGATTCCTACCTTGAATTATTATTAATATCAAACACCCTTCAGCTCTTTACATTAACCTAAAATATTCTAATAGTGTAAATACAAGCAAACACTGCACTGAGAATGTTTATACCCAAATGTGATACCGGTAGTACATTTGAGTTCTAATCTTAGCAACATTTCTATTTGCAAGCTGTCAGTAGGATCTGGAATTTATGATACAGTCTCCTCCCACAGCATTTAGGCAATAAGATAAAAACTTTCTGTCATAAAATTTTCTTGGTTCTGTTGCTCTTGTTAGCACAGATACATGCGAATTCCCTGGATAACCTTGCTATTTAGGGAAATGGCCACCTGTCACGTACCGTATGTAAATAAGAGCTGTATGTAGGACTTGGTGGCTTCATGTGATGGAGCATGGCCACAGAGGGACAGCTTTTTGCTCATGGTACTGAGCGGAAGAAGCTAAATTAAAAGGGGATGTGAAGGAGCGGGGCAAGACTGTGACTTGTTTCCTTTGCTGAGGCCAAGGGAGAATAGTCAGCTGGGACCAAGATGTGGCAGCCCTCATTCAAAGTCCCTGCTCCTTTACTGCAACAGCCAAAGCCCTGTAGTTTCACACAGTCCGATTTCACTCATGGAAACATTTCAGTGAGCATCTGGCAAGCAACCATGCTGGCACTTGAATCTCACAAACCATTACCATGGCACTGTCACTGACTTGTCAGAGGAAGCTCGCTGAGTCTTTTGCTGTGGTTTGTGAAGCCCTCTGCAGTACGCCCCTCTGGGAGAAGCCTGCTGCTGAAATCAGGCCCATGCTCCCTTGCTCCAGGAGGCTCAGCCACAGCCAGGCTACCAGGGAGTCTTACCCTTCCACCTTGTCCTTTCCTCTGACACAATGCCCTGTAAATACACATTTATTTCCACCCACCAAGTAGAGCAATAAAAAGTGAAAAAGTTTCTCTCAGCGGTAGCTGATGCACCAGATGGGTATAGCAGTCTCTTCACAGACTACCACAGCCTCCCTGTGCCAGAGGAATGAGAACTACATCCTTTCCCTCACACCTACAGGATAGGCAGTGGGTGCTTACATGTTTTGTCTCTCCAAACTATGCTATAGTTGTGTCCCACATCCGTAGGGTAACCCCAGCCCTCAATGGTGAATGCTGCTTCCCGACACTCGGTGATGACTAGGCTCATGAATGCATTAGAGACAATAGCTGATCTGGAATAGATGGAGAGAATAGAGAACACACAGAAAACTATACATTCCATTATTAACCTCGCTTTAATAACTTGAAGCACAGCTACTACTGAGTATGCTTATAACTGAGTAGGTAACATAAGTTACACAGTGCAATCACACACAGACATCACTTGTAATTAGCGGGTAAAATTTGCCACATCCATACAGAACCTTCCATCATAATCCCCAGGTCATTCTTTATTTTACAGAAAAAAAGGGTTTTTCATAGCTTTTTTATAACCACTGGGCATGGGTGCTCCTGAGATTAAAATGGCCTTTCTACAGGAGGTAGGCAAATACTGTTTGTGTCATTATATTTGTTTGGTTTTGGTTTGGTTTTGTTTTTTTTTTTTTTTTGTGTCCATTCAGTGATTTGAAGGAATTAATACAGACTGGTTACATGGCATGGACAGTATAAAGCTCATAGTCAGCTCATACAGCTTCATTTTTCAGCAAAGGACAAAAAGAGTAGATTTCAACTATTCCTGGAGTTTAATGAGTTTAACAGTCTGTTTTTTTCAGAGGCTTAGAATGTGTAGCAAAGGATTAGCATAAATAAAAACTGCATCTTATTTTCCAGTTAGTGTTTTGTGGACTTTTTTTAAACAATCTATGGTAAGAAATTTATTCATTGGCTTTAAATCTCTATTAGCTTTAGAACAGCTCTAAATTCCCACAGATCTCCATGTATGTTATTATAGCATGCACTAAACTTGCTATTTTCAAGTTCCAGCTACTAGAAATCTCATGTAAAAAAGGATATGTTAAAAAAGTTCTGTTTCTCACTTGCTGTGAATTCAGCCAAATCTGGGCTTCATTTTTGTCATTTTGCTTCCTGTTCATCTGAGAGCATTGCACAGCCCCAGGGTAGGACTTTGCCATTGAGTAAAAACACTTAATTCAACAGCAGAAAAAAAAGATGAATAGAGGAAGAGAGATGTATTCAATAACCGTAATTTTACAGTAATTATAATTTTCACAGATCAGTGAGAAATTAAATCTTTGGCAGAGACTTCAAAACATTTTGAAGGTCCCTCTGTACAAGTACACTAATATAGCGAAGTGCACTTTTACTATGCAGGAAATTATACAAATGCTCAGCCAAATGCCATGAAGACAGTGTGTACTTTGTGCAGAGGAAAATGTGGGACACGTAAAGTGCATTGAGCCCAGATTTCACTGAAAGTAATTGAGTAATAGAGCTCTGAGGCATCCCTAGCATAACTTGCAGGTCTAATAAAATAGAAGCAAGAAAATAGTATCTGTGTCGCCAATGAAAACGAAATATATTGTATTTCCATAAACAACATCATTTGCCATGATTTGAGTCACAGTATCATTCCTGCTGTCAAGAGTATTTGTTGCCTATTCATCACAGTACAAGACTCAAACAGAGGAGCAGCTTTGCAGGTAAGTGAATTAAGGTTGCTTGAGATGCTTTCAGATCAAAAAATATTGAACTGAAAGACTCAAAATATAGGAGTGATGGAGAAAAGTTGTGCAGAAAGGAAATGTGACTTGAAATCTGATCCTGAAAGATTATTGTAACAATCTCAAAATTACTTTTACCAAGTAAACAGCATGTTTTCTTAAAGGTGGATTTAGTATAAAACATTGGAAGGTATATCACTTTTTGTCTGCTAAATCGATGTTATGTTATGAATAAGACAGCAGGCAATTAAACAGAAATAAGCTAGGAAGCATTGAAAGCATAGCTTCATGAAACACAGTGATAAAAGACCTTTACTTAGAAGTACCAAACAATAAGAATAAATATTTAATTTTTAGTCACAGCCATCTGATGCTGATCACAGCGCAAGAGCAATGTCTACTTTTGTTATTGTGATTCATGTTGGCTGTTGCATACTCACCACTGCATACACAGGTGCATTCTGGGAACATGTTTATTGTTGAAAATGAATACAGCATCTAGAAAGTTCCTCAGAATAATTTTAGGTTGTGGATTCCTTGTTGTGTCTCTCTCCAATTTATGATGTAAAGCAACTCCCCAGAATGAAATACTAAGTATGCTAATAATGAAAAAGCCTTTAAAAGCCACAGAAAATTTTCACTCCTAACAGAACAAGGAATCCTTATCAAGATCTGTGTACGTGGCACAAACCTCCCTCTACATTTCAGGGAACCACACTACATCAAAACAAATGTACAACTTCAATTTATTCCACCATTCCTTGAAAAACTCAAATGAATGACCAAGGCAGATAGCATCTTCAAAATCAGTTTCTTCATTCGTTCTATAAATAATCTTACTTTTTCTAATGAAGATCCAGTGTTTTCTTATTATGAAAAGTTAAAAACAATGACCTAAAACCCCTGTGCAAATCAGTGACTTATGACAGATCAATCCCAGCTTGCAGGAAGAAGTTTATCTTAAAAACATCAAAGTCTTTCAGTACTGGGGCTCTTGCTTAGCTTCAATAAAACTACTGACAATCTCATAAATTTCTGAGCTAAAAACATGTGCAGTTTAAAAAGTAATCATGTTCGAAGAAAATTTTAAATTAAAAGACTGTTTGAATTACTGTACTTTTTCCACATGTCTAAAGTCCATAGATTAGGAATTTATCTGTGAAAGATGAAATAACTTATACTGCACTTAGCTCTACTTTCTCTAATTTCAAATAAAAGACTTGCTGCACCCCAGGTGCAGACATGTCTTGGGATCCAATCTTAACTCATTAGTCTTCTCCCTTAGTAACAACTCTGTTCACTGGAAAAGACCCTCCCTTGTCGTTATTGCCATGCACTTATCTCTTGATTTGGTTATGAGTGCTTAGTGTTTACATGCAGAACAGCTGTGCTGGTGCTCGCTAAAGGTCTGATTTGTGTAGTATCTCCAGCTCATAGCAAATGCTTACAGAAGCAGTACAAGAATCAAGTTAAGTATAAAGCGAACTTTCCCCTGCTTTATCCTCCCAGATTCTAGCATTTGATTTAAAGACTGCTTGAGCTGGAAATTATATCTGGATCATTGTGTTTTATGGGGAAACATAATCTATAATGGCTTTTTTTGTAAGCCTTTTTCAGTAAGTTCCACAATTTAATTACATGAAAGTTGTTTTGTGATGTTATAGACTTATTTTACACTGACACCTGGTTAAAGTTTTTCTACTGTACAAAATGAACCTGTTTCATGCAGAAGGCCCCCAATGGAATTCCATTTATTTTCTAGAAGACAGTCAGTTAACTGATTTTGTTGCTATTAATCTAGTGAGTCTTAAACTAGTTATCAACTCCCAAATTAAGGACAAGAAAATAAAATCAGAGCATAAAAATAAATCTGTCTCAATGGAATAAGTAACATCAGCTGGCACATGAGCTTGCATCTATCCTGTGTTTCCACAAGACTTATCAGACTATGGACCTGTTCTACCCTGGGCCTGTATTGACCTCTGTAGAGGTCAATACAAGCACACAATGAAAAATCCACAGAATAGATTATCAAGCATGTGTTCTTATGCAGTAATAAGTGTCTCTGTGCCATAACACAATCTTGGTGAGGATCTGGGGAAAATTAACTGTCTTACCTCTATTCCTCAAATATGCTTTTCTGCACAGGAGATATTTCTTCACCACTTTGATTTATTAAATTTATTTTTAGTCTTTTAGAATGTGGTAAAATTATAACTAGCTAAAAGTGGTACTATAATAGGAGTTAAATTTTCTTCATAGCAACAGGCAGAATATTGCTTTTCTTTTTAATGTTTTCCCAAAGACCTTAGAGGTAATTGTCCAGCTTTTGAAAATATCCTAATTTTCCCACGTACAATCTGAAATCTTTGGGTAAGCATATCTGACCTGCAGAAGAGAAGTTATATGCAGTGTTTAAATACAACTGACTCTCGTTCACTTTTGTACAAAGCTATGTTTTCAGAGAACTGTGCTTCTAAGAAAAAGGAAAAGATGTTAGGGACACACTTTCAGACTTCTAAGAAAATAACCAACTGAATACAAAATGTTTTTCATCCTTCTGGTGAATATCTTCCAATAAATATCCCTAAGTTTGGTAACCTATTGACACAGATAATGCATTTTTGCAATGCCTTCAAATGCAAGAAGCCATATGCAAGGTTTTCTTCTGAAGCCTCTCATCCTGCAAAAACATGGGTAACTTCTACACATACGAAGATTTACAATGAACACAGAGGGGTTCTGCACTTGCAGGAGTGTGTTTGGGGTAAGAACCTTTCTCCTGTCCCTCAGCATTCTTAGTCATATCACAATTGTGCTTGAGGCTCCTTATCTGTAGTTGGGAGGGCCCCTGGGCATTCCTGGCTGCGCTCCTGTGAAGCGAGGGTTTCCAGGTGGATAGCCCGGCACTCCGTAACCCCTAGGCCCCGGTGGCCTCGTCACAGCTATGGATGGGGGAGGAAAGTTTCCTCCTCTGCTCTGCGGGGGATAGTGGCCATTCGAGGCAGAGCCTGGATGCTGGAGTGACTGAGAGGAGCTGGCTTCTTGTGGCTGGCCGGTCTTCTTTGCTTCATTGCCATCTTGTCCTTTCTTGTTGTCTGAAATGTGTTTTCAGAACAGAATTAAAAAATGAACATGCAAACCAGAAATTCCCTGAGAGGGAAATACTGCAGCTGCCTGTCCATGCCAGAGTGTGGTGGAAGGTCTGGGGCTTCCTCTGCCAACAGCCTGAAATCTGGGGTAATGCACCTTCACAATATTTGCACCATATTTTCTCTCCAATCATTTCTGCAAGGCCCCAGTGGAGGAAAGTGGAGGCTTTTCCCAAGTAGCTAGATGCACTTAGATATCATCTATAATGACAATGAAGGTAGTAATTTCAAAGTTAATCAGGCACATTTTGAGGTTGCAGACATGCCTTGCACGTGGTTCTTCCAGTGACAATCATCTCTAATCTTGGGTTCTCTGCTAGGCTTGAGCCTGTACTGCCTGCATGCAAGATTTGGACCCAATTTCTTTGTAATAGGTAAGAGGGATCACTGATATCCAGACCAGGCTTTGGGTTTTTTGTTGGTTTTTTTTTTCTGGGGCTTGTAAGGGTCGGTCAGAAAATCAGTATTGTCTCAACCTTGTCACCGAGGACTTCCAGGTGGACTGTGGGCTTGATCTGGCCTAAAAGTTAGGCTCACAACTTGACATGAGTTGCTGCAAGCAGCCTGCCTGAGATGCAGTTGTTTTCTTTCCCAGGGAACAGAAAGGAACTGTTATGGACAAGGCTGACTCTGGCCTAACAACAAAATGTACAACATCCTTGAAACGGCGGACAGAGTGGCGCGGAGGTGCCACGGCTCATGCCTGTTGTCAAAACTGGCAGAGATAACTGTGCAGCTGCTATCGAGGACGATGAATCACAACTGCTGTCTCAAAACAACGGTGAGAAAGTGCCCTTTAACAGAACTTTGCTAATTATAATGTAAAAAAACACACTTCTGTCCTAAGGGCCAAAAACAGGGGGAGATCCCTGAAGTAAGGAGGAGCAAGGTTTGCTACTTGGCATAAAAGGTCGACCCCTAACAGTAAGACCCCTGAAGAGCTCTCCCCACCAAGGATCGACATCGATCGTGAGGACTAGCGGGACGCTGCCTGGATCTGGGACCATAGGGATGCCTTGGACCCGCGGTGGTAGCTATTATTGTTTTCTTTTCCTATCTTTACTTTTCCCTTTCACTCCCTTTCACCTATCGCATGCCGGTTTACAGGCAAAATAATAAAGTTTGTGCTGTTTGATTGAAACCAACCCCTTTGGCGTGTTTGCCGTATTTTGCACTTTGAGATCGCGCTAAAAGAACCATCACGAGTCCCAAGTGGGCCATGACAGGGCTGCGATCCTGCAATTCATTATAGCTCTATTACAAGTTTGTTGTTTATTTTTTTCTTTAGTTTGGTCTTGCCTGGTGTGGAATAATATTACAGCATTTCTTAAAGAAGCCAAAGAAAGAAAAATGAACTGGAGATTAGGCTATACTTGTGATTTAGTATTGTGAATATCTTTCAGGAGACTGAAAGATTGATCTCCTAGTTGAAGGCGTCCCTGCTCCATGCAGGGCGGTTGGACTAGAAGACCTTTAAAGATCCCTTCCAACTCAAACCATTCTATGATTCTATGATTCTATGACTACGGCAAAGGAAGCAATCAAGGCAGTGAGGAAGGCTATGGTCTGGCATACATGAATTCCTCATCCTGAGGAATTCAAACCAGTTCTTACCTTGGTTTGCAGTGGATTCATCTTGCTTGCCTCCTGTTTGCTTTGGCTGTGGTGGTTCTGTCTCAAATGGATTTTCCTCTTGTTCATTTGATTTTTGTGCCTTTTGTTTATTTCTTCTTTTATTTTCTTCTGCTTGCTAATGATGGGGAGAGAGAGAGAGCATTTTCAGTGATCTGAACGGCTTCTCTAATATTTAATAAAACCAAAATCAATAATTCTCTATTCCTTACACTTTGTAGTTTCTTTTTAAGTTCCAAGTTAGCTTCTTTGTAGGATTTGGATGTAGCGTTGAGATAATAAATACTCAGGCTAAATTTAAAGAAAAATAACATTTCTTGTTAGATAATGATTTAGATACAAAGACTCTTACAACATTCCTATAGCAACAACCACAGTCATGCTAATATAAAATCTGTATATTTTTCTCATTTATTGTGTCTAATAAATAATAGTATTTTGACAATGAACAATGTGCTTTCTTGTAGTATGAAGAAGATACTGTTATTTCAGCGGGGAAAAAAAGCTGAAATAAATTATTCTGTCTGTTAATACTCTACATGCAGTCTTATAGTAGTTAAGAAAGATGTTCCATAAAGCTATGCTTCACTATGAAGTGTGTTCTAAAGAATAACTTATACAAGTTAATTAACTTGTATGACATACTTTAAAAATGAGTAAATCATATTTATAAAAGCTTTTGAAATAATACAATATGCAAATTCAAGTAATGCCAAGAACACAGCTAAAGGCAGAGCTTTTTATTTTTGTTTTAAACTATTACCTCCTTCTTCTACTAAAATAACGCATCACAGCATAATGCAATTTTCTTTTTTTAGTGTATTGTATTACTTTTGTGATAACTCTATGAAAGTAATATTTTTCACCACCATGATTTAATTGGAGAAATTCTGATCTGAAGTCTTTTATTGATGTAAGCACTAAATAATTAATCTGCATGTGCTGTTTTCTCTGCTTTGCTTGTTTTTGCCTTGTATTTTTTTCTTTTCTTTATTTATTTTCAGTATCTTTGCCTTGGACCATTCCAAGAAAGGAATAGCACTCAAAAAAAAAAAAAAAAAAAAAAAAAAAAAAAATCAGTAGGAACTGACCCTGTATTTCAGAGGACAGTCTGGATTCTTTGTTTTTCTAGCCAAGGGTTAAAACAGAATATGATGTTAACTGAACTTCAGCAAAATTTCAGAATTTAATTTTGCTCATTTAAAATCCATCCACAATTTCTACTGTGTTCTGTAATCTTCTTTATATTTATTGGCAGTTTTACAGAGGTTAAATTCCAGCTCTTAGTTCACCAGTATGCTAACAATATGGTACATATATACAGCAGTTTAAAGTGTCTCTATAAAGCAGGACTCAATACAGTCTCTGAGTAAGAGTGTTCTGGGGTCATAATTCTTTACCAGGTACTAACTTACAATCTCTACTAGTCCTATCATAAAGTCCCCAACACCCTGTCTCACACTGCTGTCTCAACAGCATAGTGTACATTGTTATCAAGGAAGGGCCAAGGCACTGGAGATTAGACTTACTGGAAGTTACTGAGAAATTACCCTGCTTCATGGCGGTCATGTTTCTGTTGAACTTGCTAAGGATTTACGACGTGCTGTTCTGTCTGCTGGACAGCTGATCAGACTCACAGCACTTCAGATTCCTTGTAGACTTCTGCATTTTAATGATTTTGCCATTATCGTGGCAACAATAACAAAAGCAAAAAGAAAAACATTGAACAAAAAAAGATATACTCCCTTTGTGCAAAGGCACATTAAATATGATCAAATAAAAGGCTCATGAATTCTTCAAGTCCCTTACCATAGGGCAATCAACACTGTGTTTAATTAGATATTCAGGCAGTGAAGATCCAGAGTGAAAGAAACTTAACAGAGCTTAGACTAAGCAAGCTTTGAGTTAATATTATAAACATACACCATCAGCAGGATAAAAGGTAGGATGAGTCCAGGGTTAGAGGCATAACCAAATACCTTCCCAAACCAGGAAGGGAAGTCATGCTCCAGAGTTTCTGATATGACTTCAAACATTCTAGTCTTCCCACTATTGAACAGAAAAGTTGACAATACGTCACATATAAATATTATGGCAATGTGAATGCAGTAGTATGAATATACAGGTAAATCAGATCACATCAAACCTGGAAAGGGACAAAAAAACCTGTATGTTAGCATTATTTAAAAACTGACACACTGAAAGGAATATTATTTAAAATAGTATTTATGTATTTTAAGGGGAAAATAGACACCAATATTTTTATTGTATACCAATAGATTTTGCCTGCAGTTACCACCCCTCAAAGAATCACTGTACCAAGTTGTGAACTCTATATCACTAACCAAAGAGTGACGTGCAATTCATGCTCTGTGAAGTCCTAGTGAAAAATTCCAATTCCATCTCTGTATGGCTGATAAGCAAAAAATTATCTGCTTGCAATTGGCTTCTGTTCAGCCTAATTCTCCTCCGTCTTTACTGTGTACCAATGCTATAGAAGTCAGTGGCTGTGTTTGAGGAGAATTTTTGTTATTTTTACAGCAATCTAGTAACCATCATGTGTATTTTTCCTATGGCCAGCTTGTCTAGAAAGTATTTTTTCCCTAAAACACTAACATGAAGTTTTTCTTGCAAAAGCATTTTAATAGACGTTCCAAAAGTCCGTCCCCGCTTATTTTACTTTTGGCTATGCCTCACAATGTACAGTTTGAAGTTTTTTACCGAACAAAACCCACAAAATTGGTCTTTATGTATATTGAGACTAATTGGTAGTTTTAGCAGATTAAAAGAATTGTCACCAAATTGCCACCTGATATTCCAGTCATTGAGGTTTCCTGTCATCTCTTTTTCATTCTTGTAAAGCATTTCTGACAACCAGGTCTTTTTGTTAACTCACTCTTCTCAATCTTCACCCTCAACACAGTAACGTAAAAAGGTTGCAGGTAGAATTCTTCAGACTCGTTCTTTCTCTCCACTTTCCCCACCCACTCATGGTAGATGAGAAATTCCACTCTGTGGTCTCCTTATCTTTTCCCCAGCATGCACAAAGCTTTTTCTGTTGCAGCTTTGCTAATTCTGTCCCAGCTTCCCTACTCCTGGCAGGTCTCTGTTGAGTTGTATATGTTGCCTTTAATGATGGATTAAAAAACAAAACAAACCAGGAAAAAAACAAAGAATTTTTCTCATAATAGGTGAGACACTGCGTTCCTACCAGGAAAACATTTTCTTTTTTTCATATAGAGCCATGTACTACCAGTATTTATTCACTGGCTGCTCAACAGTAGCATTACCTACACCCAGATTGAATGAACCTTCATTAGTTTCAAGTCCTCCTCCATTAAAAGCTGCATTGAAGATTTCACAATTTTTATGAAGAACAAAGTATCCTGCATTTGACAGAGAAAAAGTTGCAGGCACTGTTATCTTTCTCATTTTGAACAGTAATCTTACAATTTCAGTAGTGTTCAATTCAATAACTGCACCTACTCAAATCTGACTCCAGATGTCTCCCTCTGTACTTTCTTTGCTATGACAAATAAAAAAATCTTACTTTGCATCACTTGCTTTGTTACCATTTTTTTCCATAAATTCAAGTAATTTTCTGTCTCATCAGAATTTTTGGCATGTCATGCAATTCTCCCTCTTAGGTGCCTGGGCCTGTTACAGGTGGCTGGAAATAATCTCACAAGCATTTTGTCTTTGGCCAAAGGTAATGTGGCAAGACTTCTGCCCCTTTACAAATTGCACTGGGGATTATGCAGATAACATTTTATTCACAACAGTAATGTACTATCCAAATCTTAATTGGAATCAAGATGTCTCTTCTTCCATTGTCCTACTCTTGCTTTGCTAATACTTTGTTCAAAACCAAAGACAAAAGTCTTTAAAAAATTTTCATTTCATATATAAACTGCTGCTGTGCACTCATTATAGTTGTGTGTCATGCTACTTGGCAAGTAAAGATATGAAAACAATCCTGAACTTTCCATGTAGTGTGCACACAAGAAGAAAGTGTGGCAACATCCAAGCTAACTTGAATGCAAAGCATATGTTTGCATAGGCAAGTCAGGGCCACATTTAGAACAGACTAATTAACGTGGAAGTCTTGAAGACTTCAGAAACAGATTCAGCTTCACAGTGGTAACACAGATACATGAAATACTGTGTTAGCTGGAGAGAGTCACAGCAGTCAAAGACTGCACCACCATACGTTCAGTACACCATCATACATTCTGATATGTCCCTCCTACAAGGCATAGGTAGACATTTCCCAAAAGCCATCACTCTCAAGCCAGCAGACCAGAGATGCTCCACTCCTTAAGAATAATTTCTGGTTTAATTGCAGCAGTAATGACAAATTTTTTATGTAATAACTAACTAAAAGAAAATATTTTCTGCTCTATACTTCAGATAAAACTTTCTAAAGAATTACTCAGGTTTCTAGGATTCCAGCTTCAGGAATTATCCACAATGAGAAATATGACACAATTAAACACTCAGCCTATCAGGTGGTAACACTTATTATGGAAGCTCTTTTTCATTACTGTGTCATTCACTGCGATGTGATGAGGCAGCTGATTACACCAATAACAAAAGACAGATGTAGAATGCAAAAAACCTGAAAGGACCACAGTCAAAAGATGGTGGGATGGAGACAATGGTATACACAGCAGGCAGTGTGGAGAGAAAGAGGATGAAAAGCAGCATGGCCATGTAGAAGTTATTAGATCTGGAAGCCTTGAAGACCCTCTCTTGTGGGACGTTGCAGCACATCACTGCCCAGCACTGCAAATACATGGAAGTGTGGAGGCGGAACACGTTAATCGCTGGGAGACATGGAGCATAAAAAGATCCCATCCTAGAAAAGAAGCAAAGAAAAAAAATAACTACTTTGTTGTAGGATTTCTATGCCACCCTTTCCCTATTTCAATGTGCTTTGCAACCATACACACCGCGCCCTCAGAAATCAAGTTCATAAAACCACCTTCATATTTTTTTTTACTGGTCTTGTCTGTCCAGTCTTGCTTTAAGAAGAACTGGAGGCATATGGAGAGAATTCTCCATATGAACTTTTAGTTTCAAAGTTACAAAGCCCTCTTTTGCTGCAAATTAAATGATCACCTGATGAAATGTTATCCACTCTTACTTTGTTCCTTTAGTTCAGGTAGCATCTCATCTCACTTACATTGTATGAAAAAGGATAATCCTAAATCTAGGTGTTACCAAAATCATCTAGTTTATTCTTTATTATTTTTCTTAATATACTAGCACCATTTTAGGAAAGATATTTTTGCTTTGTTGACATTTATTTTACTTCTGTTACATGGTTATTTAACGGTTCATTCCAACAAACTGTTTATTGATTCTGCTAAATATTGTGGGTTTTCCTTTCTATATCTGGTTCAATGTTTATGACATCAAAACAGTTGGGACCATTTTATTTTTATCACACCTTGTTTCTTGTGCCATGCTGACTGAAGAGCAATTACTTTCATTTGCCTGGCCAAATGATACAGAATGTAAGAGATCAGGAATCTACTTTTTCCTTTATCATTGTCCATGTGACCAGGGCTGAGCTGCTTTGCCTCCGGGTGCCTCAGTTTTTCTATTTAAAAAATGGGAAACAGATCTACATGTCGGAAAGACTTTCCAAGTACAGAAATATTATGACAGACTCTAGTCTATTAATATCTCTCCTTCCTCTTTTCATATATCTTCAGGGAAAAGATAAAGGATTTGCTAGTCTACAGTTGAAAGAAGAAAGCAGTTCATAGCCATGTTCCTTACCTCCAGTGAAATTAGTTGCAAAATATCCCTCAATTTCAACAGGTTCAGAATCTAGGTAACTTGTGGCCGTTATCATAACATTTCAGTATAACATCTATCATATGGTAGACAAATTCTTGCCAAAGATTATTAATATGGAGAAGACTTGCAAGTGATTTCCATCCCATTTGCTTTGTGAAAACACAGAGGAGAACTTTCCTAACCACACAGTCTCTCTCCCATACACAAAAATAAATGAACACATACACGCCTCTTGTATCCTTTCTAGCTGTGTGACAGCACCCACTCACCAGCTACACCTGAAACCTTTTTGTTCAGTTTCAGATGAGCACAAGCACGTGCAACAGGATGTGTAAAGCTCAGACAGAACATAAACCAATTTATCCTATGTATGTGTTAATGATAAACATGTTTTTGGCAATGTATGATTATTATAATTCAGTCAACCTTTTTTCACTCTTCTGATGTATTTAGTTCAGTTTAAATCATCAGACATTATTTTAAAAAACGCTACAGCTCTAGTGCCTTACCTGGCCCTGCAAACATCAATTAGCATGTAAATGCGGTCCCGGCCATGCAATAAGCAGTAAACAGAAGGATGCTTTATCTTACAGCATCATAAAACTACAAGTCATAGTTTCTGTGCTAGAACATATACATTGGGACACAGCAGCTTACAAGTGCTCAGAATCTGTACATGTAATGAAGTATAAAAATGATAGGTATGTATAGAATTGTTGTTAGAGAATAATTGGGAACAGACTTCCTCACCCAGTCCTCAACATCTCTTAGGCAGAGAATGATTTCTAACCTGTCTTACAAAGTGTAAATTGCAGTAGTAGAAAGTATTAGTGCCATCAACTGTGTAAAAAATTTTAAGCAGAGTTTATGCTACAGCCTCATTGTTTTGATGAACAGCAGCCTGAGAAATTTCCTATCAGAAATTAGAATGCCAGTGCTAAGGCAGGTAGCAACATATGAATTGCAAACCCAAGCTTCTTTCCTAAGCTGCAGGACACAACATAGGTGCCTCACACACACCAGCAGCAGAGCTGGACCCTCTCCGTGCTCTTATGGCATGTCATCACTACGAGGCTATAGGTGGTGCCATGCTCATCTCCAGCAATATAACCTCCATCTGAGCAAGCCCACAGTGCTGCTTCAGGGCCCTCAGTGCATCCCCCCAACAAAGTCTGGTTGCAGGGGCTGCAAGATATTTGCAGACTCCTTCTTTGCTGTATTTCTACAGCATTTCTTTGACACGCACACAACACACAACCTTTGGGCTTTGCAGAAGTGAGGGATTTTACCAAGCAGAAAGTCTGATCAGCCAAGTCATGTTAAAGGTGAAAAATTAGGCTTTAGGAAGAATTAACTTTCAGAAGTCAACACTGTTTAAGGAGGACAGTTCCTGAGGAAAAATGAGCGTCTTGCATGAGGACTCTGTAGAGTTATTCTTTACCACTCATGGAAAGTCCAAAAATGGGATGAAACACAGACAGCTTTTACTCTAGGTCCAAGGACTGATACTAAAACAGCAGCATTTTATGCATATTCATGTGTCTTCACAGATAAGTGTATGTACATTTGTTTCAAGGCCTGTTTTGACAGGACACATGGCAAAAGAGCGGTAAGGTATTTTGAAAGGCTGAAATTCAAAGTAAAGCAGTACAAGCCAGGTGCTTGCTCTAGCAAGTAGTCAGTCAACAAAAAGATAAGATTCATCTACACTGTTTTTTACTGGTTGGTCTTACTCACTCACTGCAGAATCTCAATGCATCTGGTCCCATAATCTTAGCCCAGCATTAGTTTTGAAGTGGTCTTACTGATTGCAGTGCAGCAGAGTTTGATAAATGTTTCATAACACTTGCATCAAACTAAAGCAGTGGGACAGGATCAGCATTTCAGAATAATCTCTCAGAGATATCGCTAAATGCTGGAGGCCTGCAGATGCAACATGCTTCACCACACCTACCAGATCATGCCTTGGTTAAAGATCAGTCCCAGCACATTTCCACTTATATCAAACTCAGAATATGATGGCTGAAAGAAATAATACAGATGCTTTCATTAGACTTGCACAACAGGTTTTAAGACAACTTACAGTAGATTAAAACTATCACTTCCAAGAGCAGAAGCATACTGGCATTGTGTTGGAAGGCCTCCTGTTGCATCTTATCAGTGAATAACAAAGCAAAGTAATATAACCAAAGGCCAACAGGAAGACTTTAATACAGCTTGTGACATTTTACTGAAAATATTTCTGAGATTTTTTCAGAGGAAGGAGAACTCAAAATAGTTCTGGGTACTGGGTAAATTATAAAACAACAATTCATAAACTGAGTGGCTAGTGGTGGTAATCTAATGTGTCTTCCAGTACAGTACCAGCTAGGAGGCTGCTGTGTTTTAATTCCTGTAGGAACTATAAAGTTATTTTTCATATTTTAACAGTTACATTGTTGAAGAGTTCTATTTAAGCATTAACAGATATTGCCAATCTTTATCTTCTCTGCTTATTTCTACTTTGAGTTTGTTCAATTCTGATTTTTACCTCAAGATTCGGCCATGGGGTCTCATTATTGATTTATCTGCTGAAGAAAGCACTTTATCATAGATTTTTGTTTCCAGTATAGATACATAAATACTGTAAACAAATAATTCTTTAGTCTTATATTTCTAAACTATTAATCTGACTCTTTCATTCTGTTTTTCCAAATCTTTAATCTTTTCCACATCTCTTCTCTTACTCTATTTATTAGTTTCTAATTCATGAACACTTCCATCTGCAAACATTGAATACACTGCATTTGATGAAGGATTGAAATACATACAGACATATTAGTTTGTGAGCATATGCACCAGAACAAAACTTTCTGGTAAGAAATTGTGGCTGTAAACTTCTGGTTTACACCTAAATGCCTGATTCAAGCATATTATTCATATGGTTTTGCTTTGTCATATTTTGCTTAATCAGCTTTCTCATAAAAGAGTTTTGCTACATCATCGCTGGTGACTTGCATGATTCATCATATTAGGAAACAAAAAAATCATGAATAATGTGTACCTTCCAAGTATTAATCACAGAGATGACTGAGAGAGAGAAGAATCATAGAATCACAGAATCATGGAATACTTTGCGTTGGAAGGGACCTTCAAAGATCATCTAGTTCAACCTCCCTGCAAGGAGCAGGGACATTTCCAACTAGATCAGGTTGCGCAGAGCCCCATCCAACCCAGCCTTGAATGTTTACAGGGATGGGGCATCCACCACCTCTCTGGGCAACCTGTGTGTTCCACCACCATCATTGTAAAAAATTTTTTCCTGACATCTAATCTGAATCTACCTCCTTCTATTTTAAAACTGTGACCCCTTGTCCTATCACAACAGGCCGTGCTGAAGAGTTTCTCCTCATCTTTCCTATATGCCCCTTTTAGGTACTGGAAGGCTGCTATAAGGTCTCCCCATAGCCTTCTCTTCTCCTATTCCTATCTAACTGTTCCATTATGGCTGAATCAATACAAAGTTATGCTATCAAAATCTGCAATTATAGTAACAATTTTAAATCGTACTTTGTTATTCCTAGAATATTTGCAGACCTTATGCTCTTTCTGTGTAGTTTTCTGTATATGTGCAGATAGATACATATATTTTCACAACAAACTCCTTTATTTATGTTGCATGTATTTATGAATCTGCTACCATACGAGGAAAGATTAAATAGATGAGTAATAATTAATGTGGAAAGCAGTTGACTAAGGAGAGCTGTATAGAGGGATAGAATATCATAAGTGATATTCATGGAGTGATTAATAGTATCTTACAGAACCAAAGAATGTGTGACTGTTCTTCATAACATACAGGCTAGCATTAACAAATAATTTGAAATTCATTTTTTAAACAAATAAAATGAAATTTTTTCCATACAACAATGCATCTTGATTTCTAGAATTCTTTGCCAAAGCACATTTTGTTGTCAAAAATATTTAGGGTATTAAAAAAAATCTAAAAATTAATGGATAATAGGTACATCATGGACATTAACCATAGAAACACAGGTATAGCTACTTCCTAGGAAAATTTTAAGCTCAGATATTTCCAGAAATTCAATTATTTCCAGATTGCACTTCCACTTCTGGTTGTTGTATCAGGCAACTTACTGGACCTGAGGACCATAATGGACCAGACTGTTATATCCATTCTTACACACCTCTAAATAAAAATGTCGATAATAAATTGGTTTCAGCATTCCCTACCAGCAGATGTGTCGTTGACATGTTGAGAACAATAACATATCATGGAAATAAGATGTCCTCTCATTGTTGGATAAACGTGCCACAGCTTCCATAAACAGTGTTGAAGCCTTTGTATACAGGCTGTGAGGTTCACTTCCACTGTTTATTGCCACTCTTTATGTTCTTTACTGTGTGTATGGATGAATGGCTAGAAAGAAGGACAGTGTCTGTGCAGCTCTTTACTCCATACCCTTAATTAAAGCTCTTTCCTTTATAGACTCTGTTCTATTGATTGCATTACTGTATTGTATTCTATTAACATCTCTAATGGTAATCAAAAACAAATGACAAAAAATTAAGTCTGAAGTGTTAATGGATGAATGTATGCGTATTCAGTTAGCAACTCCCAGTTCAACCCAAGCTGTCCTGCAGTTCACAGTATGGCTCCCAACACTGGGAGACTGCAGGCATCTCACAAAAAAAAAAACCAAACTCCATCTAATAGCACCATCCAGCTGTTCTGGATACCCAGGGTCATCTCAACTAGCACTAGGCACTTGTGGTTGGACTGGTCATGCAACAAAAAGTCTCTATACAGGAAGTAGCTGATTCAGAGTAAATAGCAAGACAGAAGAGGTTTCAGCCCAAATGGAAGCCAAATCATCCTAGAGAAACAGTCTGTCCTACAGTCTTCAGAATGGCTTTCAGTCTTGATCGTGGGTATCCCGACAGGGAAAATGTTCGGACTACCACTTTGACATCTTTGAACAACACAATATCTGAGCTATTTTCTGTCAGATGTAGCACTGGCTACAGTGATTCATGTGATCCCCACATCCAGCCTTAGCTACTGCAATAACTGTGGAACATCTGAAAATATGAGGAAGGTCCAGATACACTATTCTACAAGCTCTCTGCCCATGCTGTTTTCATATTTCTGAATATGGGTTACAACTTGTTTGTCCACAACCTAGCCAGCTGGTAATCTTTTTCTCCAGCCCTACACCAGTGCTGTTTGAGATACACCATAGAATTAACAGGAAGAAACTCTTGCTATAAAGGTCAAAATTGCACAGAAGCCAGTCAATAGCAATGAGATTGCTATACCAGAAAACTGGTATATTTTTTTCTATAAAACACTAAAACTTTTTATTATCATTTCCCAAAAGAGAGCTATCAGTAAAACAAGAAATTTGTACACATATGAAGGTAAAATTTTGAGGAAAGGAGGACAAAAGATGGCAGAACAGCTACGATGGCTGTTCATGCAGATGTCCCCAAGATAGCTTTAAATGATTTAGTTCTTTTCTGTACCTCTCAGTAAGGAATAAAGAGGCTTCAGGAGCTTCACAAGCTTTGCCAGTACCCTGACTACTACTTAACAAGTGAAAAAAACAGCATTAGGCCTTACAGTGTAGGTATCGAGCTGGCTAATTTAACCTAACTTAGATCTGTGTAAGAGAGTGAAAGTCTCAACTCCTAAGTGAAGAGCTCTACACTCACTTATGTGATCGCACTTACTTTGTTTCAGCTAAACTAATTCTAGCAAAAAAAAAAAAAATCTATAATAAGATTTCAAGAACAAGTTCTTCCATATTTTTCTCCATAAACTCTGGACGCCCCATTATACTAGAAAACCCTATCGAAAATCCCATAGGAATCTATGGGACTGTATTCAGTGGAATAGGGAATGAGTCTTCAAATTGGAAGTGTGTGAAAAACATGTGTACCCATCTTTCTTACACAATCAAATGAAAAAAAAAAAACATTTCCTAAAGTTACTAAACTCTAAAAAATATGACAAATAGTAAGGCATAAGCAAATTCTGAGAAAAACTAACACAATGTTGTATAGGGATTTTGAAAACGATGAGTCTAGTCAAGTATTAATTCTGCAAGTTGGAAAGGAAAATGTAATTTACTACAATAATGTGAAGTGATACTCTCATAAAGACGTTTAAAATAGCAAATCAGATACTTACAAATCCATACTCCAAGTCCCAGCACCAGCAGTAATTGAAAAACCTAACAAAGACAGCTCTCAAGAAATCGCCAATCAGAATTGTTATGTATGTTGTCATCGTATCAGAAACTGTCAGCCGCACAAATTCCTGTTAGAGCAATATTTTAAGAATATGTTCAAGCAGTCAATAATTACAGTAATAATGAAATACTGGACTAGATTCCTAACTGTGTTTACCCTACTTCAACATGGAAAAGACTCTGCTCCTCCTCTTCATGTACTGATTCTGAAAAATGCCAGGAGAAAAACTGCCCCTCACTTGCTAGAGGTAGCCTTTGTTCTAATTTGTGCTCGTATTTTCAGAAGAGACTTCCAGGGTATGATTAGACTGGGAAACACTTCCAGCCAAGATTGCTGCTGTAACAGAAATATGAGCTAATATCTTAAACTGCTTTTGATCTCTTTGACTTTGGGAAGATTTAAAAAAAAAAAAAAAAAGTGAATGGCTTTCTTTCTCAAGGAGCACCAACTCCCAGTGAATATAGAGAGGAAAGAAGAATATCCTAATGGAAATCCTCATTCCTTTACTTTTTTTCCAGTAAGTCCCACTAAAACCTGCTGTAACAGGCCTTACCCCAATAATTCAAAAGGCTATTACCCTCCCTGATCTGAAATTAAGGAGAAAATTAGTGCACTGATGAGCTTTTAGTGTTCTTAGCTGTTCAGTATCACTGAAAAGAACAGAGGGGCTGGTTTTCCTGCCCGTCTGGTCCCTATTGGTGATTTATTCAGTCTGGAGTGGAGATAAGCAGATGGTGAGACTGTCAGAGTGATGGAGCAACAGCAAAAGTTGTGATTCGGTTGTGAATTCATTCTCATGCACAAACCAACAACAATGGGGTAAGATCAAATAGAGGAAAGGTGGACGTTAGAAAATTCTTTGGAAGTGACATTGGATATTAATAGGTCAATAAGGATAAATATTCAACTGAATCAAATAAAATGACTGAGTAGATTTACCGTTAAACCACTACTGTTCTTTTGCACTATCCTACTTGGCTAAAAATAGACATGCTTTCTCAAAAGCACACTGCTGTAAGAGCTATCTTAAACATATTCATAGAATCATAGAATCATAGAATGGTTAGAGTTAGAAGGGACCTTCAAAGGTCATTTAGTCCAGCCAAGGAGCAGGGACATCCCTGACTAGATCAGGTTGCTCAGAGCCTCATCCAGCCTGGCCTTGAATGTTTCCAGGGATGGGGCTTCCACCACCTCTCTGGGCAACCTGTTCCAGTGCTCTACAACTCACATTGTGAAATTTTTTTTCCTAATATCCAATCTAAATCTACCTCCCTCTATTTTAAAACCATTACCCCTCATCCTATCACAACAGGCCCTACTGAACAGCCTCTCTCCATCTTTCCTGTAGGCCCCCTTGAGGTACTGGAAGACCGCTATCAGGTCTCCCTGGAACCCCCTCTTCAGGCTGAACAGCCCCAACTCTCTCAGCCTGGAGAAGAGGAGAGGTACTCCCACCCTCTGATCATCTTGTGGCCCTCCTCTGGACCCTCTCCAACTGGTCCATGTCCTTCTTATGTTGGGGACTCCAGAGCTGGACACAGTACTCCAGGTGGGGTCTCACCATGGCTAGTCCTGTTGGGCTAGTCCTTTTTTTGTCTTTTCTACAGGTCTGTTGTAGTCAGAAACTGATTTCGCCTAGTTGAAGTTCTAATCAGAATTATAACATTTATTAGGGGTTGTGACAAATCCAGCTTTTTAAAACTGAATGAACACGTTTTGCAAGACAAAGATGGGATGAGGAAGAGGAAGCTAAATGAAGAGAATAGTGAAAAGGAGGGGAAAACAGGAAATGCTTTCAATGCCGTCAACTGCCAGATTAAATACTTCTCCACTAGACAGGGTCCAAAGAAACTCAAATATTTTTTTTTCTCAAGTGTTTAGCTCAGGAAAAAGTCCCACATCTGCTTTTCCTCACATTTTCCCACCTTAATGCCACTTATTAGCAGAAATAAAGAGAGTTTAAACAGCTTGTAATACAATATGATCTATTTTCAAATATGAGCTCAAAGCTGTTACATTACCTGTCCCACCATTGTTTCCCAGCATGGCCCTCTGGGGACATCTGCAGGGTCCACCTGTATTGGAGGAGCAGTTGAATTTTCGGGAATAGTACCATTGTAGAGACTGGCTTCCCATATTGTCATGTTATACTTGACTATCTTTTCTTCTTCCAACTAAGTAGAGAAACAAATCGGACAAAAGAAAAACAACATGAGCTTGTTACCAACTCTCAACCTTTACTACTCCAAGACTCCCATTACCAGTTTAAGCTTGGATGTGATTTACAGTACAGAAAGAAAAGAACGTCTTTCATAGACATCTCTCTGACTGGCTGGAAATCCTCATTCTTACATGTTAAAAATAATGAAGGGAAGTAAATAGCTTGCCTTGAGATTGATTTCATCCATTAGGGCGATAATGAAAGTGTAGAGATTGCCAAGAAAAAGAGCAAAGATTCGTCCCAGCTGCCATCTTAGAGCTATTCGAGGGTGGTAGTTTTCCAGAGAACTAATCACATCAAATAAAGTTGGACAGAACATTCCTAAAAGTGACATAACCATATTTACCTGAGAAGAGGAAAAAGAAAAAAAAAGTAGTTTACAGTGAAATGTTAGCAGCAAGTTCTTTTATTATTTTTGCTTTGGGTGGATAGTGTATTTCCATTACTATTTTTATATGGTTTTTTATTTACTGAAAAAAACAAATCCACTCTGGGAATCACAAGATGTTTTCACAATGGAAGAAAGGGATGAAAAGTCTGTTGAAATCTACTGTAGATGGATATACAAGATCATTTTTTCATTTTACATTCAGCTTAAAACTCCAAAATAATAAAATCTTAGTTATTCAGACTGGAATCTTCAATTTAACCAATATTCTACTATCAGGGAAATCTATTTCCAGTACTGTTTTATGCTATGTTTCTACCACATCTAACACACAGATGTTCTACAAAAAGCATACCTACAAAAATACTACACTAAATTAAATTTGTCTGACATCTCAGCCAAAGTTAATTCTACATGCCACAGAATCATAGAATAATAGATTATCTCTAGTTGGAAGAGATCCATAAGGATCATCACATCCAACTCTCTGTTCCTTGCAGGACTACCTAAAACTAAATCATATGACTAAAAGCATCATTCAGGTACTCGTTGAACTCTGACAGGCTTGGTGCTGTGACCACTTTCCTGGGGAGTCTGTTCCAGTGAAGAACCTCTCAGTAAAGAACCTTTTCCTAATGTCCAACCTGAACCTCTCCTGACATAGCTTCATTCCATTTCCTCATGTTCTATCTCTGGTCACCTGAGAGAGGGGATCAGCACCTTCCCCTCTACTGTCTCCGTTGAGGAAGTTGTAGACTGCGATGAATTCACCCCTCAGGCTTCACTTCCCCAGGCTGAACAAACCAAGTGATCTCAGCCGCTCCTCCAAAGTCTTGCCCTTGAGGCCTTTCACCACCTTGGTCACCCTCCTTTGGCCATGCTTGAATAGTATGATGTCCTTCTTACACTGGGGCGCCCAAAACTGCACACAGTACTCAAGGTAGGGCCACGCTGGTGCAATGTAGAATGGGACAATTGCCTCCCTCAACTGGTTAGCTATGCTGTGCTTGATGCACCCCAGGACATGGTTGGCCCTTTTGGCTGCCAGGGCACACTGTTGACTGAGGTTCAACTTGCCACCAACCCAAACTCCCAGATCAATTTCTACAGGGCTCCTCTCCAGCCTCTTGTCCCCTAGTTTGTATATATAACCAGAATTATCCCATCCCAGGTGGAGAATCTGTCACCTGCTCCTGTTAAATTTCAAACAGTTGGTGGTTGTCCAGCTCTCTAGTCTGTCTCAGATCTCATGTCCTCACTGCATAAGCAAATTCAAATCAATTCTACTTCTTTCTGCCTGATTTTCTTAGAAACCTCTAATAAGATTAACTCATTATCTTAGCAGTATGGAAATGGAACAAGTTAACTGAAAGTAAACTGAGAAGAACAGATAACTAACTTCTATATAAAGTTTCAAATACAGTGTAGCTTTTAAATTCTACAAACGAGTGAGGCATTCTAGTAATTTAACATTTCTCAGTGACTGCTGAAAATTATTTCAAGTCCGTTAGAACCTTTTGGTTCTAATTCATTGTGTCAGCCAAAACGAAAATAGCTGAAAAAAATTAAGAGTGCAGTTATTCAATTTCAATTTAAAATAAAATTTCATTACAAAAAAAAATGTAATAAAAGTGACTGAAAACAACAAATGAGTTCTAGAGTTAATTACTGGATTTTTGCATTTGTAGGCAATCAGTAGTGCCTTCTGTGCATGATTTGTGGCACCCTGTAAGAAATATGTAGATTTTTTTTTTTTAATGATTACAGGAATTCATTGATGTTTCCTATGTATTTAAATAGTGTTATTCGTAACTGGGATTACCTTGTTAAAGTAACAAGAACTCATTGTTACCTCATGCTCAAAAAAGAAACAACGAACCAAAAACTTGCAGTTATCATCTCTTGCAGCACTTGGGTTTATAAATGAAAAAGGCAGAATTTATACTTGAATCTCCTGGCACCTTTTACTTTATTATATTAACAGCTGTATTGTGTTTCACATATTAATGTTTTGAATAAATTTTCTCTTATGAGAACTGTTGATATTCCTATTTTTCAGTACTTCTGGAAGGTGATGATATGTCAGTGACAAAAACATTGGTTATTTTTTCTTCATAATGAACTGTGTGAAGTTTTTTATCTTAAAGTCTTCAAAGTATTGAACATAGTTTATAACATATATTGTCTCAGTCATGATTAAAACAAAGACTTCATGCTCAATATGGCCCAAGCTGGTAAAGCTGCAGGAGTCAATTACAGCCAACATGACCAATCAAGAATTTTAAAAATTCAAACTTATTGTAACAGGCTGTATATCCCATTTATCAATATAAATATTTGGTCCTGTGGTGATCCTGCTGAATCTCAAGTCAAGACCCTCACTGACTCTGGTGTCTCATATCCTCCTGCAGCAACAAGTTCCAGGGCCAAATGTGTGCATAAGGGAGACGTCCTGAGTCACACCAAAGGCTGACCCAGCCAGACAGATGCCTAAGGATGAGCAAGAAAAGCACTGGTTCTTCACATATATGAATAATAAAACCTAGACTCCAACTATATTCAGTACTTGCTCACTCAGCTGTGGGTTTTATGTATTTAGTAACCCCCAGAGTATTTATCTTTCATGTCTTAGATCAATCTTCCTTCAGACAGATGTCAATTTTAGCATTCATAGCATTGGCATATACCATTCCTTCCCTTTTACTTTTTTTTGAAGCTGGCTTCTACTAAATTAATTTTATTTCCTTTAGTTCTCATACTGCAAGACATAGAGAATATGTATTTTGGAAGAAAAGGTATGTCCTCTGGGCAGTTTTAAATATAGTACCTGCTAACTTAATTGAAAGTTTCCTTGTTGTTGCATGGGAGAAGCAGGACAGAAGTCATTGCTTTTCATTCAATATTTTCTAACTTTTTATTATGGTCTGCCTTTTTTACTACTTTTCTGAATCAAGCATATTCTTTCTCATTTGCTTTCTAGCTGCATTTTTACACACCTTGACTATTCAGGCCTCCCATCTCAAGAGCATTTTTAATTCTGGAGAAAATGTGTTATTAAGACGAGGTTTAATGAGGCACAGAAACTTGCAAAGCTGAAAAGTGAAAAATTATTACAAGCAAAAATGCAATGTTTTACTGGGAGAAAATGTTGAGTTTTCAAAATTAAAAAAATATGATGAGTCCTATATTTGAAAAGCATAAACATTTCTTATATAGTTTCAGAGATAAAAATTTAGTTTCTTTTGAGGCATTGATTGAATCATCCAGTGAATTTTAGCCACTTGAATCTAGTCTGATTTCAGAAATGAGCTAATTTACATTCAGGACTTCTTGTCAACTTAAGCTCAGGTGCTGGAGCAGATTTTCTTCCACTGTTTTTATCAGTGACAGCTTCACTGCTCTATTCAACTTAGAAATTGTGGAACAATATGCCAGAATAGGGGCAGCATGCCAGCATGCATACATGCTACAGTTATGGTTGACAGCCAATGTGATCTTACATTCACTATCTACTGAGTGAATTTTAAAAGCCCTCTCTGCCCTACAGATAGAATTTTCCCTAAGAAAGGAACAACAACCAGGAAGAACCCACTAATAATTAAAACTTTAGTTCAAAACACAGTTTTTTATCTCTCTGTGACATTAACCACTCTGGATGTCAAGTCCCTGTGTGACACTCTGAAAGCAAGAAAATTACTCATTACAGAAGCTTTTCCAGCTGCTATGAATCTGGTAAGAAACCCTGCAACTGTAATCACACCTAAACACCAGTCTACCGGCATATTAACCTGTGCCAACACAACACAACATATTGAACACTGACTGCTTGTTGGTTAAATGATAAGTTCATTATGAATGAGTAATCCAGCTGAAATAAATCATATCTTCCACTAAAAATGATTGCAGTAGTCACAGACTTGTCTAGCATCTGCTGCAGAAAGCACTAATAAAGACCTATTTTTTTTTCTAGTAAATACAGGTTCACTTTCGAAAAAGAAATTAGGATTAGAAATCATATTTCATACTAATAAAAGCTGTCTGATTATTGCTAGAATTAAATAGAACATTGACAAGACAGCTTAATTACTTCAATATAAATGTACTTCATATCCACTACTAGGAACATTAAAGTAAACAGCAGGATATTTTTGGCAAAAGATCTATGGGGCTATTTCAGCTTGCAACACCTGAAATATTAAAGCTACAATTTTTTGTTGCTGGAAAAAAATTGATATGTAAAACTGATCTCCTCTTTGCCCAAATGTTGTTAATGACTCTGATTTGAGAAATCTGTCTCCTCCTAAGTTTTCTCTCCTTTTAAGTGGCTTTATTTTTAAACACTATAGGAATATATTTGAGAAAACAAGGTATGTCAGTACTACAGAGATGCTCATACTACCTTCTAGCTCTGCAAACTATCTTCTATCAAATCAGAAAAGTAAATTTTGTTCAGCAATTTTCATCCAATTTCAGAACATTTTACCAAGGGAATCAGTAGCATTATTCTGGATTTTATCAAAATTTCAACAGTCACAGGGAAATTGTCACATGGTGCAGAATCATCATTCATCCATCACCAACAGCCATGACCACAGCAGTTTATGAGGAGCCATGAAATCCCTTAACAGTCCCAGTCTGCCTATTTTCACTAATTTCCTGCTCTCCTGACGCACTAGCCAATTTTCTCAGAACTAGGCGGTGCCATTATGAAGAGGGAGTTAAAAAATTTACAACATTATGCCAGAGGAGAATAGTCAGAGAAAGAAAGGTCTTGTCCACAAGGTCACCGTGCAGTGGCACTGTATTAGGCTATGAGCTTGAGAAAAAGAATATATAAAATATATTTACCCTGGATTGCTCCAAGGACACCATAATTATATGTAAATATTTTTAATCTCTTAATACATCCAGTATAATGAAAAGAAATTTCTTACAAAAGGAGCTTAATATTTTTATGAAGAATGTCAATTTTAACACACTATTTCTTGAATTGTATGTAAGAGCTGCACTTCCATTTGCTCTAACTAGTATATTAAGTGTTTACGGGGTTTTTTTTCTGACCAAAATCTCAATTCATTTATTAATGATACAAACATAAGAAGGCTTGATCTAGAAAATGAGAAAAATGTTTAAATGGTTGTAACATAGAAGCCAAATATACTTATGTAATTAAATATTAATATTAATTATAAATGAATAATAACATACAAACAAGGGCAATATTTTGTACCTCACAAATATGTTCGCTACCTGTGAACAAGAAAAATTCATTAGCCTAATAATGGCAATGTTGATTTATCCACTCTCCTTTAGAGACACATCTGCTCCAGATCTTAGTTCTGAGATACAGAGTCTCCCTAGCAATACTTATTTGTAAAGCAAATAAAAGTGAAACAATGAATGTAAACATGCATATGTTTTACTACTTTCCAGATTGTAGCATAAGCTAATATAACAGCTTTCGGTAGCACAGTTCTTGTTAGTACAAATCTGTTACCACATCTTTCAGCTGAGAGAAAGCTAAATTTGTCCTGAACTGCCTTCATCTGCTAGTCTGCTGTCATGCTTAGAGCTCACGTTGCTTTAAGCCAAACAGTTTTGTACACAACTTTTCTTTCCCATCAGATCAAAATGTAATAAATTATATCAAGTCACAACGCTATCTCAACAACCCAATTTCTCTGGATTCTGGAGGTGTATGAGTGGAGTTTTTTATGTTACTTTCTCAGTCAGATTTTGGTGTTGAAAATTAGGGATTGACATTCTATTGTCACTCATCCCAGTAGTTTTGTGAGGCTAGCATCTTTTTGCTTTACCTCAAATCAGGTATCTACTTTACACTCCAGTTCAGAAAATGAGCTTTAAGTAACAAACAGCTGATTTTACAACATACACAACAGTGTGCTTACTAAGAAAGTAAAATCTGCCCAGGTTTTCATATAGCAACACAGACTTCAGGTGCTTACTGCACACTGTTACAGCAAACACACTTCGTCTATACACCTCTATCAGGCAGGGCTTCATTTGCTCTAGAAGAAAGCAAATTAAGCACAAAAAATGGTATTGAACTCTTGGATTGGGCAGCTGGAATTGGAAGGTATGAGTTTCATCCTGTTGCTGCACTGTAGGGTTATATCCATGGAGCCCCAAATAACTTTGGATAACCCACACAGTAGTTGCTTTGCTTGGGCCAGTCTCAGGAGAAAAGCAGCAGGAGAGCAGGCTCCTTGAAAATATCTTGTGAGTCCATAGGCTGTCTTAAGAGCAAGAAAGAGTAAAGATAAAAACTGCAAATTAAAATTAAATACAAAGGGACATTGGAAAGAACCAACCAAGGAATAATCATTTTAATGAAGTAGGAAGCAGAGAGACAAAAGCAATTCTTCTGTTAAACTTTTACCACCCACACTCAGAGTATTTAAATTCTCAGGAAAAAAATGCAACATGCAGAGTAAAGGAACACAGTTTCAGACCACATCTATTTTAGAAATGTGCTAGAACGAACTTCATTTCTTTCCCACCACCCGTAGTTCTCCAGACCTTCCAGGGCAAATTTCTGGGATCTTCTCACAACAAAAAAGATGAGATAGCCACTCCCAGCAAGCGTGCATAGGGCTAAGAAGTTAGCAAGAACCCTCAGGAATCGAGTCAAGTGAATATTTTCCTCTTTTCGGCTCTCCTGCTCCTCCACGATAGCTTCCTGCACTTGTTAGAAAGAAAGAAAATATTATGAGTAGTTTAATGGTCAAGACCCCACATTAATTCCCAAGTTGCTAGAACTCACTTAAATAAATTATTAAGAGGTGAATGCACACCTGGGCATCATGTTTTGAGATGATCTTATCTTGTCTCATGAAACCTGTTTTGGACCCTGGCAGACCTTGAGGATTTGGCTCCCCAGAGTTCGCTTTGCTTCCATCGAGTGTGTTGCCATTGACTTGCACTACACCTGCCCTCATGTGCCAAAAAGAAATCAGCATGTTCTGTCAGCTTGCAAGGTGCCATGAGGCCGAGTGACCCAGCGGGAGAAAAGTGTGATTAGTTGCCAGAAAAGGAACTGTCACACTTTAAAAATGTGCATTTGTGAGAAAGGAGAAAAAGGTTTTATTCTGAAAGTGAGCAATTCAGAAGAAATGAAATTACAGTTTAGATGCACAAATCTCAAAAAAGGCAAACAGTACACAGATTCAGACTGCAGAATAAAATGTTTACCCCACATTTACCCTTGGCCAGGACTAATAAACAGTAAGACTCTTGTGTAACTATAATCTTCAGCTCCTACTTTTGCCAGCAGAAAGAGCTTTTGCTCACTTTGGTACAGAGATCAGTTGCCCAGAGAGGAAGCTGAACTACCATGTTGTAATCATTACTTTGCATGGCTCTACTTTTCTTACAACTTGTGTTTGCTATATAAATGAAAGGAGACTGCAATAGCTCCACAGCAAAACTCCCACAACCTCACACAAGGCAAGATTTCACCCTTTCTCTCTGAGGTTCCTTGCTCATTTGCAAAGATCACATGAGTTTATTTCTCAAAAATAAGTCTCAGTCTCAACTGATTTGCATTCTTCTCCAAATAACTTTCAGCAACAGACCTTACCAGGTGGGCAGGAAAAGCTCATGCTGTTTCAGTGCTTTCAGTCAGTATTTCCTCAATATTTATTTTCCTTGGACCTTTTCTTTCTACTGACTTTGAGTGCAGTTATATTTTATGCTCACAGCTGGGAGGAGATGCAGCGTGAGGTGGTATATTGGCTCATCATTATGGCAGAAAGGAAGGGTGTTGCATGTGCTTGGATAGCGCAGCTAGTGCTTCATCCTCCAGCTCCCATGCTCTATGTATGTTGTCAGTGTGACTGCAAGTCTAGCATCTTGTTCATTACCTGGCAACACCTTTCCAGTGTGTTCCCAGTACATTATTACATTGAAAATTAAATTTTCCTTTACATGCTACACAGGTGTGTCCCAGTAAGCCCAGTGTAGACACACATTCTTTAACATTCACTGCTTTTACAGCAGTGCATCTCACATCCTGCCCCAGATTTCTCACACAATGGTTCTTGAAATCAACACACCCTGTAAACTGAAAAAAAAAAAAGGCCTAAGAGCACCTCGTATTGCCTTGCAAACTGGGCTATATTTCATAATTAATTTGAAAAGAAAAAAAACTATATTATGCAAGGTAAGTAATCTCTTTTTCTTACTGAAAAGCAAGTATATATTCAAAATCCTGAGGCCAACTTTTCTGACACAATGAATAGCCCTTTATAGAGGATCCTATTGCTTTATCTTATGGTATTTCTTCAGCGCAGCGAGAGAAGATAATGTGAGGTTGGCAAAATATCACCAGCATTTTAAAACAAATTTTTCAAACAGACACCATAAAAACTGGAAGGCATCAGAGATGAGAAAAACAAAAAAAAAATATATATTTTTGCAGTAGAATCTTTTTTCTAAAACTAGTACTGCAGTCACAGAGGACACAAAAGATGCTATTAATGCTTTTTCTTCCACAATCAAAAGGAGAAATTAAGATGGCAAGGCACAAAGTCCCAGACTCAGAAGGATATAGAGCTGCCCTATTATAGTTCAAACTTCTGGGCCCACATACATCTAGTACTCAACCTCAGTTCCATCTGATTCACATCAGTGTGAAAAATAAATCAGGTAACCTCTCCTTAGTGAGCTCTATTTTACCTTAAAGCTTGTTGTGATAGAGGCAAACTTATTATCTGCTGTCTCAGGATTGCCAATCAGGTAGTCCCAGCTTGTGAACATTTTCCAGCTGAAATTAAAACTAGTATCGTCCCCACCACCTTCTTCATTTGCATTCCTTGCCATTCTACAAAAGCCAGAAAGACATGGGAATATCTTGTTAGAACTAGTTCTGCTGTGTAAATGTGATTTTTAAATTGTTCCTAAATTCTAACATTGTTCTGAAAAAAAACCCTAGATTATTATTACAGTCAATCATGTTATACTATATCTGGAAAGTTCAGTCTGAAAGAAGAAAGAAGGATGGAGATTTTCATATTTAGGTAATTTATAAGCTCACAACACAAATTTTGAAGAAAAAGAATGAATTTATTTCATTAATACCTCAGAGGAACACTGCTGGACAAGAAACTCAATAGGAAAACAGTATCAAGAAGATCTCTCAAATAGAAAGCTGCAGACTAATGCAATACATTAAGTTAGAGACTTCACAAAGTTTAAAAAAAAAGTGTTTTAAAATAAAAAGCTAGAACAGAAGTTGGCTATACCATAAAAAAAATCACAAATACAGCTTTCTATCTTCCCTTTCATCTCCTATGCACTTATAAACAAGATTTATAACAATATCCACAAATATAAAATTATTTCTTCAGTGATTTGACTTAATCTTGACAGTTAACTTCTCTATTTCAGTGTTGTCATTCATGCCATCTTGCATACTTTGTCACTTAATTCAAACCATTAAGCACAGGAATGGAGTTAGGGTACAAACCATTTAGCCCTCAGTATTGTATTGATTTCTTGGTCAGGAAAAGGCAATACCTATTTCAAAGCTCACTAATGCAGTAGAGTTATGTAGTTAATATCAATGCATTCTACATATCACATTTTTAACAATCTAGTGAAACACATGCTATCAAATCTAGGAAGAGAATAGTAAGTAAATAACACAGACAAGCATTCTGGGCTGACATAAACCAATACCAGGGTTGGGGTTTTTGTTTCACTGCACATTTAGAGAAGGGACAGAGATCCTGAAAGATTCTTAGTAGGATTTGCCCTGCTGCTGGTTTCTAGACTAAGATAATTTATCCTGAAGAGATCTTAATGAAATAGTGAACAGTCTTGTGGTTGCAATATAATTTATTTGAAACCAGAAATGTTTCTATTTTACGTTATGCACTGGAAGACCTGCAGAGAGGAACCCTAAATCTAAATATTTCCCCTAAATAGAATAAATAATACTGATCAGCATTAGTGTCACATGGTCAGATGGAAAATTAGCAAATATATTGTATTTTTTTTTCGCAAGGATATTCCTTTGCTTGGGCCACAAGGATTTTCCTCTACAAGGAATTTTTTTTTTTTGGACTAGGTGACAGTCATTGAAATACAGTTGTCTGAGACTAAGACTTTTCTAATCTTCACAGCTATATTATCAAAAAAAATATTTTAAAACATATTTTTGAGCTAAACTAATTACTTTTTTATTGTAGTAGCTTGTTTCTCCTCCAAAAATACATATATGTAATGGAAAATTTTTTTTTTCTTTTGAAATGCTCCTTGCCCTATGCATGAATTATTTGAAAAACAGAACATGAATTAATCTAGTGTTCCTGCAAGTGAAAAACATTGGCTTCAGCACAAAACAGTGGAAATAGATTAACTGCATTTTTTTTTTCTATATTCACAAGTGTCCTTGAATCTTGACCTGCAATGCTCTGATTTTTTTCACCCTAAGCATCTTTTGAAGACGTCAAAGCAGCTAACTGTATTATTGTGTTAGGCTATCTCCTTGCTTTAATCAAGAGTATTAAAGATTGTATTTATTAGCAGCCTATGTCCTTAGAAATAAACAGAATTATCAGAGTTTATTCCAATAGTGAATTCGGCCATAAAATAGTAATTGTATTTCATTTAAATTCTGATTCTAAGACAAAATTCAAGTCTAGAATTTGAGAACTGAAAGGCTAATATATCACTAGGGTACTGCGTGGGCCTTGTTTTACTTACCCCTGTGCTTCCTACTGGTTTAACATTATGTTATTACCATTATGTTATTAACATTATGTTAAGCACAGTTTTCACAGTGCTGGAGATTATTTAGTGTTCCAGGACATTAAAGTCTCACTATGGCCAGTAGCATTAATTCTACACCACTGCACAAATGTGACCTAAACAGTAGTCTTGCTGAGAATTATTTACTGCTGACTGTGAGTTAGACACAGAACTATTTGCCATAATGTTTCTTCCCTTCTTGTCTTCTTCCTTCTTAAAAGAATTTAACTCACACAAGGTATCATGAAAGATAGAAAAATTGAATTTCCTGGACATTAGCTGACATTGTGTTAGATGCAGAATATTATGCAAAGATGGACTGACAGCTCTGTTCCTTACTTAATGCATTCATTTTTCACTTTGAAGTTGCACGTGGGAAGTGTTATGTTTTTTCAGTAAAGATTTTTCCCACTTCCACGACACTGCAACGCAGCTGCTGGTGCAGAACAATAGATAAATTACCTTTACAGAACCTTACATGACTGTGACCTTGCACTTGGTCTTGCATTGTCCTGCCCTTATAACTATCATATTTTCAAAAGGATAGTCTCAGTGGTCAACAGGGGAATTATTCGCCTTTTTGAACATACTTTATTCCAAAGCCAAGGTGAACTTACGTTCGAATGACAATCATAAAGCTGTAGCCAATTGTCCCAACACCAACAAGGAAATACGAAAGAGGCATCCTGAACTTAAGCCATCCAATCGTCCTTTGGTTATTGTAATATCCATAAAAAAGTACAGAATACTGTGCAAAACCCTGAAAAGTCAGAAAAAATTATAATGTCAGGTCTATTAAATATGCATATAGTGAGAAATTATACCAGTAGCAGTGTACTGAAACATTCTTTTCAACGTATTCAAAACAGTTTTACGCATCACTATAAATCTCACAGGATGGAAAATTTTTACTTTCATATAGAAAGACTTAAAATATTTCATGTCAACTTTCAAATCTTTTATTTTTAAAACTCTTCATGGGCACTCCATCTACAATTTAATGACTCAAAACATTTTCAGCCACATACCTCTTGTTGTAAAGATAAAAATACCTTGCAATTAAAATGCCAGATTTTTAACTTAATTTTCACATCTCTAAAATTTACTTGCATAGATAATTTGATATAAAATTCTCATACACCTCTGTCCAGCAATATTGTCTGCTGTTCATTAAGTGATCATTCAATACACATTAATCAATAGTTAGCTACGTTTTATGAACAACTGTTTAGTATGAAGAGTTTTTTAACAGCTAGATTCCAAGGCTGTAAAAAGTGCAAAGCAAGTGTACCTTCTTTCTCAACAATTCAAAGTTTATCTCCTTTTCCAAAAATCTTAATGAGAATTACCGTCTCTTCCACAGGTTGGATTGCTGTTTTTTCTAAATAATTTACTAATACATTATTAACTGCAAGCAATTGCTGGTATCTAAAATGACCCAAATAGCTAAAGCTTCCTGATAATCCTCAATTTAGAGCAAGAACTCACCTCCTAGAAGTCTGTAATCCAGAGCCTTTACAAGGGCAGCTCAGCACATACACAGCAGTGGCAAAGGTCCAACTAGATGTAATGATTTCAAGTCAAATAGAGTACTTGACCATGTAATTGGTGGATAGACCATGCATTATTTTGACACTAATACAATAAGCTGAGGGTTTTGTAAATTATGAAGCCATTTACTTCTCTTCTGCTTTCCAGTCGGTCATTTTACTTATGCTGAATAACATCTTTCTACTAGATATTATCACAAAATATACATTTCATTTATTGTAGCTGTTATTATCTATTAAATGAGACACACTTTGATCTGGAAAACCTAACTCACAATTTTAAGCTGAAAATGACGTATTAATATATGATAAAAAGAAATCTTATTCAAAATTCCTTGATTTGTTAATCAATTTATATCATTTTTCTCCATATTAGAGTAGCTTTGAGAGATATGTCTAAATATAACAGAAAATAGTATGTTCTCCTCTGATAAGGGAAATATTGTTATAGAACACACTTATTACCAATTAGTAGTAAAACATCTACACCAGTCAGGACACATCCAAATTCAATAGTATGTCTTTTGCATATTTTTTTTTTTGCTCATTAAAGCATCCTATAATTCCACCTTAGCCCAGGTTTCAATATAGCCTAACGCAGCTCTGGAGAGCCTTTTAGGTCCTCAGAGTATTAAAATGCTTTTTAAGTTGCTATGTTCTGCAAAGTCAGAGATAATTCCTCCAGTGTGTGTCATTCAGTTTGTTGTTTCCTGGGCTTTGCCTACAGCGTTTTAGCACGAGACTTGAAATATATTTAGCTGTGTAAAGGTAGGTATGCATGGAAGATCTCTTTCACTCCTTTCTCAGCCTAACATAAAAGAGGGGTGAGATAAGAATATTGGTCAAATTCATTATTGAAATGAGCCTTGAGAGACTCATTTTTTAAGGTCTGGATTATTATCTGAACTGTAAAACATACAATGTTAAAACTGAATTCCAAATAAAATATATCAACATCCAAAACTGTTTCTCTTTGTCGTGTAAGTTAAATGAGTATCATTTCAAGCTTAAAAAAGCAAAAGATATGTTGAGCTAATATTTTCTTTATTATCTTAAAGATTGGTGGGATTTGGTTTTTTTTTTTTCCAGGATGAAATAATGTTTGCTGATACAGGTTCACTTTTTTTGTAACTTGGTAGCATATAAGAACTGCTAACAGACGAAAGGTGCTGTTTGCTGTGCTGCTTAATTAAAGATGTCATTGTCTTCAGGGAGTATTTGTCAATCCAACATGCCCCAAGAAAATTATTTTTGCCCCTCAATGTTTCAGGGGACCCATCTCTTTCACTGCCCTATTCTGTGTTTATTACTTTTGCATTTGATCCTCGTGTTAACTGCTGCTCTCTTATTTATTATACTTTCTTCTTCAGAGCTGTCAGATTCTGTTTCTGTCAGTTACTACAAACTTCCCATCTCTTTCCACCATCTGTCTTCTTTTCTCTTTTCTCAAATACATTTATTTTAAAACTTTGTTCCCATTTTCTGTATAAAGCTTTTCTAATCTCTATTCTCTTTACAAAATCATCAAGTTCCTATGATTTCTTTTCCTCCAATATAATCCTGATGTTTTAATTTCTCATTTTATAATGTTGTCAACATTATTTAACTTCTCAACTACACATCTAGATGTATTCTTCCTGTCACTCAAATATACAGCTCCTGATGAACCAAATGCAATGTCATTTTATGCAGCAGTCATTGCAAAATGTTACATATGTGGCTTTTCAGAAAGATCTTTCTGTTTTTTTTTTTTTTGTGTCCAAGAAGGATCCTTCACTTTATGTGGCAAAATAAAGCAGAAGTAATCTGTTCACTTTACATACCTTTATAGTCAAAAGATAGACAAATATTGTCATTTCTACTTATTATTATATAATTTTATTTAAATTCGGTTGTCAACAGTTAATAAGCCTAAGAGATTCGCTTGTAAATGAGAAAATGGGTATATTCAGTCCATTTTTTTCCAATGTTCTACCATCTAACAACCTGATTCTTCCTCCATTGATAACTGAAGGTCAAATACAATGCCAAGGAAGCTAAATACAGACCAAAATCTGGCATCTTCTGAGTCTGCACGTGAAGGTACTGAGCCTCAGAGCAAGGGATCCTGTTTGAGATTTGCATGTCACAAGATTACGGATCTCTCCACACGTTAAACATATTAAGAAATGGTAATATTAATAAGCAGCATAGACACTGTATCCTTTTAATGTTTTTTTTCAGGAGAGATCAAAGCTGGCCTCCTGTTGGAAAGAGGACAGGTATGAAAATCTGCCTGTGGTCCTCCTGGGATTGCCCGTGCAGACCTCCACAGTCTGCACAGTTCTTGCCACCAACATGGGTAGAATGGGATCTCACATTGGCCAAACCTACATGGAGAGGCCTCTTTTAGATGAGTCATTCTGCGGACAGCTGGAGAGGCTGAGCTGTAAACCGGAGGAACCTGCGCCTGCATTTTCCAGGAAATGTATCTGCTTCCAACATCATACTCACGCTTGGTGTTGCTAAAACAACTCCAGTACTAAAAGTTATGGGTATGCATAACTCTTTAAAAGTCCTTATACTTCTTACAGAAGGGAAAGAGTGCAGCAGATTGAGGGAGAAATCACACTTAGTTCAATGGATGCTGTTTCCATTGATCTCAACAAAAACCTTAACTAGATGATTGCACCTGTTCACAAGTGAAGAGTACCTTCTTATGACATTGGCTGCATGCTGTAGAGAAACCTAACAGCCTTGTAAGCAATGTATTGTAATACCAAATGTATCATCAGCTGACTTTGTGCAAAATTGTGTCATCTTTACATAAAGAGGATAACTACAGAGATACGTCACACGCCAAATTATATAAAACTGTTGTTTACAGGAAGAAAAAGCAGTATGAAATGTTTAGGAATATAGCATTATCTTGTCGGTCCAGAAGGTACAGATCCTCAGGCTAGACTGAACATCACATCAATTGTGAAGCGTTAAGACATACTTCTCAATTTAGCTAAAATACCTGCATATCCTATGAGAAAAACTAAAAATAGCATTCTTGGTTTTAGAAAAAGCCTACAGAGCACATTATTGGAATTTATATTATTTTTTTCTAATACACATTGTATCCCCAAATTAGAACCTTAATCAGACAAAAACAGAGGACCAAATTCACCCATAAGAAATGGAAAGTCAGCACCCAGGGATGTGAATTCAGTTTTGAGACTTTTTCCCATGTGTCTTTGGATTGCTACATATACTGAAATGTGCATGTGGACATTGAGCTTCATATATGTCTTAGCTGAAGGAAACATCTATACTCAGAACTTGTGAAAAAAATATATACATTAATTCCACTGCCATTTTCTCTTTAAATATTTAATATTAAATGTCTGAATATTACATAATGAAGCAAAAGTCCATAATAATCAGAGACTCCTGTGAATATGCAGTTTTGCAAATTTATACACTTACACTAAAATCCCAGAGAGTAGCAAAGTTCATAGCACTTGCTTCTTCAGCTCTTGGAACAGTTTTTCTAGGTAAAGAGCCATATGGTTTTCCCATCAAAGCCTAGAACCAAAAAATGAAAGCAATTTATATTTAAAAGCAAAGTACCAACAAAAGGAGGGGTCAGTGATCTGTCATTCCTTAGGAAGACTTATTTAACGCTCCTAAACTCCTTAGTGAGGATGATCTACTTCACTAATTCTTTTTATTGCTCCTCACATTAATGATTGAAACTATGCTTAAAGTATGCATTAATGGTATTTTCTAAATTTAAAGAGATGTTCCACTAGTATCAATGGATTGTCAGGCTGTGTCTCTTAAATTCAAAGGCAACACAGAAGTCCAGATTCCTCTGATAAGTGGTGTTTGTCTTACAGACAAGACTAGAACATTCAGTTTTCTTGCATTAAGGATTTTATTGGGTTTTTAATTGAAATGTACGGGAAGATACTAGGGATTCAGTTTTTGGATTCTGAGAGTCCCACTGCTGCTGGCGAGATGCTTGCTCAGCCACAGTATATGTCCTCAGTTGGTCCTTTCCAGGCTTTACCCTGAAAACCCTTGGGCATTTTCCCTGTTGTGGCTTCAATGGAAGATGGATCATGCTATTGAAATGCTGTACTGGGAAGCTATTGGGAATTCCTACCTGACTCTTTCGTATCTGTTTACGAGAAGATAAGTAAGAGAATATTGAATAGTGAAATCAGGGAGGTGGCACAATAACTTTAGTAACATATAAGCCCTCTTTTTAGGAAGACAATATGTTGGCTGAACAGAAAAGTATTACATTTTACAGAAGTTATTTCTGCTTGAATTCCATCTGCTCTGAGCAGCTTTATAAAGAGTGATGCTGCACACAGCACAAAACATGAGGGGGTCTCTCTCGTGACTTTACAGCCTTGTTGGGCTTTACCAGCATGTGAGTATTAAGGCAACTGAAAAGGATCCATGGTTCCTTAGAGGCCTGGAATCTATTTTTCTATTGCAATGCATGTTTTAGTCAAGATACTTCACTTGGCTGCTTCTTAGTCTCAGTTCCTCTCCTCAGCTCTCCATAGAGAAGAGGAACCTCTATGTTTTAGCACCATCCCCCAGACCATGGGAAGACATTTTCAGGATACAACCCTACATACATTTTTCTGTCATGTCTAATCCAAGACATTTCTCTGTAGAGACAACTGTCGACAAAGAAAGTACATCTTTACAGCCTTAGTACACCTTAATACTTTTAAATGGAGCATAAAGAGATTACAAATCTATTTAAATGTCCAGTCCTATGAAATGTCACTGAAAAGACAGAAATTCACATAACAGTTCTCAAAGGTAATTTAAAAGATGCCCACCTCAGGCACCATTACAAGTCCAAAGGTCAGTCCAAAGAGAATCATGTTTATTCCATACATCCAGCGCAAGAATATGAAATAAGATGCTACTGATGAGCCAAAGTGACCTATGAAAAGATGAGATGTGAAAAAGGCAGATAAGTTAGTCCTCTTATGTTATTTTGTATTAAGATGAAGTTGTTCAAAGTTTATTTAAAATAAATAAAATCAGGGGAGGCTTTTCATTTTCTTTATTACCATAATTCTAATAACTTTTTTACAGATTACATACTAGCATTTGCTGACCTGGCAGAGAAAACAGGAACAAAAAAAATATAAAAGCATTATTTATACAGGGTTTATAGAGTCATGTAAAAGCTGTGATATTTACTAATATTAAATTCTCTAGCAGCAGGATTCAAAGAAAATCACATTTAAAAAAAATAATTATATTTTTCTTCTGATGTGGATTCTTGACATATTAAGTCAGTACCAGCCCAGTTTTAATAGGAAGCAGCAGAGTGTTAGCCAGTGGGGATAGCCTTTCCAAGGGCACAAAGTACTTTAAGTGCTGCTATTGCCGTGCTGACTGGAGTTGTTCACTAGGGAAGAACAAAAAGATCTGCAAGTGTTTGTACCCTTCCTTTCCCTTATTTTGCTATTTATGTGTTCCGCCTACACCCAGGTGTGGAGGCAGTCTCATCACCAGCTGCGCAGATGAAGCCCTGAATTCCACCCTGTCTAGATCCCTGACCCAGACCTGTGCAAAGAAGAAAAGGCTGCAGGGGAAGCAGTGAGTACCAACGGCCTGACTTGACCAACACTCTGCAAGTCAGGACAAACAGAAATAACACTTCAGACTCAACCTCAGCTTGCCACAGCACTGCTCTGCTGAACATAGGACAGCTGGCAGTCATGTTCATCTGTCTGTCAGAATTAGCAAAACACCAGGCTTCAGTTCTGTTATGAGTCCTTCACAAGAAAAACATGGCCTTTCAACAGGTTTCTTTTCACATGTAGCTAGTTAAGGAGCCTGATGCACTTTGATGGCAAGTAATAAGAAGTAAATATGGCTATTCAGAGGAGTTTACATTGGTATTTCCACACTATTTTGCAAGCCTTATGACAGATTCTTCCATGCTGTAAAATGAGGTTAATATGGCTGATGCTATTTGGGGCACACATGTGCACATTTTACTATAACAACAAAATCAGTAGAAAAATTAATACACTTAAACTGGTGTAACCCCAGAGTATAAACAGAGACCCACTGGTAAGAGGCATTTATCAGGGCTGTGCAAAGGGAGGAACAAGCCATTCTGTCAAGGATTTCAGCTTTTCAAAATCTGCTTTATTCACGGTTCAGAATGACACCATGATTTTGAAATTTTGCATGAAGTCTTAAGAGTGGCCTGCATACTGGAAAGTCTGGTAGAGGCATAAAGCAAGAGACTTTGAATTAATCAATTTGGCTGTGATACGCCATTATCTAATTACAGTTATGGCCTTTCACGGTGCTATGGACTCAAACAAATCAGGTGCAGGAAATTAGGAAGATTTCTGGTTTCAAGACACTTTTGATACTCTAGACGTCTCCATGCTGCATTAGTTCTTTTGCTTGAATGTTGATATCCCCATTCTTTTGGGAATTGCTTATTTTCACACATTGAGTTATAGTTCTTGTATCAGTCATCCTGATGAAATCACTGCCATGCATCCATCTGGAACATCTGCACTAAGCTACTGCATTGGAATTACACGTGTCAGTACGATTATTGCAAGTAACAACACAGAGGCTGCACATCGGCTTTATTCATTTTCACCAATAAGGCAAGAACAGCAACATCTGATAAGTTAAAATCTTAGGTAGGAATAAGGATAATTTAGCTATGAAGTGCCCTTAGCTACATTTCCAGAGTGGGCTGGTCCAAACAGCAGCAACAGAGAACATGGAAAATGGTACTAGCAGCCTGCACCAGCTGTAAACAAAACTATTTCCAGTTTCACTGGTGTTTTGAATCCACTCTGGAGTGCAACATGTTCCAGGTATGAGTGAAAGAGTAATACTTTAGAGTAGACTTTAGCTGCCTTTTTCCACAGCCTCACCATACTATGCATTGGCATGCATATTGGCATGCAAAGTATAAATTTCAGCAGAGGAATGAAGAGGCTCGCCTTGTTCCAACATAAAGTCCTGTTGCACAGATGTTAGTGAACTTCTATTCTGTAAGGAAAAGAAGTGTCCCTTTTCTAAATATACATAATTGTCATAGTTCAGCCCCGATTGGGACCAGACTACGCAGTCTCTCTCTCACTCCCCCCACCCTCCAAGAGAATAGGGGAAGATAATATAAGAAAAATGGCTCGAGGTTTGAGATAAGGATGGGGAGAGATCCTTAAAGTTACCGTCACAGGCAAAACCAGACTTGACTTGGGGAAAACTATTCATTTATTACTAAAACTAGCAGGATAATGAGACAGAGAAACAAGATAAACCTCCTCCCCACCCCTCTCTCTTCCCGAGCTTAATATTATCTCTACTACCTTCCCCCCACCGAGTGGCACAAGGGGGAAGAGGGAATGGGGGTCATGGTCAGTTCATCAAGCGTTATTTTAGGCCGCCGCTTCAGGATCGGGGGAAGAACTCCTCACATTCCTCCCCTGCTCCAGTGTGGGGTCCCACCCATACACCACAGTCCTTCGTTAAACTGCTCTGGCATGGATCATCTCTTCCACGGGGTGCAGTCTCTCCAGAATGGCTGCCCCACAGCGCCCTCCATGGGCCACAGCCGCCTTCAGGCATCCACCTCCCCCGGTGCGGGGTCCTTCACGGGCTCCAAATGGATCTCTGCTCCTCCGTGGAACCTCCATGGGCTGCAGGGGGACAACCTGCTCTACCATGGTCGTCACCACAGGCTGCAGGGGAATCTTGGCCAGGAGCCGCATTACTCCTCCCCCTCCTTCTTCACTGATCTTGGCATCTGCAGCCGTTCCTCTCACAAGAAAAGTTCTTCACAACAGGCAGGCAGACGCCTCTCAGGATCTCTTCACATCATCCATCTCATCTCCTCTCCACTTCTTGCAGCCGGGCCAGGCCAAGTCGGGCCCAGTCAGCTGCCTGATGAGAGGCCAGAGGGTGAGACCTGCAAGGCCTCGGAGGCCTGCGCCTCCCCCTCTGGCCCTCTGTCCCCACTCAGCTGCTTCACATCTTCTATTCACTTTTTTTTTTTTTTCTCTGTTTTCCCCTTCTTAAATATGTTATCACAGACGCATTATCACAGGACATTCTGCTACCAATTGGCTCGGCCTTGGCCAGCAGTGGGCCCACCCTAGGCCCGGCCAAGTCCATTGAACAAAGGGGAGCGACTTCTAGCAGTTTCCTATAGAAGCTGCCACCTGAGGCCCCCCTCACTAAACAAAACCACAGCAATAGTTCATATACTTATCAACTTCTAACTCTCTGAAACTTCCAAAATCCCAGCAGCTGATTCACCTGTTTCTGACACAAGGATGCAGCACAACAGAGCTTGATACCTGTTATTCTGAAGCTGGGCTCCCTGTGCTGGAAAGGACTTTCATCCTGAAGCAGGGAACCTACCTGAGAGAGCCCAGCACTTCATGCTGATAGTCTTTCTAGATAGCCGGCAGCCTGGAAGAGCCAGACCCAACTGAAGAGGCTGTCATACAAAGGGTCCTGTTTGTTATAGTGGGAAGCATTATGAAACTAAATGCAGGTTAAAAATTAGGGGGTTTTTGCTGGGGCTTATATTTAAGTTAGTACTTGTATTCATTAGTTAGTGCTTATATTTAGTTAGTACTTTCTTTTTTGATCCTCTAGATTTTACAGTAGGTATTATGATACTAATGCTAATTTACAGAGCAAAGACTATTAGTGCTCTGAAACTGTTTTCTTTTGGACAAGTCATGCTTGGTTGTTCAGATGCAGTTTTTTTAGAAGGACTGAAGAATAAACATTATTGTTTCTCAGTGGTTAGAAAAATGTGGTTAGAAAAATATCTTTATTTCCCCCATTTTCTACTATAAACAGCTACTTCTTTGTTTGCTTGGGATATTTTTATAAAGAGCTCACTTTGAGATCAGAAAATGCAAATCATCGTCATGTTGAGGTGACTTATGCCGAGAAGTTAACTCGTTGGAAGCTAACTACAGTAAAGGTTTGCTGAGCAGAAACAATTCCCTCACACAAAGGTGTTTAGCCAAGTGAAGAGTTTTCCTATACAGAGCAGTCTGCAAATAAGTTGGTTCCATTCATGCTCCTGCTGCTTACATTTTCTTTTAACTAGGATCATGAAAGATTCAAACAGAACTTGAAATTTTATAAATTGTTGCCTGTCTTTCAGATGCTATTGATGTGACCTCATATATCCTGTTAACACTTACACTTCCGTGCATAGCGCTTGCCTTTGGAAAGAAAATAGTTTCTAATATAGTATTACCAGTGATCATAGAGGATTATATAAAAGTTTTACCTCTAGTTTCTTAGGGTTAAGAGGCAGCTTATCTAACTATAATCCTGTCTATTGCAAGGAGCAGAAGCTACCCATGAATGTTTACCCATTTCCAAATGTGTTTCACTCATTAATGAAATATACCAGAGAGTTACCCGTGTGTATGCATGTGTCCTGGCAGGAAAATTATCACAAAAGAAACATTAATTTTAAGAATGCTAAACTGTGTAGTGACATGGAAAGCAGATGTACAAACCCAACTCTGTGGTGGAGATCTAAGCCAGTGCATTTTGCATTATCAGATTTCCAGGAGTGGCCCAAAGAGCCTACCTTACCTACCTATGTCATTTGCTGCTTATTTCACTGTACTGTCTCCTCAAAAAAATAAGCTGTCATGTAGAGGGGGCTCCCTCCAATTTCCTTTGTGCAACCACATTTTGCCACATGAGACTTCAGCCCATGGGAAATAACTTGACTAAGGACTCACCACAAACAACACTGTCCAACAACAATATATTTTAAATATTGATCCTGGTGTCCAAGCCTAATATTCAACCATTTTCTTCAACCACTCCTCAGTATTCCGGGTGGACTGAGGGACCCAGTGGTTACATGCGAGGTGTTGCCTGTGCCAATAAGATTCTCTAAGGTGTTCGATGTGCTGCATTTAGCAAGTCTTATGCAAAGTCTTAAGCAACCAAAGATATTTTTCTGCCAAGTTCTTTATACAGGCACACCCTGTTAATTTTCTGATGTCATGCATTTAAGTCAGTAGTGTTACTGACTTACTCAGGAGGCTGAACTGAGTCCCAAACGACAAAGCCATTGATGCTAGGAGTCAAAGGGGAATCAGATTCTTGCTCAGTTTGGAGCCATCTGGAAAGATGCCTCCCCTTGCAGAGTTGCTTCTGCTGCTTCTTTAACACAATTGCACATCTGAAGACAGCAATTGTCAAGAACATTTCATTCCCTGGAGTTCATACACACAGGCTGGAAGCTGACTTTGTTGAAAAGATGGCTATTCCTCCAATACATTTGGTATTTGATCTCCGATCAAATCTGGAGATTTTTATGAGAACTTGATATAAAAAATGGTTTTACAAATATCTCATACTGGCTTTCCTAACCTGGAATTTGGAGAATGCAGGGTAATCCTTGACAGCACCATCATTTTGTTAAATGCCAAGAAGTAGAGAAGCTTTGTCAGCATCATCATCAAGATGACCTTGCTCCTAGTAGTACAAATTCACTAATATGAGATACATACTGAGAGCTACTGCTTGGATTAACCAGACTCAAAGAAATTGCTACTTAAGTTGTTTTTTTTTCTGTAGCAATATTTCGGAGCTGTTCCCTTGACATCAAGCCTTATTCCAGACTGTAGAGTTTTGGACCAAACTGTGGTTTAACCGTACTTCTTAAATTACTAGTACTCATACAGAGGATTGTTTCTGCAAATAAAAGCAATTGCAGCTTGCCTAAGCAATACCCTGAACAGAATAAAAATTAATAGAAAAGAGGTAAACTTCACAATATTACCCTTTGGGATTATGAAAAGGTACTATCCCACTCTGACTTTGGGACTTTTCAAGCGACAGCAAAAATCCTACTAATTTCAAATGATAAAATAAATAGATATAAAAGCACGACTGGAAAAATGACCCTATTCTGGGTTTGTATCCTGATTTTAAAAGGAAATAAATATGTCTGTTGGAAGTTATTACTAGCAGAACGCTTGTGCCAGGACTACTCCTTTACAGAAGCTTGAAGAAATGTCGCTCTCACAAATCCTCAAGATGTCTATTACATGTCCAGACCAGTAAGAGACCACATGCATCTTGCTGCTGACTTTGATTTTAATTACACATATGCAGCAGCTTCTTTCTAAATTCCATCTCAAGTGAGCAGATAATTTCTTCAGCACTCTGTAGACCACGTGTTCAAAGACCTTGTACAAATTCTCCTTAAGGGTTATTCTGTAGTCCAAAACTCGACAAAATTAACAAATTATCTTTTTCCTGTTCTTCTGCTGTTTTGATTATTGCTTTTTGATGCAACCCACAAGTCCTTGTAAAGGCAACTTCTCTAAAATCAGTTTCCATTGCACTTTCATCTGCATTTCGTCAGTGGCAGAGCCTCACTCAGGTACTCATGCAGCAAGAAAAATTCTTCAAAGAGAAGGCTGCATTCTAACTTCATCCATGAAACTGAAACACAGAACTGACTTGTGCCAAAAACCTACTCTCAAACATACCTTTAGTATTAACTACAGTGTTTTGTTTATCTTTATGCCTAATATATGGGGACATCCAAGACCATTATTGTTTTCTCTGTGTTGTATTTAATGGTTGAAATGGGAGAAATAATGCCAAATTATGTCTTAAGTAAGGTTCGAGATGATGAAAAAACATCACAGAAATAATTATAGTATAAATACAGACAAAATAAAGTGAAGGCAGGCAATAGATAAACCCCAATTCCACTTTTCCAAGATTAACTTTAATACTGGCTCTTTAACTGTTACCTGTATATTTTTATCTGTACGGTGACTAACAATCTCTCAAGGAAATTTTCAACTAGCTATTATATCAAGCTCAATAACTGTCATAGTTTAGCCCCCCTCAGGACCAAGCTACACAGTCTCTCACTCACTCACCCCATCCTTCAAGGGAATAGGGGAGAGATAATAGAACAAAAAGCCTCGAGGTCTGAGATACAGACAGGGAGACATCATTGAAGTTACTGTTCTGGGCAAGAGAGACTTGACTTGGGGGAAAATATTTATTTATCATTATTAACAAAACCAAGGAAGGATAATGAGGAAGAGAAGAAAAACAACTTCCCCCACCCCTCACTCTTCCCAGGCTTGACTTCATTCCAAATTTTCTCAGTCTCCTTCCCTCCCCTGAGCAGCACAAGGGGAATAGGGAATGGGAGTTATGGTCAGTCCATCACACATTGTTTTCAGCTGCTCCTTCCTCCTCAGGGGACAAACTTCTCACATTCCTCCCGTGCTCCATCGTGGGGTCCCACCTATGGGCTACAGTCCTTCACTGACTGCTCCAGCGTGGGTCCTTTTCCACAGGGTGCAGTCCCTCTGGAACAGACTACCCCAGCACAGGCCCTCCATGGGCCACAGCCTCCTTCAGGCCTCCACCTGCCCCCGCGTGGGGCCCTCCCCGGGCTGCAGGTGGATCTCTGCTCCTCCGTGGGCCTCCATGGGCTGCAGGGGCACAGCCGGCCTCACCATGGGCTGCACCACGGGCTGCAGGGGAATTCTGGCCAGGAGCAGCATTACTGCTCCCCCTCCTTCTTCACTGACCTTGGCATCTGCAGCCATTCCTCTCACAAGAAATTCTTCACAACAGGAAGGCAGACGCCTCTCAGGTTCTCTTCACATCTCATCTCCTCTCCACTTCTTGCAGCTGGGACAGGCCAAGTCGGGCCCAGTCGGCCACCTGGTGGGAGGCCAGAGGGTGGGGGCTGCAAGGCCCACAAGGCTCACACCTCCCCCTCTCTGCTCCCACTCAGCTGCTTCACATCTTCTTCCTTTTTTTTTCTGTTTTCCCCTTCTTAAATACGTTATCACAGAGGTGTTATCAGGAAACATTCTGCTACCAATTGGCTCGGCCCTGGCCAACAGTGGGTCCACCCTAGGCCCAATTGAGTCCACTGAACAAAGGTGAAACAACTTCTAGCAGCTTCTTGCAGAAGCTGCCACTGTAGTCCTCCCTCACTAAATAAAACTAACACAATAAATATTAATGAAAAACAAATACTCATTGATTTTATACTACACATTGAATACAGACGTGTATTTCTAAAGTATCAAAAAGTAATTTAGCATTTTGTCATGCATCAGGAATATGATACTAGATACTCTTCTTTATTACCTTGCATAAGTACTTACTTTCAATCTCCTTAATTTTCATTTCCCAGGGTATGCAGGCTGTCTTAAAATTCTCAAAATCTCTTTGAAATTTCATCCATTTCTGAAAAAAGTCAGAGATAAAAAAAAAACCCCACCATCATCGCAGTGCCCAGATGCTCAATTTTCCCTTGAACTAACGTAACTCTTTAATCATCCACAGTATCCTTTGGCAGAGCCCACTGCAATAGAAGCACTATCTTATGAAGAACCATTTCCTTTTATTTGTCTGAATATATCTTGTATTGACTTTGTGTGAAGTTCCTATTTGTTCCACAAGAAGAATGATTAAATAATCCCTTCCTTTCATGCCATTCATTTTTTTTTAGAATTGTTTCTGAGAATTTAATTTGTTATTTCCTTTGCTATTCAAAATTCAAATCTGGAGCTCAAGCTGTGTCATTTAATTACAATTTTTCTGCTCTGTAGTTTATCTGTTGGATAAGTATAACTTGTAATTGAGCTTCCTGTGCCCAGCTGAGTTTGAAAGCTAATTATTTTTTGTGAAGATTAATGCTCATGAGATGTGACTACAGAACTGCTTGTAGAAATCCAGTCTAACTAGGGTAAACCTGGCCATAGCAAGTAGTCCTGCCAAATATTCCTAGCATCATTCTGTACCAGCATTTTAATTTGGGGCAAGTGTGCTTTTGAAGTGGATCTTCCAAACTATCCCAATTTACCACACTTATATTTACCCTGTAAAGCACCATCAGAGCATAAAACTAAGTCAAAAGATTAGTTTGAGGAGTGTAGTTGAGGAGCATGCTAATCCACATCTACTGCTACTAGCTATTTAGTCCTTGGGATCACACAAGACTTAGCCCAAAGAAAGACCTTCCAGAATGCATATTGTGTGGACACTGGGTCCTAAGCAACCTCTGTCTGGGCTTTTGGTCACAATCCTACAGAGCCATATTGCTTCCTAGGATACACATGTCCCTAGAGCCTTTGTTCAGTGGAGACGCCTCCAGTATTTTTGCTGTAGGGCAAAAAGATGCTTTTTGATCCTTCACAGAGGGTTATCTGAAGGGAAAGACTGAGCTTTGAATTCAGTCCAGAAAAACCCAATCTACACCAAGAGGAATTAACTTTCATAAGATTAACTTACACAAACTCTTCTGAAGCTGTTGATTTTTGTCTTGATGGCAAGTCTCAATCAAACTGTGAGCTTGCATTGGAAATCTTTTCATGTGAGAGCAGTGGCAATAAAATGCAAAGAAAGACAAGGAACTTTGTTTTGGAAGATGGGTACATATGGCAATAATCTGCAAAAGGCTCCCTGTTTGCATTACATTAAGTTAGAGAAATAATACATTTACCTTGGTCATCATCACTTTGTATGCATAGAATTTTTTTCCTTTTCCTTTTCCAAGAGCACCTTCAAACTTTTCCACAAAAAGCTGGGCTTCCCTGGAAAATCACAGCAAAAGAGAGATGTAGTTAATGCTAAGGTTAACATGGTAATGTCTCTACAACAGCAATGTAATTTTTAATGTGTTCTAACTCCTCATAGAGTTTTGTATAATCTTGCTCCCTTAGTAATATTTAGAAAGAAAAGCTCTAAGATTTTGCATTTCACAGAAGACTAATCATATGTAGTGCAAACAGAACAAGTAACTTCAGTAATCTACTCTAATTCAAATGTATTTGGAGCTCTGAGATCTGCCTACATCCAGTCAATATTATCAAATATTTTCAGTCACAGTGACTTTCTTTTGCAGTTCAGCTGCTGCCTGTTTGTGCCACTTACAAACTGCTGTTCCTCCTGCTACCACCTAAATTGTTGTCCAGCTACCTATGGGAAATTCTTTTTTTTTTTTTTCTTATTTTGTAGATATGTATACACTAGATCTTTGGTTCCCCTCTGTCTATCCTTCTCAAGACTAGATTTAATTCAATTATTCAGAGTTTCTGCATTTATCATCTCTAACTGTACCATTCTCTGAATCATTTCTTAGCAATATAGCTTCAGTGGTCCTCAAAAGACTAAGATTTTGTTTATAAAGATAAGGAAAATAAATAATACTCTGGTGATAGAAATATGAAAGGACGATTTTAAAATTGTTTTTAAAAGGCATAATGTCCACAGATTAAAACAATAAGCAGGTGAGATCAAGAGCATACTAATATTTCCTCCATTCAATCTAGTTTTCATTCATAAATACGAATTTCATGTGTATCTCTATTAAGATAATGTGTCCAAAGGACTAAATGTCCTGATCTAAATCACTGGAAAACAGACTAAGAATTCTTATCTGCCAGTGCATGCACAAGACTGTACAACTATTTCATCATTGCACTAACTGACAGCAAAGCATTGGATATTACATTAGGTATTACACTAAACATTCGGGAAAGGCAGACAACTGAGAAAATGTTAATTGTGATGTACGTCTTCTAGAAGCCCTACAGATAAGTACACTGAGTAAAATTAAGTATCATGCTTATATCTTCTGCTCACGTAATTTACATAAGCAAGCAAAAAGTTTGTGTTAAAATGCATAACCTGACAATGGCATTAACAGAATAGTCATGTAGCTCTGATAAAGGAGAATTAGAAATTAGATGTGAAGAAGTCTATTAGCTGTGTCATAATTTCTCTTAAATCATGGTTAAAAAACCTCAACATCTCCAAAACCACTCTGTATTTTTAGTAACTACAAACGATTTGGGTGATCTTCATGCTGTCATCTGAAGACCTATTAAAAGACTTCCTGACTAGACACCCACTGTACCAGTCTCTTTAGCTCACAGTACCCAGGCTCTGAATAGCCTTTTGGTTCTACACCTCCCAAGACAGTGCAAGATTGAGCTACTTAATTTAGCTTTCCCTCTTTGAGAGCTTTGTCTCTTCGAGATCCCTCTGAGCACTCTCACTTTCTGAGTGGTCACACCTAAACCCAGCTGATGAGGCATCAGGACAACTGACAGTTCACCTGACCTCCCCAGGAGTTCAGCATGCCTTTTCCCACAATCTGAGATCCCATTTTCTCCTTCAAAGACACAGGTTGGCAGAAGCAAAAAGCTACACACACAGTGACATGAATCTCAGTCTAAGAGATTCATGGCACAGGGCATGCAGAGATTCAGATAAAAAAAAAAAGATAAAATACCCAGCCACCACCCTAGCCACACATCCCACCTATTCACTACTTCAAAGTGCTCCTCAGGGATCAAGTCAGTGTCTTTTAAGACTCTAGATCTCCTATTCTCAGTTCTATGCTTCTGGATCACATTTGTATTCTGGATTTTGGATTCTGATCTTTCTGTACTTTAGCTGACTTCGACATTGACTGAGCCTTCTTTATTTTCCAAGGCACTCTGGGTCCTTCAGAGATTTTCTGGCTCAGCACTCACATCTCGTTCTTTCATTTTGGCTCTCAAAAATTTGTATTCTCAAATAAGTCAGAGAAAAGAGATTCTTTCAGCTTCATAAAGCCAGTGTCCAAGAATCCCTTTTAAATCCATGTCCTTGGGATTTAAAATCTTGTTACACTGTCAGGAGATATAAGGCAGTCCTAATAGCAGATGGCAGCTTCCTCGTAAACTCAGCAGTCAGTGCTGGAGCAGTACAATAAAAGCAGCCAGAATCAATAAACTGGACATGTACCAATCTCACAAGTTAGCATATCATATTCTGGACTGAAGAGGAAAACCTTCTACCACTACTTGTATCACTAGGTAATTCAATAATTGGAGCTTCATGAAAAATTACTGAAATCAAAACCTACAGAGCTGTAGAAAATCTGTGCTTTCAGTCACTAATTACATGCAGTTATGCTGCAGAATATCAGGATTTCAAATTTTAATTTGTTTTATTTTACAGGGAAGCAGTAAATTAGAAATCTAAGGTCGTAATATGAAAACAACCATTATCACATAAAAAATCCTCCATAGCGGATATGAATGCATTTTGAATCTGTAACTGAACACAAAAGTTTTCCACAAACATGTTCTGCTATAAAATTAAGCCAAGACAAAATAAGAAGGAACTTTCTGCAATGGAAGTAATAAAGAGATTTATTTTAATCTCTTAATCCAAGCCTTCTGTTCACTTGTTTGAAATGTCTTTTTACAAGCTTTTCTACAAAAAAAAAAAAAAAAAAAAAAAAAAAGAGTATTTCTTATCCCTGTGTGCCTCCTGGGGTCTCCAACAAGCAATCTTTCAAATTAGAGTATCAGCAGTATTTAAGCTTTTTCTTCAGGACAAACTCAAAACATTGCTTTTGAAGGTGGTAATCTGGATCTCCAGGTTTAATGCTGCCTGCTCTCCTGAATGCTTCCTTAAGTTTAACTTTTCCAGTGGCTGAGGTTTCCTTTCCCCCTGCATACCTTCTTCCCCAAGACTGCTCCACTCCAGTGTGTGCTAGTTACAGAACTGTTATAAACCACTCCTAAATGTTACTGCTTTATAATCTGTTTTTTCTCAGATTTTCACTCCATTGGTATGCATTGGACTAAATTAATCATTGAAGCACAAACAAACCAGACAATGACATGATACCAGTTAAACTCCTTACTGGGTGGTTACACATGCAGTCAACTGAGTTATACAACAAACCAGAGTACAAAACCAGGTGGATCCATGCAGCACAATATTTGTGAAGCTACTTTCATGTTTCCTGAAAGAGGTAAGAAGCAATTCCTTTCATTTTTTAATATATTGCTTTCCTGTACTTACAAATTTGTTGTGTAAATCTTGAAAAAAACAACTAAGTCCAAGTGGTGGGCTTACAGTATAATTTTAGTTTTCCATTTACACTGTATCTGCATTCTAATTTAGTTAAAATACACTGGGATTTTTTAATTAATAGGACTTTTGGCATTAATGCATGTATTACACTGACCCTGACAAGAAGGTGTTTCAAATATGCATTAAGAATTGTGGCTATTAATATTTCCCATTCTTGTGAAGTGATAGCCAGACTAGTCACATAGCTAATAGTTGTCACATAGTCAATAAAAAAAAAAAAAAGTAGCATAGGCTATATGACCCAAAGAATGGTGGGGAATGGAGTCAAATCAAGTTGGCAGCTGGTCACAAGTGGTGGGCTCAGTATTGGGGCCAGTTCTGTCTAATATCTTTATCAATGATCTGGATGAGGAGATCAAATGCACCCTCAGTAAGTTTGCACATAACACCAAGTTGGGCAGGAGTGTTCGTCTGCCTCATCTGTTCATCAGGGTAGGAAGGGTCTGTAGAAGATTGTCAATCATTGGAAAAGGCTGCTTGGGGAAGCAGTTGAGTGACTATCCCTGAAGGTACTTAAAAGACGTGTAGATGTGGCACTTAGGGACATGTTTTTGTGGTGGAATTGTCAGTGTTAGGTTAATAGTTGGACTTGATGATCTTAAAGGTCCTTTCCAGCCTAGATAATTCTATGATTCTATGATTATTATGCAGCTTAATAATTTAAAAAAAAAAATATTTTGTGAAAGAAAAGAGTGAAATCACCTTTGGAATAAATGAAATCAAGTTGCTTTTGATGCTCTAAAAGCATTTCTTACCTTCTGGTGTGTGGTTAATTTTATCAATAATATTCTAAACATCATTTTCATACTGCTCATTTAGAGAGACTACCTCTTACAAGGGACCACATGCAAATATGCAGAGCAGTTATCAAGTGCCCCACAATAGCCTGTTTGTTAACTCTATCCATGAATATTTGCATGACTTAAAGATCTTATTTCATTGGTAGTTAAATGCAAATCTCAGTAACAACTTGATTCTATGGAAACTTCCCACCAGAGTTTTAATGAAACGTCTGAAAAGGAAATTCAATGCAGAAGCAGAGTTTGAAATGGTAATAAGGCAGAAACATATGTGCAGTTATCTGCAAGGAAGTAATACAGAAACCACAACTACCATATGATGCTGCAGCCATCAAGCAGAACATGTTTTCCTTCTCCATCTCAGCTTTTCATCCCTCACCAGCTCTGCAGCAAGTTAGCTCCACTGGGTTACTCTTGACCTCAGTGGTTTGTAGGTTAAGGAGACCTTTCCTTGACTTCTACTTAAGCTTCCTGGCTTTAAAAGTTCAGCAACGACTTGGCACCATTCAGTCAAGGAACAGGCTTGTGATGTCCTTTTGATGTCTGTGGCATATGCTCTTTTTTTATTAAATGTAATCCATTATATTACTTAATTCAGGCTGCTACTTTGGTGTCTAAACTATGTCACTGAAGGACCTCTATTTCTACATTGCTGTGGGCTTTTGCCGCACTTTGTCCTTTCCTGCATTTCTTTTGTACTAATAATAAAGTGAAGACAGAAAAAACAATCAAGCAATAAAAACGAGTCCTAAACACATAGAACTCTTTTAGAAACCACAACAAGAACTAAAGCCACATACATATACATGCACACCCACTTGGAAGTAATGCAACTTCACTAACATGAGCAAGTGTCAAAAACAACGCAGAGCGACAAAACTGAGCTTTGTAATCACTCGTATCATGTGTTATAGGTAAATTACCTATATCACAAGACAGGCCAAAGTGTGCCCCGTTAGCTAACTGTGAATTTAAAGAAGGTTCAGGGAAACCTTATTAATTGAATTACAGACACAAGGAACTAATAAATGTTGCATAGGTCTGGGCATTATTGTCCCAAAGAAGACTGAGTTAATTATTAATACTAGGTGTGGAGTTACAGCTTCCAAAGTGCTAGGTGTACGGTAGTTCAGGCACTTCAGTGTTGCAGAGAGAGGATAGATTACAGCTCTCAGAGGCTGTTGCTAATGAATAGGATTCAAGTGGATTGCTCACATTTTTCAGTAACAGTTCAGAAAGGTTTCAGCCTCCAAGATCTAAAAACTCATTAAAAAGAAATGTCGTATTAATATTGATCACCCAGGACTTCTCCAAGTCTTAAAAAGATTGGCTAAAAACTGACTGCAAAATGACTGTTGTCAGGCAAACCCACTTTAAAAGCAGTTCAGCAGTCATAATGAGCAAATTATAGTGTTATTTAATACCCAGCTGGCCTCCAGGACAAGCAGTCTGGCCTCCAGGACCGCCAGTGTGTCCACAGTAAGAGGGATGAAATACTGATTCATCAGAGTACAAAGAGAGCATCCAAAGATGAGACATTTCCACCATCCCACACATGCACCTTATGTGTCTTTGGGTCATAAAATATTCTGGTTCAAATTCCTCTCTCTTGATGAGTAATCTAAGTCCTGTAATAAAATAAATTATACTAAACAAAAACTGGAAAATTGCTATATTGTATTCTGCCCCTGGCAGATGAAGAGGAGATGGCTCTGCTCTACTCTGATTTTCTTACAAAAAGTAAGAAGGTCTCATGGCTCTCTTTATGGTCTGCATTTAATTGGAAGTCCTTTAAAAAGCCTAAGCTTGACATTTGACTGCCTTTTTCTTCATATTCTTGTTTCACTTGTCTTCATAGTTTGCTAACTGGCTTGTGGTAGAGCTTTGAAGTAAGAGCGCTGTTGGCACATTTCCAGATTCTTGTGCTCAATTGTCTGATTATATGGTACATAATAAGTTTTGCTGACGGATGTAAACTACATAGCTCTTAATAGGGTTTGCTATTTTACAGCACAAAACTTTGGCTATCTAAAGTGTTATGTGCACTAACAAGGGGAGTGAGATTAGTAGTAGAAGAGCTTTTAAACCTTTCCCTTTCCTTCACATCTGTGCAAAACCCATCCAGGAGCATGCACAGACAGGGCTGAGCCTTCAAATTCAGACCCTCAGGGGTAAATTGGGATAGCTTTCCCTGGAGGTTTTCCAATTTGCAACAGCTGAAGCTATGAAGTTTATATTTTTGTACCTTTTTCTAATTTAAATTTTTTTTTCAATACTTTACTCTCTCTTGAAATATCAGTCTTCTAAATAATGATTGATGGTCATTATCATCTGATGTCTCTTCAGGTAATTGTTTGCAGTGTCAAGAGGAAATGTGCACAAATTATCATGTCCCATAGAGAAGCCATAACAGCAGTACTGACGAACCATGTAAACCAGTGGAAGGAAAATGAAAAGAACAAGAAAACTTTTCTGAAGGAGAATATTTTTCTTGGAAATGAGAAGAAGCCTGGACTCCAGCCACACTGATGCTCTCAGCAGCACAGATCACTATGTCTCCAGCCCACAGCGTAGGATGTCTGTTGCTTAGGGCATGGGAGAGTGGTGATGCTGTTTCCTGCATAACATCTTTTCTTCCTCTCCATGGCTTTTTCCTCACTTTTTTCATATCACCAGACCTGTAAATGTCTGACCATAGTGTCTCAAGGTGGGGTTTGAGTCTGACAGTGCCAGTACAGCTTAACTTCCAACTGCAGAGGGACACTGCAGCAGACCAGGATCCTCAGTCACAGTTCTTCAGAGAATAATCCACGGCTCTTTGAAATGCGTCTTTCTAGACACAGGGATGTAAATTAGAAATTAGAGCTGATCTTATTTACCAGTGCAGCTCTATTAAGAATGCCGTTTCAGCAATGAGTATCTCAGCCAGGTTTTGACAGAAGGCATTTTCTACAGAGCAACTAGTTCTGCATCTGTGTTCTAAAGTTATTGTTCATTCATGCATTTTCAGAACAAAAGAATGAAGGAAAAGATTAACTATTTTACAAAGTAGTACCTAGAGCTAAGTAGAAATCATCTTTCCCACCCTTTACTTTTTAAGCTATGAAAACACACTCCTTCAGGAGAAACTGCTTTTGAGTCATCAAAGCGAGTGTTTTGTTCAGTCTTGAAAATGCTTACACAAATTGTTTCAACAATTTAAAACTTTCAGTTGCTTTTTTAAAACATATGGAAATTAAATATTTCCCAAAAAATACTTTGTTCTGACAAATTAACACTTCTTTAAAAAAAAAAATTTCGAATAAAATGTCACAACTAACCCTAATTTTCGCTTTTCAAAATAGTATGAAAAAGGCGTATTTTTTCAGTCTTATTTTGTCATGAATATGTAATAAATCCTTGAGCATTCCTGGGGAGCATTTTTTTCCATTCTTGGGAAAAAAAAAAAATGTGTGCTAATACAGAACAATCATGGAAGTGGGGTTTAGCTCACAGTAAAGAATAAGAATACTCCTCAGAATTCTGAGAAGATATCTCAGAAATCTCCCATGAAGTGTTCCTCTAATGTGCAAGGTAGAAGAAAAAGAATAGGGAAATTTCTTCTTCCAGCTCTAAGAAAACAGGCTTCTTTTTTTTTTCCTCCCACATCTCATAATACTCTAAAACCTGCACAGGGGAAGACATAGATGACATAGGGAAATACTCACTAATAATAATTGTTGATCAAAAGTTTCAACAGTAAAAGTTGCTAATATAAGTGTATTAAAAATCACTTATGGTTGATTTACAAGTTTAAGGCACTTAAAGCCAGCGTGTGTCCTTTTTCCACATGTACAAGAATAATACCAATCTATCAGACTAATGATTCCGGTATAAATCTTAAATAACTTGCTAAAATACAACAAATACATAGATACCCTAAGATGTGCTCATATAGATACCTCTGTATTGTTATAACTACAATCATAACAGCCACTCACTGACAAGATATTATTTCTTATTTTAAGCAGCTTAGTGACACCGGATCTTCCATTGCAACTCATTAGAACTTAGGCTCCAAAGAGCCAATTACAAAGATGGGGCTCTAGAAAACGAAGGCTATGGCCATACTTTAGTACATAAATGATTTGGTTTGGTTTTTTTAAGGGTACTGAGTGCTTCCAAATTGAACCATTTTCATCTAAACTGCTAAACAGAAATTTAAATGCTTAATTCTCAGCTCACACATTTTAAAATATTACTAAATATTAGGTTTTAGCTTTTATTTTTTATTCCAGCTGTGTGCTGAATTTATGTATTTTGTCTGCTGAGATATACATGACTCTACAGAATGATGACAATCTGAATGGGATTGCTTGGAATAAAACATGACTCTGTGGAATCTTATTTGTCAGGGAAACATAGTAATAAATGTAATTCTTCAGTTAATAGAAGTAGATTCAGAATAAATAAGCTAATCTGAAGAACTGTCTTTTGCTCTTGGAATACACATTTTTTCTAGGGTAAATAAGTTGATAATATGCTTCCAAGCCTACTTCAGAGAGGGCTGTAGCAAAGCATAGGAAAAAAAAAAACATTGTAGTGAACTGCTGTAAGACCACATTGATGTGTATTTTTTAGTATAATAAACCTTCTCATGTCCACAAATAAAAGAGAATGCATGTCTAGTCTCCCAGCCTAGATTTCAGAAATATAAGAACTTAAAAGTTGATAAACTAATGGACTTTCAGGTAGAATTGCTGTCCTTGCTGAATGTACAAGGACCACTTCATCTGGAATATTCATAAAGATATTATTAAGATAAAAAGGGAAATAACAAGGGTGGAATTTTGAAAACTCACTATTGGCTTAATTGAGGAAGCCCACCTCAGAGAACAAGAAAAGTGCAGTAATTTAGCATTCAGTGAGGACAACTAGAAACACTCATCCCATCACATACTTTTCACAGTAACATAGATTTTTAAGGCTGGAAAGTATTGATATTCCCACTCCTTCTGACCGGTAAAGGACAACACAGGCTGCAGACGTTCACTGAGGGCCTCCTGATTCAAAGCCACAACCAGTGGCTGAGGTAAAATGTGTCATTTTAAAAATTACACATCTCATTTAGAGGCTTCTATTGGTAGTTAATCACCATGCATCCTCACTGCAAAAATATATGTCAGTTGTCCTCAAACATTTATTTTTACAATATCATATAAGCATACAGAGAACCAGCTAATGTGAATCGCAGAATCATAGAATGGTTTGTCATCTGGTCCAACTCTTCTGCAATGAGCAAGAACATCTTCAACTATGTGGCAACTAGCTTGCTCAGAGCTCTATCCAACCTGACCTTGAATGTTTCAGGGATGGGCATCTACAGTCTCTCTCAGCAACATGTTCCAGTGCTTCACCACCTCATCATAAAATATTTCTTCCTTATGTCTAGTCTAAATCTACTGTATTTTATTTTAAAACATTACCTCTTCTCCTATCACTACAGGCTCTATTAAAAAGTCTGTCTTAATCTTTCCTATAAGCCCCCTTTAAGTACTGAAATGCCGCTATCAGGTCTCCCCAGAGCCTTCTCTTCTCCAAGCTAAACAACCTCAACTCTCTCAGCCTGTCCTCATAAGGAGGGGTCTTCCATCCCTCTGATCATTTTTGTGGCCCTCCTCTGGACCCACTCCAACAGATCCACATCTTTTTTTATACCATGTCCCTCAGAGCTGGGTGCAGTACTCCAGGTGGGGTCTTGATGAGAGCAGAGGACAGGGACAGAATCACCTTCCTTGACCTGCTACTGCACTTCTTTTGATGCAGCCCAGGATGCAGTTGGCTTTCTGGTCTGCAAGTTCACATTGCCAGCTCATGCCAGTTTTTCATCCATCAGTACCCAAAAGTCTTTCTCTGCAGAGCTACTTTCAGTCCTTTCTCACCCCAGCCTGTATTGATAATGGGGGTTGCCTCGACCCAGGTACAGCACCTTGCACTTGGCCTTGTTGAACCTCATGAGGTTCACATGGGGCAATTTCAGAAGCTTGTCCAAGTCCCTCTGACATGTCAGCCTCACCACTCAGCTTTGTCTCATCTGCAAATTTGCTGAGGGTGCACTCAATCCTACTGTGTCATTGATGAAGATATTAAACAATAGCGGCCCCCCTGAGGGACACCATTCATCACTCATCTCCATATGGACATGGAACTATTAACTAACCCTCTGGATATGATTATCCAGCCAATTCCTTATCTAGTGAATAATCCATCCATCAAATCCATCTCTCTCCAATTTGGAGAGAAGCATGTTTTGAGGGACTGTATCAGAGGCCTTACAGAAGTCCAGATGACATCCATAGCTCTTACCTTGTCCATTGATGTAGTCACTCTATCATAGAAGGCCACTAGGTTCGTCAGGCAAGACTTGCCCTTAGAAAAGCTATGCTGGCTGTCTCAAATAATCTCCCTGTCCTCCATATCCTTTAACATAGCTTCTGGGAAGATCTGTTCCATGATCTTCCCAGGCACAGAAGTGAGGCTGACAGGTTGGTAGTTCTCAGTTCTACGCTTTTAAAAAATGGGTGCAATGTTTTCCTTTTCCCAGTCACCAAGGACTTCACTTGACTGCCATAACTTTTCCAATATCATGGAGAGTGGCTTGGAAACAACAGCCAGTCCCCTCAGGACTCTGGGATGCATCTCATCAGTGAAGTTGTTCAGGTTCCTCAGTTGAACCTAACCTTCTCTTACAATGTGGGGGGGACTTTGCTCCTTCAGTCCTTGCCTTGAGATCCATCCACTTGAGAGATGTGGGAAGAGAGGTTGCCAAGGCCCAGGCCATTGTCCCAAGGCCCAGAAGTCTCTTTTGATTGCCCTTGGACTATATGTCGCAGCTTCATCGCCACCCACACAAAAAAGCCCACAGTTTGAGGCTATACCATGGCTATAGTTTTTTTTGAGGCTATAGGTTGAGGTCTATACCAAGCTGGGAAGTTTCCTAGGAAGTAGGAATTGCTAGGAAAGCTGGGATAGAAGAACGGCTATAAAATAGAAGCTCTGTTGATAGTAAGAATACAATAAATTTTAACTTTGTGTATACTATGAAAAATAAAGTAATTGCTGAGTATCTAATCTGCTTATCTATTTTTTCTGAAATTTTTCTCACCTTCACAGAGCTTCCACTTTACATTTCCTAGGTACTCTGTTCTCTTCTACCCCGTTCCATTTCTCCTTCTTTCACAACACACCTTCCACTTCTTCTTTGTAACTGTATCCTTCCCAAAATGACCTTTCCTTCTAGAGGAAAAAATTATTGACCTTCCACATCATATTTCACATGCTGTCTCCTACTATTATGTATGTGTTTTCTAGCCATATCCAAAACTTCTGCAGGAGAGAACGTCTTTTCTCTGTTGGATGTGTCAAACAAAACATGGCCACATGTTTTGTTGGTGTTTGGGCAGTACTGTGGTGAATGGGTTATTCAAAACAGAGAAGCATAACAGTTTTGGCAAAGAAATAAAGTTCTCTGTGTTTACCCAGTTTCTTGTGCTTGGTGGAAATTTAACTGTAAATGAAAACTTAATTTTTAGCCTTAATGAAAATGTAGTGACAGATTTGCTAGGGCAAAATACAGTTTTAAATCTGGCATATGTAAAAATGCATGCAAATGCAAGCTCTGTTTCCATTCAGTTTGTTTTTTCTTAAGTTAAAAAAAAAATCTGTTTTTCTTTAGGAAAAGTTAGAATAGAAAGATAAATCCTCTCTTCCCACATCAGTAATCTTGAGGAATTTCTGAAATTGTATTATTCTCCCTGAATGAGATGTTAAACTTATCAATGGAAGAATATACTAACATTAACCTAACTGAAGAAAATGAATGATTTTGCAAGGGCATGGAATGGAAAATTAAAAATTTTAAAAGTCTGAGTTTTTCATAGTTGATTTCAGGTCTACAGAGACAAGAAAGCACTGATCTACAATGTCATTTATCTCCACTTTCTGTGAAAGTACATCCTGTGAAAGAGAGATTAGAGATGCTTTTAAGTTAATTGTGTCAGTAAGTCTAGAAATAATTGAAAGTTCAGAAAAAACAGTGCCAAGTGCAAAGCAGGATGGTAAATATTCAATACAGAAATCAAACCATACTTCAGGACAGACAACTTCTTTTTCATCTTCCATGGCTTGTTTCGTAGTGTGGCGATTAGCTTCTTTTTCTCCTCTACCTCTTCTTTCAGCTTGTTCAATTCCTCCTCTGTAATTGGTTCCTCTTCAGAGTCAGAATCAGAGCTTCAAACAAAAACAGGAACAAAAACCATCACCAAAACTCAGAAAGAACAGAAGTTTTCACTGAAGCACATCCTTGGTGCTAGTTCTTGTTAACTTTGAAACCTAGAAAAATTACTTCACTGTTGCACAGGAGGGAGGACACAGTTCACTTAGACTTCTTATTAATTTTAGTATCAAAGGCAAAGCCTGCACGCAAAGTGCAGAGCCGCAGCTGAACCAGCCCTACAATCAGAGAATTTAATGGAGAGTGGGCAGCGCTCTTCGGGAAGTGTCTAGCAGTCACTGATTGTTCCTGCATGAGTAACCAACCTCCTAAGAGTCCAACGCAAACTCACAACAGGGAAGTGAGGACACTGTAACTGCAGCCTTAAAAACGAACTTGTTCACCCCACTTCATTGTGCCATGGGAGTAGAGACACCACAGCCACAGCAAAGATTAGTTTAAACACCACGTGAGAGCCTGTCCACTGGTCAAGGCAGTACCCTTTCAGAGATGGGAAAGACTCAAAGCCACATTGCAGCAAGACTGTGATGTGTCCTAGCAGTCAGAGTAAGCAGATGCAATAGTAATGGCATTTCCAGATGTGTTGTGTTTGTAATCTGAACTTTCTATCCATGCATCGGTTTGCAATATCTTTGGAAAGCATTGCTGATTAAGGCAATGTCCATTTTCCTAAAACCTGCCTAGATATCGTTTTCTGTGAGCAAACTTACATCTCATATAATGGCATACAGCAAATCATTAGCAACAAATGTTTCCTCTTCTTATGGCAGTAAACGAGAAAATTATAAAAAGGAAATCATTAGACTGACTTCCTGCCCTAAAAACCTGATAGTGATTACTACCACTACGTAAGCTTTAGTAAAAACAGTTTGATGCATTTCTATTTGTTTCTTCTTGTGTTTTCTTTTGCCTTTTTTTTTCCACCTGTTTTGAATGTTTGAAAATGCACTGCAGGGTTTTTTTAAATAGTTTTCTAGTTTGTTTTGGGAACAGTTCATTCAGACTTTATCAAGCAAACAGTTTCCAGGTGGTTTTGCTTAGAATTCACTTATCTGAGAGTCTGATATTCAAAATCTGGTATCAGATCTGAATTATTCATTACCTACATCACCTGTTCTATCCTCTGGATAGCTAAAGAATTATAAACTTTTTCTTCTACCAAAACATATAGCATAGCTGTAGTTAAAGATTTGTATGACATAAAGATCAAAAGGCTTGTTAGTGTGACATAAAGGACAAAAGGGTTTATCAGTAAGAATATTTATGAAGTTTCAAAATAAGCAATTATTTATTAATGCAACAAAATTATTTTTCAACACAGCAAAATTCAAATTTCTCATTGGTCATCTACCATTAGTTTTCATGAAATACACATCATTATAGCAAATGCCAGAGAGAGAGAAAATATAAATCTACAGAAAGACAGACAGCTACTGAATGCCAGATATATTTATTGTTATTCCAGTATTGCAATGAGCAAGTAAAGAACTGTATGAAAACTTAAGTCAAATGGATGAAGTTCAATAAAAAGATTTGTGCATACAATTTCGAGGCATTTTAATGCAAAAAGAGTCATGTCTCTAAGAAGAATAGAAGGATTAAAGGAGTCTGGTTTTGAGAGAGCTTTAAATCCTTAGTTGTTACAAAGCAGACAGTAACATGCCGAAAATTGAGGATTTCCTTTGATAGAAGATTGCTGGATTATGCAAAATTGAAATACAGTTTTACAAGACTGCAGTAAGAGTGGTGGGAAATGAGTGTGGTGGGTGCTAATGATGTGAGCTTCCTGAGGAAAGGAAGCTGAGCAGAACGTGAGATAAAGTAGGGATAATATTGGCTATGTGCCTATTGCCCAGTACTGCTTTATTTGGCTTTGGAAACACATCTCATCTTCCATTTTTCACTTTCCTTTGGAACTAGGAAAATAATAAAAATTCCAAATTTCTAAACAGCTTTAAGAAATCAGTATTTTCAAGAGTGTTTGCACTATGCAGTCAAACTTTATGTCGTTACAGCAGATTTTTCCTTCAGCTTGAGCACTATGAGATTCCAGACAGGAAATCAGAATTCTGTCTTCTGCAACTGAAAGTCTTAGCCTTTCAAGAAAGGTTGTGATTCATACATTTGAAGGCCAGAAGGGTTCACTGCGACCTTCAGGCTAACACAGAGAATAAATCATCACTAAATAATTTCACATCAAGCCACCATCTTCCTTGTCTCCAATTCAGTGCACACAGTGCGTCTTTTCCTAAGTCAGCAGAACTCTTGAGATCCATCGTGCTTCCTTAAATCACACAAATAATGAACTTGCTCATACTATTAATCTGTGGTTTGGTTTTATTCCCATATTACACATCTGTGTTTTGATTTTAGTTTCACCTCCTCTTTCTGCATGTGAGTTTTCTCATTATTTTTGTAAAAAACGTTTTATACAGGTAAAGATTAAGATTTAAATATTTACTTAGAGCTTGGACATTTTCAGGGAAAAAAAAAAAAAACTGGTAGGACTTTAGGAGCCTAGAATGATGAGTGAATAAATTTGACTGCATTTCTTCGTAGTTTTTTGTGAAATTTCTACCGTTTATTGATAATCTCCATGATATCCCCCAGCACTTAGTGCTCTTCAGCAGTCTGCTTGTGAAAAGATGCAGTGCCTGTACTGCCTTAATCTTCCATGTACCTCTGGACTTTCGTGTAAGCTTTATATTCTTGAGTAATCCTACTAAAAACCATTTGATATACTGACATATAGACCTATACAGTAAAACCAGAAATTGTACAGGCTAGGCAGAATATAAGATTGCTTCTCCAAGGATTTGTAGCTCAAGTGACTGCATATGGTTTCTAAGACCAATCAGTCACAATTAGATAAGCAGCAAAGAACAAAATAGCTTTTCAATTTAGGAATATCACAGATCTTCACAGTGAGACTATAAAGAGCAACTTACCATTAAGATTTTGGGATAATGATTATGAGTAGAATAGATTAGATTAGAGTAGAGTAGAGTAGAGTAGAGTAGAGTAGAGTAGAGTAGAGTAGAGTAGACCCTTCTTCTCATTAAAGGTAAGAATCAACCATACCAACAACCAATAGCATCTAAGAGCAAAAGATTTAAAACTTACCCAGAAGTAATTCCTTTCGCTATGGAATTACCCTGTGAAACTCGCTACACAAATTAGCAGAGATCAAAATAATCAAGTTAAAGGAAAAAAAAAAGATGAAATAGAGAGTTCATCTAGGATTCCTTTATGTCCTTTATGTAGAATAATTGGAGCATAAAGAGGTATTCCTGATTTAGGTGAAAAGCAGGGAGGAAAGAAGAGGGTAACTGCATCAGATTCTACTGATTTGTACTGTGACCTAGCTGAAAAGGGTAGTGTTTGTAGAGTTTAGCAAAATCCACAATGACAGCAGCAAATACAATATTATCTCTCTGTGGAACAATATAACATTTAACTTTACTTTTTGTTTGCAGATTTTTTTCTTTTTTTTTTTCCTCAACTTCTTATGTTACTCTTAGCATGCTTTTTCATGCTGAAATGTCTTGGCAATTAAAAAACTACATCACCAAGACGTACTTTTAAACAGTATGTAGCATTTGTTGTGATAGATCCTCGTGGACTTGTTAGACAGGCTATATTTCTATACTGCCACACTTCTGTCCTGAAGGTTTGCAAATTATTTATCTGGATCACAACTGAACTGATCACCAGCCTATTTTACTTTGTTCTTACATTATTTTGGTTTTTCTTTAAAAAGGCTTTTAAAATATTCTTATATTTTCTGCAATCTTGGCAGTTGGTCTCCTAAAAGTCCAAAAACATGATTTTGAGGTGTCTTACAGAGCATCCTCAGTTTTTCCTCAAATGTTACACTTATTACTTTCAGAACAAAGTCTTGATCCAGGTAGCAATTTCTAATTATTTAACCCAAGCATACCTATTATAATGTTAAGAACTTCGGAAGATGATGCAAAACATTGTGCCCTAATTGAATTTTAAATTTTCAGTGGTCTTTCTTTAATGAATACTCAATAAATGTTTACAATGGAAGACAATAATAAGCAAAGAAACATGGATTGACACATTCAGGACTGTTGCTCTATGGGTACAAGAAATTGCACAGAGGGGTATAAAAGGCACCAGGGTGAAGAGCCAGCACAAGGAAAGATTTTAGGCATTCTTATAGGCAAGGGAAGTGAAGTAGAAGTATGTTGAAATGGGATCATGGATAAATTAATGCAATGACATATCTAACTGTATTTTTTTCTTTCCTTTGACTCCTGCTGTGCTCTCCAGTGATGCCTTTGGGAACACAAACAGCTGTAGCAAGTGCTGAATTGCTGAATGGGGGAAGGGGAATCTCTCTCCCTCTCCACTGAGATGAGCACGTCTGGCTCCATCTGTTTTGTTATACATCATTCCCAGAGGCTGTTTCCTTTCAATAACATGAGAAGGGACAGGGAGCAAAAGAATGCCAGGATGGCAGAAAAATACAAATTCATTTTCTGAAGTGTGCTGTGTCAGTGAGGTCTTCCAAAGAGCCTAGATTGCATTAAATGTTTAGTAAAAATGAACAGTACTATTTCAGAGGAAGTGAGTGGGAGATAGACTGGAAAATCCCATTTCAGTTGTTGTTTCTGGGTTCTTGAAATTTTGCCACTGATCTTTTATAAAAAGCAGGCTCAAATCTGGCTGGAAAACAGGAACACAATCTTGTGAAAAATGTCAAGATTTTTGGTCTGCACTGGAAATAAAACTAGACCTTGGGATTTTGGAGGGTTATCAGCTTGGAGTCTGGGGGATTTTAGCTTTGAGGAGAGGAAAAAGCAGGAGAGATTTCACCAGTTATCACCTCTCTCTGTCATTTGTTCCTCTCCTCTGTCACTTTCATTCCCTTTCTCCAGAAAATAGTTCATAAATTTAGGATATTTAACTACAGTAAGGATGACCTGGCTTGAGTTCCCAAATTTGACCTAATCCTCAGGGTATTGGCAGTCCCAGAAGGGCCTGTCCCACTCTGGACCTGTGACAGATCCCTGACTTTGTTCCATCGGAGTGGATACAGCTTTGTGGAAAGTACCCATTTCATTCAGCAAGCATTTCCTCACTGCAGAAAAAATAATATCTGTCCAGCTCTGATTAGGCTATAATGAGTAAGGTAGTCATACTGATTCTTGGTATTTCATAGCTGTGAATGAAAGCAGATTTTAAGTCATGTATGTTTTATATTAAAAAAAAAAAAATACTGAATTACCCAGATCCAGATTTCTTTTTGTCTTTTTTCTTCTTATTTGCCTTCTCTTTTTTTGCTTTCTTATCAGGCTTTTTCTCCTGTTTCTTCTCATTTTTGCCTTTCTCACTTTTACCTCCTTTCTCATCTTCCTCATCTTCCTCTTCTTCCTTGGATTTCTGATTTGCCTGGTTCTTCCTGGCTTTTGCTGGGTCCCCATCAGAATCACTGCCCTCATTTCCAGCTGCTCGTCCCCGTCCTCTACGGTTTCTGTGCCTGCGATGCCCTGGTCTCCTTGTGCCATCTTCATCATCCTCATCCTCCTCACCACCACGTCTGGCTCTCCCTCTGGCATGTCCTCTTCTGGTTCTCGGTGTTGCTCTCTTCCCCCCTTTATTTGTGATAGAGGGAAAAAAATGCATGAGAGAAGGCAGTATGTTAAAGGGAGACCTTTCCTCCTCCTTCATTCATACAGATAATCAGAAAACATCTGACTGTGGCCTCAAAGTAATTCACACTACTGACCTGTTCCTTTGACAGTTTCTTCGTTCTCAGCTGCACTTCCTTCTTCATTGTCAACATCAGTGCCATCTGTGGAGTGAAAGCAAAGGCCAGTGCATGTGAAGTGTGGATCAGTCATTAGGAATGCAGGGATTTGAAGAAATTCTTGGTAATCACTGTATTTTACTCCCTTACACCGTTTCACAAACCCAGCTTTTAGGAACACGGCAAATAGTTTTCAAGAAGTAATATGAAGACAGAAAAAAAATAGTTACACTTTCCTTCAGTGATCAAGTGAGCAAGCCCCCAAGTGACCCCCCAAAGGGATGTCATGGAGAACTCCCTCTCATGGAAGAAATATGTAGGAGAGGAGGACCCTCAAAAAGATACAAGGTAGCAATATCCTACAATTTGAGGAGAAGAACAAGGAAGATGAAAATGCTTCTCAGGCACCTCTCTGAGATTTTCATAAACATCTGAAAGGTAAGCACCAGCTGAGATTAAAGAAGGGTAACCCAGCTCACTCATATGCTGTACTACAGTCCTCTTCTACCCGTTAGGAGAAGATTAAAACATTAGAGACTCAAGAGAGAGAGCCTATTTCCAGAAGTGAGTAGGACTTCTGCTCAGAAATATCTTTGGTTGAGATGGATCTCTTGCTTTAAGGTTTTCAGTCTCAATAAGTTTAATAAGAGATGTCTCTGCTACCCATTAATAACCAGCAAACTATCCAATTCATTTGCCTGGCACACTTTGAAACTGTGATCATGCATATATAGAGAAGAAAGAAGAATACTCCTCTCTCTCATGCACATTATCCATCATAATATTTAAGTAATACGCTCTCTGTAAATATTGGCAGGAACATATTATTTAACAGGTCACTCCTGAATCTGCTAATGGTATTGACCAGCAATGTTTCTTCAGAAGCAATCCACCCAATACCTGAGAAGCCAGGAGCAGCTAGCTCTTGAGGTATTTTTGAGCTCAAACATGTGCGATAGCACTTGAGACACATCAGTGAAGTATATAGATACACATGGTAGTAGGAAATTAATGAGAACACTAAAATACAGTACCATGAATAGAAACAGGCAGCTGTCATTCCACTCCTACATACTATATATGTTCCAGATGTATGTCGTCTAACTTCCCCTCTGTACAGACAGGACAGGCGACATGTCATTGCATGGAACTGTACACTGAAATTTGGAGAATTACAGAATCATAGAATCATAGAGTAATTAGGGTTGGAAGGGACCTTCAAAGGTCGTCTAGTCCAACCCCCCTGCAAGGAGCAGGGGCATCTCCAACTAGATCTGGTTGCTCAGAGCCCCTGTCCAATCTGCCCTTCACTGTTCCCAGAAATGGGGCATCATGCCATAGTTGCATTTGTCATGCAAGAAGAAACTACACTTATCCTCCTTCTTTGCTTATCTGTAACACTTGGATTTTTCTTTATATTCTCTTTTTCTCCACCCATTCCCTAGATCCCTAGTTCTTTTTATAAATTTTATTAAGCCACTAGTTATTTATCAAAAATTTGTATACAAATTGATTTATCTAGGGACTGCTGTAGCTAACTGTCAGGCACAACTTCTTAGCTTTACCCAGTGCCAAATAAAAGCAGTAAAATAAGTAAGGCTGCAAACCAGGAGGAATCTAGGATCCTGTTTCACTGTGTGCAATAATGGGCAAAGGGTTATTATCCAGAATTTGACAGGCATTTTAAAATTGAGATATACGTAGGGAGTCTAAGTTCCCTCCACAAAATATTTCATTGTATTTACACTTTCTATCATTTCCACAGCATCTGCACAGTAGTTTTTTAAGACTACACAAAAATGTTATCATTCAATATCAGTGGAATGTGAAAATAAGTGCTCCTTTGTTCTGTTTGGACATATGCCTTCTGCTGCTGACAGTAACAAGATCTCCTTTTGACAAAGATCATTACGCTGCTATTGAAAGCTTGCAAAGATGAAGACAGACACTGCTAAAGAGATACTTTGCATACAACAATAGGGCACAGTCTTTTATTGCAACTAATGCTTTTACTGATCCCCTCCAGCCAAACAGAAATTCCCAGGGAAGCACTTTAATGGTACAAGATTGGCCTCCTTGCAGATTCTGATGAGCGCATACAACAAGCAAACAGCTGGAGGCTTATCATATGTACTGAAAGATGCATTAGCACTGAAAGTGCATCGTGCTCAGGTTGACATGATATTGACATAATAGTGAAAGTGACAATGGACTATGCAACACAGGGCAGGGCAGAAGGTAGCTGTTGGGGTTTAAATAATTCTGATAGCATAAGGGTAACAAATGAGCTGGTCTAAATCCAACAGTTCAGGTAAAGCGTTAAACTAACTAATAGATATCAGGCTGCTTAAAGAAGGTACTGAGAACACTAGTAGAGGGGAGTGTACCTAAATAGTGACTCCTGTATGTTATGTCTTTTTTCACCTAAATGCTCAGGCACATGAATGATAAAGAAAAAGATTTTAAGGAAATTAAGAAAAAATATTAAATCAAACAGAAGTATATATTGTCACAAAATAGAAAAAAAATGACCAGTGACCACAAAGAATCACACAACTAGAAGAGTAATGGGAACTACAGACATACCCAACAAGCACAAGAGCAGCTTCAAAAGTTTTTTCTGCAATAATTTAAAATTATAGCTTCAAATTGAACTTCAGAATATTCCTGCCTCCACAGCCCCATGCTCAAATAGAGATGAAATGTGCTGGTATGAAGAATATTAGAGGTTTGTCCTGCTCAGTATGGTGTATCTACAGAAGAAGAGATCTCTCCCAGATCTTAGGGTATGATACAGCGAGCATTGTATTAGAATTTATTTTTAAAAGAAGCTTGAAGCCAAGGAGGGCTCTCTGACCCTTCAGTTCCCTTGCACTCTACTTTATGTCATGAGCTGTGTCACTAGCATAAAGCTGAAGCTCAGGGTAGAGCTAAAAGTTATTCATTTCTGTCAGCTGTGATAGCAATTGGTGCTGTTTAGGAGGAAAAAAATTACTGAGGAGGTGGGATAAAGGAGCTTTACCACCCCTGAGGGCTGTCCTGAACAGAGCATATGCATACGTTTATGTAAGATACATAGTCACCCTGCACCACACTCACATTATTGCTGTCCCTGGAGACTTGTAGTTCAGACAAGCTGTGCTAATAATTGTCTTTTTATGTTTGAGGGGTTTTTTAATATGTCACTACAAGACCAATGTTGTTAGTTGGTTGAGTATTTGAGCAGTATGAGAGAAATATAATCATTACTGTGCTTAACATTATTATTATTAGAAAGCTATGTCAGGTCATTAACTCTGCAATACTTTTCAAAGAGGAAAGAGGCTAGCCAGCTCATAACTCAGACCTTTAGCTGCTTGTGGCAAACTCTGTCTTACTGAATTATTGGAGAAGCATTTCAACAACACAAAAATTAGATTTCATGGTGACACTAAATCTAAATGAAGTTTAGCACTACATTTAAATGTTCTTCTATCAACCACAACATAGAGAAACAGTAGACTACATTCCTCAGGCATTGCATTATCATTCTGTACGAAAACTGAAGAGCATCTTTGATGCTATGGTTTGTTAAAATAGAAACGTGTGGTCTTTGATGCAGGAAGAAAATCATCACTATGTGGGATCCTTTTAGGTCTATACACTTGTCTTGTGCTTTTTAAAACAGCTATTCATGTGATTCCACTTACCAAAAGTTCAGTGAATCCTCCACTAAAATCAAGTCTCACTAAATCACTATCTAGAATTACTCATTGTTCCAGAAAAGTATTGATAGGACCTAATTTCTGCATGCTATTAATATTCATAGGGCTAATATCAGGTTATTAGGCTTTGAGTCAGCTAACTTGAGTTTATGTGACCAGGAGCAAACTCCTGCTCAGCTGTTACATCTTCCAGGATACATCATCCTGCCCTAAGAATACACATATCTTGCGGTATATTTGGAGCTATAACCATAACTCCTTATGCTTTAGGAAACAAAATCACTTTCTGATTTTTTTTTCCAATAGTAGTTTAAGGGAAACCTTCTTATCTTTCTGGACTAAGGGCAGGGAAAGTGTAATCTGAGTAAGCTATCATTTTACTTGAAGTCTTATTTATGTTTTAGACTATAGACACAAATGAGCCAACAAGAATAAAGGAGGGTGTTCTGAATATGGGCTCAGACTAATCTGTAATCCAGAGACTGCGGTGAAGACAGAAAATCAGACAGCTCAGGAGAGAGCTCAGAATGTTGACATTGGCTGGTGAGGAAATTAAGGACAGAAAAATATGTATAAAACCACAGGAGTCTTTGCTATACAAGATGGCCATTTAGCAGATTGTAGGGGCTGTTGTATCCTTACCTTATTTTCCCTAGTTATTTGTACACCACTTATCAGACGGTACTACTTAGATTTGGTTTGGGGTTATTTAAACTTGTTTTATACTGACAGTGTTTCCTTGATCTTTCATTGTGGGAGGGATGATGATTCTTGGAACTACCCCATAAAATATGGCCCACTGCTGCAATATCACTGTTCACATTACTGCTATGTAAAATTGACTGCTGCTAAGCAATTCTGCATGTTGGTACCATTAAAAAAAAAAAAAAATCAGTGGTATGCAAAGTAATCTGTAATTCAAAAAATGTTAACAGACTTTTTGTATATGTCATAAAAGCAATTTGTACTTTATTAATGAATTGTCAAGCCAATGAAATGGATGATATGCAGATAGAGCCTTGCAAGCAATTATTGTGTCTTCCTCTGGACTGGACTGTGCTGGATGTTTTTCAGTTCCAGAAAGACATCAGCCTAGACAGCTAACAAACTTGGTGCCCAACATGTAGAAATTGTTATTATTTCTGATCATGTAAATACGAGAATGTCTCATAACACTTCTGTGAGGATAAAGATCACTAGAAGTAACAGCTGTGAAACACAACAGAAATAATACACCAAGATCTCACAGAAAGTCTATGGCAAGAGTGAAATGGTAAAGACTTCAACATTCAAGACTTGAGACCTTAATATTATAGACCACATCCTCTTAGTGTACTTCAAAACATTGAGAAAAAACAGCTTGGCCCACCTCAGGCACAGGAGAAGAGGATTTGAAATACAGAGGGTTTTTTTTATTTTGTTATTATAAAACCTACAGAAGGCTGTGCAGGAAGATAATTCAATGAGAACTCCTCAGTATTTCACTTTCTTCAGGAAAGCATGAATAAAAGTTTCCAGGCCACTGTGTCTCACACTATGCCTATGCATACATCCACATTTCCCTACCTATGCCAGACAAAGACCTAACCATGTAGTGCTTTGTCCTACCCAAGACTAGAGATCTGACAAGCTTGCAGGACCCATTTCTTACTGTCATAAAGCAACAAGGAGAAACCACATTTGCATTGGGTCTTCATCACACAATTGGCTTGATGGTTGACAATTTTTCATTCTCATTGCAGTCTTTATTGCAAGAATTAGGATCAGAATATTAATTGTCCAGTGCATTCTGGATAGTCTGAGACTGTAGTAAATCATACCAATCTGACCTTTTTGGTTCTGAAATGAGATTTACTTAGCTTATTGTCATTCATTCATAGTACTGTTAACACAGGAAGAACACATGTTAATATGGAGAAAACAATTTCTGTTCAAGACACAAATGCAGTTTTCTTAGTGGATCTGAAGTCAATTGTATTTTTGACTACCTCATGAGAAGACAGTTTTAAGGTTGATATCTACAGCTGACCAGCTCACCACAGATTCTCTTTATTATTTTTAGAGGATAATAGGCACTTTCTATCTGATCTCTTTAAAGGATACACTTTGAAGATTTGTGCCCTAAGTGTTCTTTTCCCATATGAGAAACCTAGAACAACGAATTCACATTCATGAACTTAGCATAATAAGCCATACATAGATCCATAATCGTAGAATGGTTTGGGTTGGAAAACACTTTAAAGATCATCTAGCTCCAACCCCCCTGTCGCAGGCAGGGACACCTTCCACTAGACTAGGTCACTCAAAGCCACATCCAGACTGGCCTTCAACACTTCCAGGGATGAGGCATCCACAACTTCACTGGGCAACGTGTTCCAGTGCTTCACCACCCTCAGAGTAAAGAATTTCTTCCTTGTATCTAATCTAAATCTACCCTCTTCCAGTTCAAAGCTATTACCACTTTTTCTATCTCTACCTGCTGTTGTCAAAAGTCCCTCTCCAGCTTTCTTGTAGGCCCTCTTTAGGCACTGGAAGGCTGCTGTAAGGTCTCCCTGGAGTTTTCTCTTCTCCAGGCTGAACAACACCAACTCTCTTAGGCTGTCATAGATTTTGCAGAAGACATGTTATGAAACAAAAAGAATGGCCAAACTAAGTCTTCACTAGAGCTAAAGATAGCAAAAAGCAAAAATGTATGGCCCTGGTCTGCATTTTTGCAACAGTTGAGACGGTCCATTCTTTCCAAGAATGTTCCTCAGGACAGTCAGCAATGATGAAGCAAAACCTCCTTTAAGGAAATTGCAACTAGATTAATGCCTGAACTCTGCTGTTTAACTCTAGCCCTCAAAACATTTTAAATTGAAAGTGGACTCAGAACCACATTCTGAAAGTGTCTCGTAATTAATTTTAGTGCAGCTCCAGCTTTTTAAGGCTTATTAAATCAAGACTTGAGTCTCAAATTTACTCACAGGATCTCATCTCCAAATATACTCATAACTGTCATTAAGGTAGTTAGATTTTGTTATAAATCATGTATAGGATAAATTTTAATGCAAAATACATCAAAGAGTGATCATGATTCTGCAACCTAGAGATCTCAACCTTCTCCAGTTAAAAGATGTATGCGTTCCTTTCACTGTGGGAATGCTAACCTCTGTACTTTGAAAGCATAATAAAGTCACTGAATCAGAGGGTAAGCCTATTCATTTTGCACGTAGAAGGCCCAACTTTACAGAAAACTTAGAAACTTGATACTTTAAGACCTTGTTCATTAGAAATACTTACTAAAATGTGTATGTTCTGTGGTCATGCTCATTTTGTTTCTTATTCAGATTAAAATTCTGCTGAAGCTGTTAAGTATTTTGCGTATGCTACATTATATTCTGTGCTTCTCTTGTGTTAAAATAAGATCCATCAGCCTGCATTGGTTGAAAATTAAATTGGTCAGTAAAGGAGAAAAATTGGAGAAAAAACAGGAGGGAAAAAAAAAAAAAAGAAGATGCTCAGATAACAAAAGGAAAGAAAATAGAGTGGACTCTTAAAATGAAATACGTGTTATATTCTGCTGAAATGCTAAGCAGTCCCTTCTGATGTTTTCTATGGAAGCAGAACCCATTTTATTACTACTGCAAGTCACAAGCATGGATTAAAAATATAGAAAGCACTATTAAGTAGTACTAGCCCTGGTACTTAGCAAGGCCTTATGAATTCATTCAGAAGCCAGTCTAGAATAAAGTCCCTAGCAATTTTCTTCCATGCTGAAGATCACAAATGTCATATTTGTTCCACGCAAAAAAAAAAAAAAAAAAGATTCATATTTTGGAAAGAGTGGTATTGCTTGTGAGAACTGAAAGCACTTTCCATATTGAAGAGTTGTGTTGCACCTCGCCAGAATAAACCATTAGGCATTATCATCCTACGGAAATATTTCTTACATCCAGAACAGTGCAGTATCAGTATAGAAATACTCTTAATTTTACTACGAAGAATGTTTGACATTCCATACCAAATACTGAAAGCAACAGGAAAAGGAGGCATTGCCTTTGTGCAATTTACAGAAGCCATAAAATACCACTGTTTTCTTGATCTTCCCTGTAAACCACATATAAATGTAAGACAAGTAACAGTGCTGTGGTTGCAGCAGTTCCAGTAACCAGTGGAAATCCACTCTGCCACACTACGACTAGCCAACTTACACTAGCAAACTTAGCAAAACTGTTTTCAAAAGCCAAGTAAAATACATTTCTGAAAAAAAAAGATAATGAATTGTGACAAAGGAGATTGTGTATTAGAAAGCACAATAAGGAAACAAAACTTTTGCACTGTTGAGCTACATGCAGAAAATGAGTACGTGCTTAAAATGCATAATTGTAGTTGTAATTACCATTTTCTTCAATAGCAGTTGGCTTTTCATTTTGAGGCATCCTGACTGTATTTCACAGGGCTGCTCCAGCTGCTACCTGCACAAGAGATCATCTGAAGGTTGAATGATTCAAGATGAAGTGCACCACATCAACATCATCCTGTCTGTCACTGAACGGATGGCGCTGGTGAAGTTTCACTGACTGAAATATAAGAAGATACTAATTTCCTAAGTGATTAATCTTTCATGAATGTTGAGTTTACTATTTAGAGTTGGCATTCTAGGGTCAAAAGAATAGAAGAAGTCGTTCATCTTCTTTTTTATTATTACTGGAAAAAAAGTAAAATCTCTTCTGCAGTATACACATTTATGACAATACTGATGTTCAGATGCTCAGGTGCCTTACTGAGCAAGGATGTTGCACATTGTCCACATGGGACACTGTGATACTGCATACAGGTCCACGCTTCGCCTATGTGGAGGACGTAACAAGGATTTTTTTTTCTCAGCTGGATGCTGATATATCTGCCGGTTTATATTTGCATCTCCTTGCAGTTCTATTAAGACTCCTTGCTTCTGCCTTTATGCAGAAGTTTACCAGTTTTACACTGATTCACAGTGTAAAATAACAGACAATACAGTTACAATAATAGACAAGCTTAATGGCAAAACAAAGCAAAAAATTACTTAACAAGACAGACGAGGCTTGGAAGTAAAAGATTTGAAATAACTTGCTACAAATAAAACATGTTATAAATAAAACAGGAGGAAATGCAATTGTTGATCTGTATTTAACTAGGTAATTCCTACATAGCTTCCCCAATATGCCCCATCTGGAATTCTTTCAGTGTGACCCAGCCTGAAAAAAGGAGTAAGCATATGCAGAATACCCCACATTCTCAGATGTTCATGAGTGGTTTCCCCTCTTACCCACAGTACTATGAAAGCCATTTGTTTTCCTATGGAGTTGTGACTCAGATGTCTAGAGGAAGTTTATCTGGAAATTTATCCAGTAATGCTGGCCACCTTACTTTTTAATTTTCAAATTTTAGCATTCTGATTTTTTTTTTGGAAATGCTGAAAATGTTTGTGCATGTTGTTTGGACTGACTTGAAATTCAGTTTATGGACAAAACACATCCAGATGTTCAGTCCTCTTTCTGTTAGAACATTAACAGACTATGTTTCAAATACTCCCAAGAATATTAAATCTACATATACAATTATAAGATGCTTTATGCCTTTGTCAATAAAACATGCTTTCTGAACTATTATTATTTCCTTTACTGCATTTTCGTATTAGTCATTATAAAACAACCTAGCTCTGTGCTTTTACATACTTGGGAAAGAATTCTAATGCAAAACAGAAATTCAAGAAAGCATTCAAATAATTTCTGAAAATCCATAGTTAGATCATGTCAAATAAGTTGGTGTTAAGAACTCAGAAAAAGAATAATCATGTTCTAAAAACTCAGTTGGTAGACTTCTGTACTTCTTTAACAACAGAAGGAACATCTGGGGAGGAACTGTTAGCATGGCATTCAAGTTGATGATTCTACAACTACTTGCAGAAAGAAGCAGTGAAAGCGTTGTAATAAGATGCTTCGCAGTTGCAGCCAAATCAGCATCATGGTCTTGATGGAACTGTACAAGTCTTCATTAGAAATTTAAGTTAATAATACCTCACTTTCCTATACTAGCCATACTGGAAATTATTTGACTGGATATATGAAAAGGAAAAGGACGTATGTTGAGGGCTGATGTACTACTATTGCAAACAAATATTACATTACATAAATATCAAATATACAAAAGCATTATTTAAAAGATAGATAAATTGAAATATTAAGGTCATATATGCAGCCTGAATGTGGTCTCTGGGTTAACATTTGCTATGATACAGGTGAATTGCAAACTCCATTTTATTGTTTCTCAAGGTCTCCTAACTCAGACAGTGATCAGATATAGTTAAATACTTTTACCACAGTGCAACTCTTTAGTGTAGACAAGCCAGATCCAGTCTGATTTGTGGTTTACTTTTGTGGCTGCAGAAATGAACTGTCTCCATGAGTTCCATCACTCGCGGCCCTCACTGGCATACCACTAAAACTATCAGCAGGACTGCCTTGTAAACTGGGTCACTAATCAAAGCAAATGATCATTTTTTTAAGTTAGCTTAGTGCAGTGATCCCATCTGCAGCACAGTCCTGCAAACAATTGTATTAGCACAGGAGAGGGAGTCAACTTGTGACATGATGTGGGAAAGGGAAGCCAGGTCAAGAGGCAGAAAGAGGGTACAAACCCTTGGAGATGGATTTGCCACTGGAGATAAAACACAGCACACAGCTACATCCTATGTTTCTATTCACCCTTGGAGACTAAATACTAAGCTGAGATTGAGGACAAGGTGTACCAATTTAACTCCACAGCATCCTACTGCTCCTGTAGCACAAATATAAATGACTGCATAGACAGCATGGACAGATTTCATTTACATGAGATTCTCTTTACAGCGCCCCAGTCCTACAAAAAAAAAAATGCTTTTAATTTAATTCAGGTCTATTTAATAGTAATAAAGTCTGAACAACACAGCTGGTTTTAATATATAAAAAATGATGAAAATGGCCCCAGTGCAGATAGGTTCAGAGAACTGGGCTCATTCATAAATGAGTCTGTTGAACACACCAAATATTTCTGTTGTTAGTAAATAAGACACTTTTTTGTTTATTTGTTCAAATCTGTATCTCCTTGTCACGGGTACTCTCAAAGTTCTGAAGCATGCATGGTACACAAAATAAGAGAATGGAAATATACAATTATCCTATTACCACAGCTAAAAATCATGAAAAAACATGTAATGAAGAAGTGGAAAGTATTACTTCGCACACTCTTCCTCATACCACTAAACTGATAACTTGTTTGATAGCCATCTGCTAATCACATAAATCCATCCCAGGGAAAAAAAAAAAGATGACACCAAAGAATGATGACATAACTATGTTTGATACAAACATTAGTACCTCAGTAAATCTGCAAAAATCAATTTTTCTTGTAATCAACATTTAAGTTACAGTGCTACAACCTACTCACAAATAAATAACCACTGAAATGTCTTTCCTGCCACTTTTGCACATCAGCTATGAACCCTTTCTACCACAATGAAATGCCTTGAATGTTGATTTTCCCATGTTTCAATGTGCATTTTCCATCAGTTTCTAAATATACTACAAAACTTAGAGCAATAAATTATTTTCTGTCAGACTTTGTTGGTAAAGGTGACTCTTTTCAGGATGGGATTTTAAAATGCCATTCTGTTTTGAGGTGCACAAAATGTATATTCTGCCCTGTTGAAGCACATGGTAAAATCAGGCAGTTCTGGAAGTAGATACAAAAACAAGCTGAAGTCATGGCACTGTAGCTGTGCCAGGGAAAACACCTTTTTCTACGTAATGTAATACCTACATTGATCTTTCCCTAGCCTGCTGCATCCAAATGAGTCAGTTGAGCCTGAACAGCAGTAAGTGGTAAGCCTGTGCCTACCATCCTCATTATCCCTCATCTTTTCACAGTTGAGTGGATGATTATACCGATCATGTCTGGGAGCAATGGGAGGCTGCACCGGGAGCGGGTCAAAACCTCCCCAAGGGGCACCATTTCGCAGCCATACAAGCAGAGCAGGGTGGTGACAGTGGTATTGGCGAGGGTGAGCAGGCACAGTCAGATGACAAATCAGATTGATTGATTTCATGGAAGAAACTTTCAAAAGCCAACTTGCATCCTTTTCTAATATTAACTCCCAAAACAACATGTTTAGCTCTTGAACACCAATTAGGGAATGCCATGTAACAGAAATGCAAGTAACCTTGTTTTGATGCCACACTGGTATTCACAGAGAAAACAGCTACAGCTTAAATGTACTTGCAGACAAAAGCTTGTTGGGTAGAGATCTCTGAGCAGCTCATGAAAAGGAAATCTAACAGCCAAGTCAAAAATTCCAACAGACTTCCACAATTATTGTTTCTGAAGCCATTTGTAGCTCTTCTGACACTTCCGAAATACTCTATTTCAAGTTTCTCTGAAAAACTGGAAGTACAAAAGTACAGTAGGATGTATTTTTCTTTATACTTAGATGCTTTGCACTCTCCTGGTGGACATGATCACCAGGAAAAACATCAAAAGTCTGATGAAAAAGCCATTTTTAAAAATTTTCTAGTCAATTCATGTGGATCATAAGAAATTAGAGTCATATGTATGATTTAGAGGAATTTATTCAAATCACTCTTGATCACTGAACCTATCCTGCTTAACCATTAGACAGAATGTTTTATTAAAACCTCAAAACCAGCTTTAAATTGTTAAACATTAATTAAAATGCTGCTAAATTGATTTTTTATTAGAAAAGGAAATATTTAGCAGCGTTTCTACATATCCATATGCTCTGTTCTTTAGACCACTTCCGAAAATTTGTAGCCACCAGCATTTGGGAAGTTCATCTGAAGGTATTTGTATGTATATTTCTTCCAACGATAATGCTACTTAGAATTACATAATTCTACTTAGAATCATATTCTTGTCTTTATCCTAGCCAAAATGAATGTCTGACTGAATGGCTGTTAACAGAGCCGCTTTCTTTAATACCATCCTTTACCACACACTGCTGGCTACGTCTGACTGCTCGCAGCATCTGCTATGCTGAGGAACGTGCACACTGCTCAGATAATTGCATTTGCTGCTTAGCTGTGGCTGCACTCAATGGAGGAACTCCAGATTTACTTCTCAGTGCAACTCTTTATTGTTTATTTGTTCTAAAATGAGATTTTAAAAAACCACTAATTGTTGCGTGTCTTGAAGTATTTATTTGTATAGTAAGTGCAGCTGGAGCAGACAAAAAGGGGTAAATGGAAGTCTTAGCCTGCACAGACCGGTTAAGGCAGGATATACTTGTGACCACTAAAATCCTGAGACTTTATAACTCCACAGCTGCCAACGTCCCATGTAAATCACAGTCCAGGTCCTCCTAAATACCATGTCCACTTTAATGTACTCTGCTATGCCAAATAACATTTGCACAAGCTATTATCACTCAGAGAACATAACATTCAACAGTGACTACTTTCCACTCCAAGGTTTCATTGCATTTTTCAGGAAGTCTCTTTGCAAAGAACTTAGCTGGCACAAGTGGCACAGCTCAAAACTCTCCTTGCCACAGCACGTGCCAGAGGAACTGGAAAGGGTGTAATCATCTTCAAGGACTCCTCTCTTTGGACTTCTACCATTGCATGTTTCTGGAGCAGACCTGTCTATATTTCATGAAGGCACTAGGATAATAACAAGCTCTGCCACTATGGTTCCTCTGCTGTCATGGCAAGTGGCAAATGCTATAAAACCAACAGCAACTTCTCTTTTTCTTTCCTTTTTTTTTTTTTTTTAATTTTATTTTCAGGGAAATCTTAGAGTAAAGAGCACCAGAACCATGTTCCATCACAGTCAGGAGTTAGAAGTTAAAATCTTGAATGTGAAGTTTCAGCAAAATAAGAAAGTCCTGAGATAAAAAAGCAAATTCCGCAGAATGATCAAGGGCATGGTGCCTTTAGCCAGAGGAACCAGTCTATTCAGACCTCTCTCTTTCTCATAGCCTGTAAGATCAAAATCAAGTGGATAGAATTAAATGAAAGGCAGGAGTACAGGGAAGAACAGTGCAACAAGTAGTCGATTCAATTACAAATTCTTCAGCCACCGAATGAAAGATTATTAATAGCACTGCCTATAGTTCTCCAATGCACCCAATCAGTGCCTGCTCCTAGAGCTAATAATCCTGAGAGGACAAGGTCAAACAAGATAAGCACACCAGCAGTCCTTATTGCAGTATTGTAGGAAAAGCCTAGTACTAGAAGAATAGAAAGAAAATTGTATTTGTGAAGGGGAAAAAAAACCAAAAACATACTACTTAAAGTCTTTTCAGCTACTCATACCAAACTTCTCATAAAACCCATTTGCCTCAGAGTTGTTATAAGAATATGAATATATGAGTGAAAAGTTATTTTTTAACTTCCATATACATTCAGCCTTAGTTTTGTCAGCTGATGTGCCAGAATGGATGCCAATCCGTATCCGCAATACTAGTCTTGAAACATGAACATCCCTTCATTAGGAAATATTTTGAAACTATTAAGTCATTCTCTACTGACCTTTTGAACAGCTGCTGAACAGTGATAAGTTTTATTGTTTGGCAACCCTGGACATACTCATATAATAGATTAAAGTTTTAACAAGTTAACTACACGCTAAGAGCTTCCTAGACTATTAATGATCTCTTGAGCCACAAATCCAGCAATTCATCTGATGATGGAAATAAATATGCTTGTATCAATTTAACACAAAATAAACCAAGGATAAAATAAAATAAAATTATTTTAGAACAAAACATGAAGGCCTGCAAAAATGCACATGTATGTACAAGCAAGAATGACTGGAAAAATACTATTATGCTCCAGCCTTGGATACAAAAACTAAGGCTTGAAATATATGCTTACAACTATAAAATCACATCCTCATTAAAACCAAAGCTATAAAGTTAAGCACCCTTGAAAGAAAGATTGCAGTATCAAAGATCTTTTGAAAAAATATCAGTAAATGTAGCAGAGACTAAAGCTTGTCTTAAAATTACTATGATTTGAGCAAAATGCAGATCATCAGCTACTGAACAAACTACAGAAAACTACACCATTATGACCTGCAAGTGAGCTTTTCTTCGCATAAGCTTTGGTAGTTGCTGAAAGACAAAGGCAATTTTGCAAGAGCTTTTTCAGTATACTCTTGTCCTCATTCCTGCACATGGCAGCATTGTGTCATCATTTATCGAGGAATGATCCTTGGAAAAAATACAGGCTCACACTCCTGAGTGCAGACGACTCCAGCATCTCCGTGATAAAATGCCACAATCAAAGGTTTAATATCTAAAGGGGGCCTATAGAAAAGATGAGGAAAAACTCTTCAGTAGGGCCTCTTGTCACAGGACCAGGGGTAATGGTTTTAAAATAGAGGGAGGTAGGATATTAGGAAAACATTTTTTACAGTGATGGTGGTGAGGCACTGGAACAGGTTTCCCAGAGAGATGGTGGATGCCCCAGCCCTGGACATGTTCAAGGCCAGGTTGGAAGGGGCTCTGAGCAACCTGACCTGGTTGGAGATGTCCCTGCTCCTTGCAGGGGGGTTGGACTAGATGATCTTCAAAGGTCCCTTCCAACCCTAACCATTCTATGATTCTGTGATTCTATATCAGGGACGGTCTTGGTACTCCAAACCCTGGATTAGCCCTCCAGCCATCCTCAAGAGGAGGTAAGGCAGCTAAGCATAAGGCATGGAAAAGGCTTTCTTTTCTTTTCCTCCTAATGTTTCTTAACTTAAATGTTCCACTTTCTGTACCTAACAGGCCACGTTGCACAGTCCCGGCCAAGGTCACTAGGACAAATTCTGGGAAATAATATGACAGTTTTATTAGCACATACTTGTTTTTATGTGATACAACACTCACCCATTAATTTCAGCTCTCCACATACATACACATATATCTATCAAATTATATTAATTGACTTAATTAATACTCCTAACTTCTGCAGAAGTAGAGAAAGATTATTAGTTTATTATTTCTGTCATTCTTTGACTATCACTATAATGAAAAGTGTCAGGAAGGAGCCTTCATACATCTTCAAAATGTATCACTCCATTTGTAAAAATATGCAAAACTAGAAACGTCAGCAGTACTGATGAATGATATGTCATATCTCTAGCTTCTAGACAGACAGATGTAGGCAAAGAGATAGACAGATGAGAGAGAGATTTTGTTAGACTATTTGGATTACAATACACCGTGAGAAACTCCAGGCCGTGAAGATCTCTCCTGAGAAGCTGCAGTTTGAGCTGCTATCAGCAGATGGCAATGCAAGTGAGTCAGTCGCACCTTAAAGCAAGGGCTCCATTCACAACAAAACCTGCAGTCAAACAAAAATCACCATCTCCTTACTTAAGAAAGCAGAGGACCACCCAACAGATGTTTTGCTTAGAAGCAGCAAAGGAGAGAGCACGAAATTAAACCACACTAATCTTGCACCATGTATGTCAGTTATGTCCCTACTTTTCATGACCTATTAGATTTAAACTGATCAATGATGTGGATGGCAGAGATAAAATATGATTCTTTGTCAATTTGGCTGTGACGTAAAGAATATTCTTTTGTGTTTCACTGTCTTTGTATGGCTTAAGTGAAACAAGTTCAGAACAACACCCAGACAGCAGCTCACTACAGGAGATAAAGATTCTGAAGATAGTCCACTTCTGGTATTACACACAAACCTCATTTGTTTGGCTGCTATCAGTAAATGGATGCTGACATGCACAAAATACACCATGCAACAATATGGACTAGAAAGAAAAGCAAGAAGATATATATGCTTTATACCATCTCTTTCTTCATCTAGGAGAAAAAGCGGATTTAGAAATACAATTCTACCTCCACAAATTCAGAAAGCATGTGAATCAAAAACCTTAATGTGGCTGCAAGGCTTAAACTTCATGAACCTATCCTTAAAGGAACTATATGTCCCACAATCTGATACAGAGAAGACAGACCTAAACAGAGAGACAGGTAGGTAGACAAGGGTAAACAAGTATTTTCAAATACATTGACCTTGCCATTCACCTGTCTCTTCTTCTTAAATAAAGTCCAGTTTTTCCTCTAATTCACATAATTCACATAAATTTATTTACCTGTATAATCCCTCCAAATCTATGACTATTATTCACATCTTCACCATCACATCTGAAGATTTCTATTCAGGTATATAGAGTTATATAAGGAATAAGCCAAACGGTCTAGAAGCTTTGGCCCAGTCGCAGAGCTATGACATCGCTGGCATAAAAAAAGCATGGTGAGATGAGTCTTGTGACTGGGGTGCCATGATGGATGGTTATAGGCTCTTCCGGAGGGAAAGGCAGGGCAGGCAAGATGCAAGATCTGGCACTGTACGTAAGGGAGGGATCAGATTGTATGGTGCTTGCAGCTGGAATGACATGGTTGAGAGGCTCCAGATAAAGATGAAGGTGAAAGCAAATAAAGCAAATTGTTGTGGGAGTCTACCATTGAACACTCAGCCAGGACAATGACACCAATGAATTATTCTACAAGGAATTACGGAATATCTCTAGATCAACTGCCCTTGTCTTTACAGGTGATTTTAACTTCTCAGACATCAACTGGGAATATCATACAGCAGACACAAATAGGTCCAGGAAATTTCTGAAGCATGTTGAACATAAGTTCTGGGTGCAGGTACTAGGGAAGCCAACGAGTGAAGATGCTCTCTTAGATTTGTTGTTTGTAAGCAGAGAGGAACTCATGGGCAAAGTCATGATTCATGGCTGTCTTGTCATAGTCACCAAGAAATAGTTCAGTTTCCTATCATTGGCAACAGGAGAAAAACTGCCAGCAAAACTTCAACCCTGGATATGGGGAGAAAGAGTAAGGTCTCCCATGAATCTGCTTTTGTATTGGGGTATTGGGGTCCATGAATGCTGCTCACTTTTTAAGAGCCATCTCTTAAAAGCACAGCAGCAGGCAATTACAAAGTGTTGGAAGTCAAGCAAGCAAGGCAGAAGGCCGGCTTGCCTCAGCAGGGATCTTCTTCTAGAACTTAAGCAGAAGAGGAAGGGATACAGATGCTGGAAGCAAAGACAGACAACACAGGAGGACTACAGAGATGCTGTTCACTGCTGTAGGGAGAAAAATTCATGCGGCCAAAGCCACAGAAGAATATGATTCGGGGAAGATGATAAAATGTGGAGAGGTCCAATAAACTGGAAGCTGGAACATTGTCCCAGTTTTCAAGAAAGGAAAGAAGGAAGACCCTGGGACAGGTCTGTCAGTCTCACTTCAGTGCCTGGTAAAATGATGGAGAAGGTTATTCTGGGAGTTATTGAAAACTGAGAGACAAAACAGTCATTGTCGTAGCCAGGATGGGTTCTTACGGGGAAAGTCTTGCTCAACCAACTTTATTGTGTTTTATGACAAAGGCACCCATCTGGTTGATAAAGGGAAGATAGCAGATGTGGGGTTTTCAGATTTTAGCAAAGCTTTTGATGATGTCTTACAGTATTCTTCTGGCCAAAATGTCCAGCACACAGCTAGATGTCTCCATAATACACTGGGTGAGCAATTGGCTGATGGGTCGAGCTTAAACAGGTATAGCAAATGGGGTTACATCAGGCTGGTGGCCAGTCACCAGCAGGGCTCCTCAGGGCTTGATTTTAGGGCCAGTGCTCTTCAATGTTTTTATAAATTACCTGGACACAAGAATCAAATGTACATTAAGTAAGTTTGCTGAGGATACTAAACTAGGAGGAGCTGTGGGCTCCCTCAAGGCTAGAGAGGCCTTACAGAGAGATCTGGACGGACTAGAGGGAGCTGGGTAATCACCAACAGTATGAAATTTAATGAAAGCAAGTGCAGGATTCTCTACCTGGGACAGGAAAATCATGATTATACACACAAATTGGGGGATGAGAGGCCCAGCCGAGTCCGCTGGACAAAGGGGAAACTACTTCTAGCAGCTTCTCAGAGAAGCTGCCACTGTAGCACCCTCCCCACTAAACAAAACCAACAGAATTATCTATTTTTCTGTGCGGACCCCTGAATATATTTGAGAGTGACTCTGGCCTGCTGCATGCAGGACTGCTACTGTTTGGGAGATTTGTATCTAATATCAAAATGCTGAGTGACTTTAGGCAGAACATCTCACCTCTCTGTGGTCTTACTTGAGACCTAGCAGTAGAAAAGTGCACCTGTACAAACTATGCTGTAGTACACAAGTTACATCCAGCATTCCTCCTGGAGAATTTGCAGCCTGGTTACAGTAGTGCAGGGTGAGTAAAATAATCACAGAATCATAGAATCATAGAATATTTATGGTTGGAAGGGACCTTCAAAGGTCATCTAGTCCAACCCCCCTGCAAGGAGCAGGGACATCCCCGACTAGATCAGGTTGCTCAGAGCCTCATCCAACCTGGCCTTGAACATTTCCAGGGATGGGGCATCCACCACCTCTCTGGGCAACCTGTTCCAGTGTTTTACAACTCTCATTGTAAAAATTTTTTTTCCTAATATCTAATCTAAATCTACCTCCCTCTATTTTAAAACCATTACCCCTCGTCCTATCACAGAATCCTGCAGTCCTTTTGTTTCTTCTTTTATTTCTACTACTGCATCTTCTATTTATATTTCACTGTGGTTTTTTAGGAATTAACTGAAGCATACTGTGAACATGAAATGAAAGCTTCAGAAAGTGTAGCCACATCCTCATGGGCTATGAAGAGCCATTGTCAACCAGAGCCAGCAGACTGCAGTAGAGGTTGCCCAGGTGACCAGTGGACACCCTGGTTCAGGTGAACATTGAAGCACATGCTTACCCTGAAGCATGTGAGCAGTCTCATCCAGGAAAACAGTTAGCCACTAGATGTTTAAGTGAATCATCTTGCTCCTACTTACTAAATGGCATAAGCATGAGGTGTTTGACTGTCAGCCAAGCCAATGGCAAACCCTTGTGAAGAACAGACCATGTCAAAGTCAGTGACTAGGGATCAGCTATACTGCATGCTCCAAGAGAGCCCAAATCAGATTGTGGAGGTTTGCAGTCTTCCCACAGACAGCAGGGCACTGTTGCCATTCACTATTTCATTATTCTGGTTTTGGACATATAACTCCATTGAAAATCAGTTTCAAACCTATAAAAGTGATGTAATTCAACAGTGAGGAAATTTCAAATGTTTTATAAGAATTATTTTTTCCTTATCTTAACATTTTACTCAGTTAGAATTAATAATAAACTTACTAAAATGTCTCGCTTACCTTCTTTTCAGCTTAGTCTCTTATAAAAGAGTGGTCTCTCCTTTGCTTCTTTGGTTTTCACTCCTTTTTCTCGCCCTCCTAATTTAATTTTTAAAAATACTACACAGATCACACATTTTCACCCAAAAAGACAGATTTTTGATAAGATGAAATATGAATAGATTTCATTATTGAAAGATCTGATGAAATTACACAGGAGAGCCTGTTCAATCATAAAATGCACCACGGGAATCTTGCAAATTTGTAGTGCTGCGTTTTATGTATAAGGCCTACTGCATTTGTTCAGGCAGGACAATGGACATTGACAGACAAATAACCAAAAAAAGAATATCAGTATATCAGATGATACTCACAGCTAGAATTTTAAACTGAGCCACACTAATGCAAAAGCTACTTTGATTCTAATATGCTACTTTTTCATTGTATTTCATTTTTAAAGTAAAAATTTCATTGGCATGATTATATAATGCAAATGAGAAAAAATCATACAAAACCCCTTTTTTTGTGGATGCCACTGTTTACATACTGTGGGTATATATGTCATTAAAATTTCAGTATCTATATCAATGAACTAATATGACCATTTTATCTCCCTAGGTTCTTTCTGAAGGAAAGAGAGAACAGAAATGGTCTTCCATAAGAAGATGCCTAACTGCTTTGCTCTGAGTTGGTCAGACTTAGTATAACTATTGGTGATTGTTTCTGTATTAATTTGTTTTTCACTAACCATTTGTATTTGGTTTGCATGGCAAGGTTTTGTTAGCAGGGGGCTACAGAGGTGGCTTCTGTGGAGATGCCAGAAGCCTCTCCTATGTCCAACAGAGCTAGTGCCAGCTGACTCCAAGATGGACCTGCCGCTGGCCAAGGCTGAGCTCAGCAGCTATGGTGGTAATGCCTCCAGGATAATGTATTTAGAGGGAGGGAAAAAGAGCCTGCACAACAATAGGAGATGGAGCGAGTTGTGAGAATATGTGAGAGGAACAACTCTGCGGACTCCAAGGTCAGTGAAGAAGGAGGGGGAGGAGTAATGTTGCTCCTGGCAGAGATTCCCCTGCAGCCCGTGGTGCAGCCCATGGTGAGGCCAGCTGTCCCCCTGCAGCCCATGGAGGCCCAAGGAGGAGCAGAGATCCACCTGCAGCCCGGGGAGGACCCCACGCTGGGGTAGGTGGATGCCTGAAGGAGGCTGTGGCCCATGGAGGACCTGTGCTGGAGCAGGTCTGCTGGCAGGTCATGTCACCCCTGGGAGACCCACACTGGAGCAGTCTTCTGAAACACTGCACTCCATGGAAAGGACCCACGCTGGAGTGGTTTGTGAAGAACTGCAGCCCGTCGGAAGGACTCATGTTGGAGAAGTTCATGGAGGACTGTGTCCCATGGGAGGGACCCACACTGGAGAAGGGGAAGAGTGTGAGGAGGAAGCAGCAGCAGAGACAATGGGTGATGAACTAACTGCAAACCCCCATTCCCCATCCCTCTGTGCTGCTTGGTGCAGAAAGTGAAGAATTCAGAAGTCAAGCTGAGCCTGGGAAGAAGGGAGGGGTGGGAAGAAGGTGTTATTAAGGTTTAGTTTTATTTGCTTCCTACTTTGATTTGATTTGCAATAAATTAAACTAATTTCCCCAAGCTGTGTCTGTTTTGCCCATGACAGTAACAGTTGAGTGATCTCTTCCTGTCCTTATCTTCACCCATGAGCCCCTCGGTTTTTTCTCTTCTCCGATCAGCTGAGGAGAGAAGTGATAGAGAGGCTTTGGTGGGAACCTCACGTCCAGCCTGGGTCAAGCCACCACACCATTAAAAAATAATTTATTCATATACACACACAATCTGCAAAGGTATGCACCTGGACTCTGTGCTTCTCAGAGTAATTAAATCCTTACTGTCAGCAAATCAGTCAAACCAATGCAGGGCAAACAGATAGCATAATATTGCCACTGATGACATTATACCAACTCTCTGTTGCTCAAGAAAAAGCAACGTCTTCCTAATTGGCAGAAAGCAAGCCCCAGAACAAAATTGTAACTATGAGTTATCAATTGTGCTCTGCCTACAGTTTCTTACAATTTAGACAGCAATCCAGCACCTGAGTTTTGTTTTGTTGCGACAAAAAAAAAAAAAGAATTTTATATTGTGGCTCCCTATTATTTGTTCTGATGTATTGTGAGTCAATATAAAGAGCAGAACCATTGTAAAATGTGCTTCAGGCTAATTACCAGCTTGTGACATTCTGCCAGTTACACTAATTAACTGCACTGATCAGTGCTAGCTATAAAAAGCTCACGTGTGCCACTGTTTATACAGCACCCCATGATTTAAAAATGGAAGTCATCCTTCCTCATTTTAACAACACTGATCTGTTATGTGAGAGTTGTGCCACTCTTGTAGATGATGCCAAGTCTACTAGATTACTCACTGCCTCATGAGCTAAGAAAACATTGTGCTGGACTATTAATGTCCTCCCAAAGACCTCAGCTAATTCAGTTTTTGGTGAGCAAAGGTTATGGGGGTCTTCTAAGGACAGTTTCCATAGTAGAGGCATGTGTGAGGGCAAATAAAGTCCTCTAGAAACCTTTGTTTGTCCCTGGGACAGGACATCCAGCACAAAGGAAGATACTTACTAAAATGCGGAAGAATAGCCAGTGAGATTCACAAAGGATGTTTATGTAGTTGGGCACTTAACACCCACTGAAACTAGTGCAATTAGTCAGTTAGAGGCAGTTCCCCATGACATCATTTGAGCACCCAAACAGTGAGCCACACTAAGTCAGTGGGCTCTCGTGAAAGCATTGGCACTAACAATTAATATCAGCCTCCATGGTGAGTCACAGGTACTAAAATGTGTGTGGGAACGCCTGTTGCAAAGGCAGAGGCTGCCTCTGGAAAACATTCCATCTATATTTTGTATTGTAATTTCCTTCTAACTCACGGAATTCCTAAAAAAAAATGTACAACTATACACTTATGCTGAAAGTCTATACAAAAAAAATTCTGAGTTAAAATGTTTCCTCATGACAAAGGCGAATCCCTATTGATGACAGACCTTCCCAGCAATGTCACTATTCCTCATCTAAGTATGAAAATTTCAGAAGAGTGAGCAAGAGAACAACATTTTTTTTAATCATCAGGAAAATCAAGATCTCCTGTCATTTTTATCATCTTTAAAAATATTCCTAGGGCATTTTTCAAAGTAACACTCCGTTCTTTTAATGGCTTATTGTTTCAAAATATGTTGTGTACATTTGCATATATAAAAATAAGAATAGGTTTTCTGGACCAGATCCAAGGTCCATCCTGTCTGTAGCAGTGGCCATAAGCACAACCTATGGAAGAAAGGCATCTCTGACTCTTTCCTCTAGTGCCCTCCTCACAGCCTCTAAACCTCCTCTTCAGTTCACAGACTTCCTGAACCTGATGTGGTTCCTATGCATTATCCAGTCCTGAGGGTACTTCTCTTCCACAAGTTTGTCCCTCAGGTCATGCATGATTTTGGCACCCTTCCACACCCTGACCCCTATCAGCCTGATGAACCAGTGCCACTGCTCCTGCCGAGTCCAGCCCTGCTTTGGTTCCCCCAGCATTTGTACTGGAAGAGACCACAAACGAATGACCTTGCCTGATGGACTGAAGTCATGATTTGATAGTTCCCTGAGGAAAAACCACACTGGCCTGAAATCTCAGACATGGCCAGCCTCTGCCAAGTCCTGCCACGTGCTGTGCTATGCATGGACCAGCTGAAGGTTTGCCATCGAGTTGCTCAGTGGCAACATAGCCACAGCAAGGTGGTTTTATACCCTCTTCACAAATATCAGCTTTCCGAAAGTCTTTTATTTTCTAAGTGGCTTATTTAATTTGCATGTAGAACTGATAAGAGCTAGATAACAGCTGTCAGCATAGATGTGAAAGAATTTCAAACACTTTATCTTTGGAAGATTCAATTTGAGCTAATTTTCTGTGCTGGGCAGCAAATCAACAAAACTATCAGTAAAAGAAATATTCTGAACCCAGAGCTTTGACGGGACTGATAACACTGACACAGTGGCATGGTAAGAGGAGAAAGGAGCAACTGCTAGTTTTTCCTGAGGCAGTAACAGCAAGATCCAGTGGGGACACACTAGGGTACATCACCACAAGTTAGTCAGAGATGCCTACTGAAAAGTGAAGCAGGGGAAATTTAGACCCTTGGGATCTCTGTGTGGAGGCAAGCATGATTCTCAGAGCAAAAGCCACGCATTGCCACCGGGAATTAAGAGGCTGGCTCTTGTTTGTTTGTTTATGTATTCATTCCTTCTGCCTTTTTTCTTTGAGTGATTGCTAAAAAGAGAAGAAAAAAAACAGCATCTACTGAGCCTAATGAACAATGTTCTTTTCTTCTACAAGGGACAGGGGGGAGTTTGGCTTCTTACATGCCAAAAAAAAATTACTAAAGCAATCTGCTTCACATTGTGATGTTCATGTGTGCTGGCAATGTAATTTTCCAAAGCTCACTTCTAACACCCTGCGTCAGAGCAGTGCACGCTGGAAAAGCTCCTGCTGCCAGGGCCTCGGTCTGCAGTCCCACATGGTTTCTGCCCCTCCAGCTTCCATCCCTCTCTCTCAAACTTGGGTGATCTCCCTGGTTGCGATTCAGTGGCACAGGTGCAGAGGCTCAGGACTAGCTATGCATTTTGTGAAGTCTGGTTGACTCCAAGAAGTCCTCAGGTGTCCTCAGCTGAGACTCACCAGATGAGGATGGGGCTGAGCACCTCCCACCCCTGCAGGGCTGTATCCCAGCACTCCTGAGTAAGGTATAATGGTGCTCATGTTATACATGATGCATCACAGGGATGGAAATTAATGTCCTTAGATAAGTGTGGTTACTGAAACACACCCTCACCCTATATCTCCTCTTGGTCTTGGCTCTCTCCCTTTTTCAACTATCCCATACCGCATGGCTAAATCCTTACCTACCCTTTCCCCTTTTTTTCCCTCCCTTCAGTACCTTATCTTGCAATAAGCAGTTCCTTCACCACAGAGCTCTGATCTGCACATGTCTCTCCTGCAGCAAGTCTTTGTCACTCTTTTGTGTTCACTTGGCCAGCATTTTTTGTATAACAGTCACAGGTCCACCTAGGGGAAAGAGGCAGGAGACACTGGATCTTTGCTTTAGAGAAACAAGATCACTTGCTTTAGGCAGCACATGTGGGTCAGCTTAATTCTTCAGTCTAGGGGCATATTCCAGAAAATTTACTCACTCTGTTTGTAGATCATGAAACCTTTCAAGACACAGGCCTGCAAGGAGAAAGCAGAATGACACAGTTTTACATAGGGTCATTATGCCCTTTAGGCACATTCATCAACCCATGATAAAGGTGGCTTGCAGCAGCAGAACCCATGATTCATGATGCGGCAGCATGTACCAGATTGGTTCACCTTCCTAAAGGAAGTTATAGCTACTGACTGGGATAATTCAAAAGTACCAACTCACTGCAAGACAAATACAGGTGAAGCCACACCAGTGACTACTTTTTCCTGGTCAGCCAGATTTTGACAACAGGGCAGAAACTGCGTTACCACATGAGACTCTATCCCCTTCAGCGACAGTCTTAGGAAACCACAAATGTTTGCCTCAGCAGTCCTGAACAGCTACCCTTCAGATGGAAGAAGCAGGCCCAGCAAGTTTTAACAACACAACAAACCTGTTGTGTTACTAATGGTCACAGACACCTGCCTTTCCTCTAATCCCCTTCCCTCAGGCTGTCAGGACTTGCTGCCAAGCACTGAAAAGAGGGTGATGGCAGCTGTCCCCACTCCTCAGGGGCAGGCAGGGAAGCACATCACAGGCGCCAAACAGCTGTGAGGGTTGTCCTGAGCTGGACAAGTCAGCTGCTAGCATCCTGTGACTTTCATATCCATGATCTCATATCACCTGCTTGTAGTGCACACTGCGGGAACACAGGAAGTAACGCGAGATGGAGTGGTCAGCTCAGAGAAAGCTCAGAAGACAGGGAGAAGGCTGGCCTTAATCTCTAGATTTTCAAAACATCTTTTAGTGGGTGCAGCTCCATTTTTATTATGGCCTTTGAGCACAGTAGGTGGAACTCTGTTCCTTTTCCTTCTGTGTAGGAGATAGGTCGGTAGCCCAGAGGACTTGGGGTTTGAAACTTTGCAAGCCTTCCAAAATCACTTGCTGATGCCTAACTATTTTAAGAAAGCACTTGTTGCAACTGCACAAGCAGGTACATGCATGTGGACAAAAACAAGTTCCCTGCCTGTTTGTGTGCATGGATGCCATAGCTCTGTGTGCCTGGAGGCCACAAAACTCTTATTTTTCAGACTCCAGCCAGACCATCACTACAGTGTATAGTGCATCACACAGAAAAAATGCTCAAGCCACCCCAGAGATCAACCCTACTCTCAAACACACAGAAACATGTTCCTGTTTGATCAGGACTGTTGCCTGTTGTAACTTCTTAAACTAAGTGTTCAACATTTCTGCATTTGTTTCTAAAACCAGGTCATCATGGAAGGAGTAGCCTGGTGCTCAAATCTGCTTCAGAATTTGAAAACAAATATTGAGCAATATAAGAACTGACTCATTCATGTTATTACAGGGGTTTTCACTGGTGCCATTGGATAAACTGAACAAAAATAGAATGAGAAGCACCACCTGCTTTTGAATGACTTTTTCAACTCAGTGACAATAGGAGTGCCTGCTGAGTCACCTCCTCGAAGCTGTCATCAAAGCCACACCTCACAGCATCTCCCCAGCCAGTAAGAAACAGACCTCTCCAACCAGCCACTTCCCTTCTCTGCTCTGGATTACTCAAGAAATTAATCAGATGCTTACAACACTGCTGCTGCAAAGCCTGAGAGTCATTTGTTCTACAGAAAAAGAAGAGCAGAAAGCTGAAACCAGTAAATAAATTTAGCAGAGTAAGAACTCCCAGCCCCTTTGACACATCTTTTATTTCTTATTCCCAGAAGATATTTTCAGTAAGGCTGCCTGGACTAGCAAGCACAGCAATCAGGTGGTGAAGGAAATGTCAGGTTTCCTCCTGACCTATTTTCAAACAAGAGAAATATCTTCCCCCGAAGCTGATATCAGATGATGCTCCCATTTAGTCTGCATATTAAGTAAACATGGGGGGGGGGGGGGGGGGGGGGGGGGGAATACT
>WHYT01015683.1:1404-14617 GCA_009806455.1 Tetrax tetrax
AATGAAAAAAAAAAAAAAAAAAAGTCCTGTTATTTAGCTCTTCTTTAAGCTTTCCACTAATAATTTGCATATGAAAAGTACTTTTAAGACATTCAGTATTAAAGTTTCGTATATAACTACGATTTCATTTGGAAGGTAAAATTTCAGCAAGGATTTTAAAGTTACACATAAAGACTACTGGTGTCTAAATTATCTTATTATGCCTCCTGCCTTCCTTAGAACCACTCTGAAGGCCTGTTAGCATCAGTGTAAGGCTTTATAACCCTCCTTCTACTTAAAAGAAAAAATTAAGCCAGACTGTTTTTGTTTTAATGAATCATGTGTATTTATATATACATTCATACTTTTTTTTCCACTTTACAATGATCACTGGAAAATATGATGTGGGTCAAGGATTAAATAAACACAGCTTTGCAATTGTCTTCTAACTGGAGTCAGAAAAATTTAAGTTTCAGGATCTTATAGAAGGAACTACTGCCTCAGCGAAGTATAGAGACACAGAACAGTAGACTAACTTAAGGTTGGAAGGGACAGAGGATACTTCTGATAGTTCTCTGGTCCAACACTCTGTTCAAAGCTGAGCTAATTTGAGAGAAATCGCTCAAAGTGCGGGATTGGATTACTTCAGGATGAATTAAGTGTCGATTCTCCAACAGCACTGTAAGCCTTTAAATAAATACAGCAGTAAAAGTGTAAAGAAAACACTGTGAAAAGGTATCCAAAGGATTCTATCCATATCGTTCTTTTCAGTTTTGGCTTCCCTTAATATATCTGTAAACACTCCAAGAAGGACAGAAGATGAGGTAAACTGAAAAAATGTCATTCCTGTGCTGGACTGCACAACATATTGCAATTTTATTAGAACTAGGAAACAGTATATACAAGGTATATTATTTCTCTACCAATTTACTGAATCATAACCTCAGCAATCTTGTAATTGTGTATTTTTTTTTTTAACCTGAATCCACCCACTGGGCAAGGCAAATCTGCAACTCACAACAGTATAGTGTGAACTAACAAACCTCACTGAAGCAAAATATTTAGACGAATATCATCTGAATACACCTATCCCTTACAAAAATGGTTTATGCTGTGTTAATCAAGACACTGATGCTCCTGAATAGACAAGTCCATAACACATGATGATTCAACCCTTTCCCTAAAAGAAAGGTATTACTCCAGACCATCACCAGATCTTTTTCTTAACGTCTTCCAAAAAAACACTGTTCTTTGGTGTTCTAGAATTCTTCAGTTCTACAGGAACGGAATGAGAGAACTATGAAGTAATCCTTTTTGGCTATTTTTTATCCTCGAAAATGAAAGAAGAATTCAAAAGTAACACACCATGGTTAACAAAAGACTATCCTTTAGGAGTCTGTATGGCTGTCAATAAAAAAGTCAAACTGGGATCAGAGATGAAAACAGAATTCTCACATACGTTATGCCAAATTGTGCAGCATTGGGGAAAAAAAAGAAAAAAAAAAACAAACCAAAAACCAACCAACCCTAGTATTTCAAAACTTGAAGAAACACATTGAAGAGGTTCTAAAGAGAAAAAAACAAGTGTCTTCTTCTAAGGTCAAACTTACTTCAGCAATAAAACAGTGAGCTGTACCAGCAAGATTCCAGAGCACACATGCTGTTTTACAGAAACTTGAAAATAAGAAATTTTAAGTAAAATAACCATCTAGGATAGCAAAAGAAGAAAAAAAAAAAAAATCTGTTCTGTATTCTCAATAAGATGCTCTTAGCCTGAAATCTTCCTTAATCAAGCTCACTTCTCACTTCAAGTTTATCCTCTTCACTGTTTTCTTTTGGCAAAAGCCGAATTGAGGACATTTTCTGTGACGTCCCCTTTTGTGACTGCATTCTCCGCACTAAACCAACATTAAAATTTCTCTCGCATTGAGGAAAACAATGTCTTTGAGTAATTTGGAATGTGAATAATCAGATGATAATTTCAGAATGCATCCTTCACAGAAAGGCACCGTTTAGAGAAATCTGTTGAGTAGAAGCTTTTCACTGCTCAGTGCTGGCATTTTCACAGGGAAACAAATACTTCAATTCAACCTATGACCACACAGAAATCTTCTTGCATGACTTTATTCATTGTGAAATTCACCCTTCTTCACGGTATACTGTCAAACAAGACAGTCATTTACTCTTAACCAGATTCAGCTAGGTAATTCCTCTATTTCCTTGAAATAAAAAAAAAAAAAGGGCATTCAACTTCATCTGGTCTGTGCTCATTTTATCCCAACCTCTAGAAAGTATTGTCAAAAGCATCATCAAGTGTTGTTACACAAAGATTTCTCAATTTGTTTAAGGTAATCCATTTGTACACAAACTCCTCTCTTCTTTGACTTCTGGGCTCTCACTTAAGGGAAGTCTAATTCCAAGGTAAACCTTTTCCAACAATCTGTGAGCAAAATATTGAAAAGTTCCAAACAACATTGCAAACAATAGATACTGACATCTTTGCCAGATCTCAAAGTAGCCTATGAAATGTCCTGTGAACTGCAATTTCCACGTAAAGTCTATTTCTTCATGTGTTTGCACTCTTAAAAGAATTATATGTATCCATCACCTATAAAAGTCACTTAAACTCCTCCTTTCCCCACTAAAAAGGCTCCATATACAACTAAGAACAACCACCTAAGTCTTAATGAAATCTTAAGATCCCGTCACATAATTTTCTCTCCTATGTGAAGGACTGTACTGCATGCAAGTATCAATTTGATTCAAAATTGAGTCATTCTTAGATGTTTACAGAAGCATACTGATTAACTCAAAAAAAAAACCTTTATTTCTAAGATATTTCAATTCACAGATGTGACATATCCTGTAATCCATAAAACACGACAGAGCCACACACGTTGGCAACATCACCACCTCTCCGTAGGAGCACGCTCGCACTAGAGTGGCAGGAGAGAATTCTAAAAATGTTTCGACAAGATCTTACCTATTCTAGTGCAGATACAACAGGAAAAGCAAGAAGGAAAAAAAAAAAGTTTCCTCATCACAAAACCAAAGTCTTTAGTTTTTATCCAGTTCTTCCAGACTATATCCAACAACCCTTTCCTAAAAAGGAAACCTGAAAGCATTAAAGTTGTACTTGCATATGACACTTCCCAGTATTTTTGCTGTTATCTTAATTATTCACTTTAGCTTCTCTTTGTTCATTTTGGCTTCACTTCCTCACTGTAACTTACTGTACACATCACCGAGAACATTCACTAATTTTTTTTTAATGGTCAATCAGTGAGTGACTGGGGCACGTTATATATTGTTTGTGCATGCCAGAAAATCCTCACAAACATAATCAAGTTTCTAATGTGTACATATATACACAGACACAGGTGTATAAAAAAAACCCAGACATTACTGACAACTTCTCAACAGCAAGAAAACAAAATCTAAAATTTTATTGCTGGTTTGCTATTTCTGAAAAAGGGAATATTTTTATACTGTCATTTACCAACTCTTCTGCCAAAGATTTTTGTTTTGCATTAGCTTTTATCAACATATTCTGTCAACACTGAAGACTTAATTACTATGATGTCTTGAGTAATGTGAAAAAACCTAAAAATCCCATTAACTACAGTCTATTTGTAAATCAGCAGAAAGTAAGAGTGGTTATAACCACTGCAATAACTTTTTCTATAACTTCCCTGAAAATCAAACAGCACATGCTAGGTTGTCAGACAGTAAACTGCCAAACTCCCTCCTTATTTCCAGAGGAGCGAAAAGTAGATACAGTGCTCTACATTCAACTCAATAACGTGTACAATTTACTGTGCAACTCAAATACGTACATCCACTGAACAAAAACGGACCATTATCTTTAATGTAGAAATTCCTTCTGAGAAATAAAGTTACATGGCTGCTCCTTCCTCTCCAGAAACAGCAGCTTTCAGCTGCTAACTGGAGTTTACGCCCATGGTCCCACACAGATATAATCAGGAGACCACAGTAACAGAAAAACTACTAATTGATGTCCTGGTGTTAACCAATTACCAACGAACATGAAGAATATAATCCAGACTTTCCCCATTCATCAGGAAGCAGTCTTGTTGAAAGAAAAATCTGTTTATTGAGCTATTCCTCCTGGCTAGTTCCTGCAATTAGCTATAAAAATGTGACTTTGAGAATAATGAATATAGAAGGAAAACTGCCACCTAACAAGCTTAGTTTGATTGTCAGTCAAATCCTACATTTAATAATCCTCAGATATGACTCCCATGCCACCATCTCTAGCAACAGCAACAAAGGTATTTTTCCAACAATCATGTTAAAATTGAATTTCCTAGAAAAAAAAAAGTTACTGTTGAGAATACTTCTAGCCAATTTAGAAACTTGGATATTGATGGATGTGACAGAGAACTCTAGGATAAAGATACAGACACTGAGCTTATAATCTTTAAGAAGAAACAGAAGTGGTCTTAAGAATTAAGTGCTAACAAACTTTACTTCAGCAAAGTTGCAAGTAAAAATAACATAATGAACCAGAAGTGATTATTTAAAAACAAACAAACAACAAAAAACCCAGTCACTTCTTGACAATAGAGTAATCAATTTAAAATTCAGTAGTCTCCAAACCTACCAATAAAATATTGGGTTAAGAATCTCTTAATAAAACACTGAAAAAAGAAAACTGGTCAGCAGATTATTAGCTGGACTTCCTGAAAGACATTCAACTTCTTCACAAAACATTGACAGAAAACAACTCTAAACAAGAAGTTAGCTAAGCAAAATACAAAATGGCAACAATGCTTCAACACTGTGAATGATAGTATATAAGTCATCTGCAAAACAGGTAAGCAATGACCATTGCAAAATATTTAGAACCACGGAGCAAAGTTAGTGGACAGCAGAAGAAAGTCACAGTGAAACTTTACAAACACCACGAAGAAAGCATATCCATGCACTCCTGTTGTACAGTATGCAGCCGGGGGGGGCGGGGGGAAGCTAACACTCAGATGGTTTACTCTGCTTCAGCTGCAGAAGAGATCCTCTTCAGTTCAGTTTTTGCCCCAAGCAAAGAGCAGCTGGCTGGCTTGGCTGGCTCTTCTCACATCCTGTCTATTGCTCATATGGGTGAACATTTTTCAGCCATGTAGCTCTAGGTGGCAAAAACCTTCTGGAGTTACTGGAGGAGAGCGGGGAGAATATCCTAAAAATGAGGTCAAATCTGATTCCCACAACTTCTGTCTACCCCCAGGGTGATAGTAGGATACTAAAACTCTTTTGCTTAAAACAATTAAGGAAACATTGATCAGTACTCAATTAGCATTGCAGAGAAAAAGAAAACATTTTACTGATTTAAAAACACCGACATTTCCATAAATTAACATATAATCTAGTGATATGGTGAGGGAGGGGGCTGAATTCCTTACTCACTTTGAAAGAAACTCCACAAAGTAGCAGGAGTCTTAAGTCAAAGAACAACGCTGCAACAGGCCACAATCCTGAAGTGCAAAAAAATCTGACTGTAATACGGCAACTCTGAAAACTGCCACAGCAGCTGACTCGAGAGGGAAGTTACAGCCAAAGAATTTTTTGGGCCTCCTAGCAACATTCTTTGCTGTCATCAGACACCACAGTTGATGCTGCTGAAAGTTGGTGCCTGTGCCTGAACAAGTAGGGGCAAGAAGAAAGAGTGTGAAAATCTTTTTCCTGATTAGTCATGATCTGCCTGATGCACAATTATCAGAATGGAAAGAATCAGCATGAGTAGTACCACAGAAAATACAGTTAATTTGACAACAGCGATAATGCCATACATGACTGCCTTTTAACAGGTAGTTCGATTAATACGTCTGTTAGTATTGTTCTGTATCAGCATGAAATGCCACATACATATACACACAAAAAGACAGTTACACAATTCATAAATTGCATGCTGTTTCTACAGAGAATTTTTATTACACTCAGTGGAATTATCAGGACTTGAGACATAATTCTTATCCTCTTCAATGAAAAAAATCAATACAGCATACTCTTCAAACTTTGTTTTCTCACCTATTTTACGATACTAACTTTTGAATGAAACTAAGTTTTAAGAATTTTAAATTTAAGTAGTGATCTACTTTTAAGAAGAGTAACTTCAGTTAAGATCAGAATATTAATTAGCACAGCTTCTGCCACTCATTTTTATTAACACGATAATTACAACAACCACACTTGTTACCATAATAGTTTTTCTAAAAGTCTCCATTGCATTCAGAATACTTGGAATTGTGCTGATACAATGTTGGTATACTTTATGACACTCAGTACATTAATATTATTGGCATAATTTAATTATGTTTTAGATGCCCTGCACTTTTTCTACATAATGATATGGTGGTTATTAAAGCTTTTATATTACAACAATTACTGACGTATTAGGTTATAGCAATACAGATGTAGAGGAAAAAAGTGAAAATATATTAAAAAATATATTTTTCTTGTAACATTTCTGAGAAAAAAATGTTTCCTAAAACACATAAAAAAAAATACTAGTCTGCTGTTTTCTTATAACACTTTAATCTTCATTTAAGATTTGTCTAGGTCCAAAAAATTTAAGTCCTAGCTACATGCTTGAGTATATGTAGTGTTAAATTGATTACTGTCAGGTCAAGAATATTGACATCTACTGTAATTCTCTTCAAACATCATCCTGGACCAGGTCCTTTTGCTGCTTTATGAAAGCAGGAAAGTATTCTTCTCAGCTGATCGTTTCTGCCAAGTAACAACTCGGCACACGCATCAGCAGCTGCATATAAGATAGCCTTCACTTACATAGGGATTAGCAGTTTAAACTATATTTTTAAAAACAAAAATTTAGCACTGAAGGTTTTCCTCTTACTTTTGGTAATGAAGTAGCATGAAAGATTTTCCTAAGTGAAAAAAAAAATGGTCTTGTTATATAAGCTGTTAACGTTATTTTTAGAGGCTCAGTAGTTAAAATTAATGGAAGCCTTTGTTTATTTGTCATTTATCTGCTTTTAAATACTTACAGTGAAAAATACGGAAATCAATGTATGGATGAGAACCTCTTCTCTCTGTTTCAAATCCTGCCCGACTTCTTACTCGCACATCTCCTAGAAACAGGGTCAAGAGTGAAATAAAAGTGTGGAAGAGTGGCAGAGATAAAATGCAAATGAACATAGCCTGGAGGGGTAGAGATTCATGTACTTAATGGAGGAGGGTTATTCAAACAATAGGCCTATTTCAATGTTTTTTGTCTTAAAGGTGAAATTCAAAACAAAGTTTGAAGAATTGTTAAACATGCAATCGCATGCTTTCTTGTCAAAATCTCTCCTGCCTAAGCATACGTTGCCAGAAGCATGTGATAAGCATTCAGATGAAATTAGGAACAGCTTGCTACACCAGTATGGTAAAAATGCACCTTAATATGACAGGAAACAAGGACATTAAAGGCTGATTTGTTCCTCAGTAACACACATAAAACAATAACATTTTGTATAGTACAAAAAAGATTCAGCTTCTAGAAATGGTAGCTTTTAGCAAATAAGCTAGTTACAATATGATTTTATATTACATAATAGAATATTTTCCCACTAACATTTACTTACTTGTGCTCAGCTGTTTGAATATTACACAAGAGCCTATTAAAATACCAAAACTCAGTATTAAAATTTTATCAAACTATTTTGCACTGCAATTAGCTGCAACCTGAATCTTTCAGCATGCTAGTTGATTTCTACTTACGCATTTACCAACTGAAAGCTGATCAGTATTTTTTTATTAGGTATTTGTATGCATTAATGTACGTAGTCCACCTGGATTAAAAGCTTTCAATTAAATCCTTCAGCAATTACAAAATTTGGCCAAACCTTTGAGGATCACATGCAATAATCGTTCCCTTCTGAAATCCTAACAAAAAAGTGAAATTTAAGATGTGAAAATGTTCTGGTTTCTACTTATGAAAATCCTCCAAGTGAAGTTTCTCCTGTCCTCAAACACAGTGATTTTCATATGAATCAAAACTAAATATTTAGCACAAGGGACTAAGACTGATTTTGTAAGAGCAAAATAAAAATACACCTATTTAATTTCCAGCAACTGGTAATATTCTAACATCTTGAGTGCTTTTTCCTTTTCTTTTGCAATCTGCTAATTTGTAATACTGAAGCAGGCAACTTAAGTCAGAAAACAGCTAAAGATACTGACTAAAGCTTCAGTACTACACTTTTGATACTTAATAGGGGTGTTTCTACAGATACAGATCTACAAACACTGACATATCTATAGAAACACGCTACACATGAATGTTATCTTGTGAGGCATGCTGGAAGGACCACGAAAAGATAAGCAGACCCAGGGCTTCCCAAATAATGAGTCTAAAAGTTTACGTATCAGTAAAAACATACCAAATACATGTGGTTTTCAGTTATTAATTCTTTTAGGTTTTTGAAACTGAAAACCTCATCAGAGCTGCAAGGGAAAGTAACCCAATTACTACCTGCAAACATTATTTTACAGACCACTGACAAAAGATTACTTAGAAAGGTTTCAAGCATTCATCTGAGTAGAGGAGCGCAAGAGGATTGTCTTGCTCCAGGCAATACAGAGGCAGCAAATTGTAGAATTCTTCTGTTAGGCACAAGCAACTGGTGGATTTTATTTACGAAATAAGTGAATAAAAAAAGGAGGAAATTTTGAAAAAGAAGAGGCAAATGCATTAGTAGCTGTGTACGAAAATATCAGTTTACAAGAAGGAAAATGCAACTTCCATTACCTTTCACTCATATTTATCTGGGAAATCAGTCATAGCTACAGCTGTGTGAATGAGTTCACAAGCTGAAGTAAAAGAAAGATAAAAGTTTTTTTAGTTGAGCTCTTTTTTTTTTTTTTTTTCCTACAGAAAAGGTGATACAATTTTTTGACAATTATATTTTGTTTTCAGTGTAGTCTTAACTTTCAAAATTTACCAACCATCACGTGAATTACCAAATAGTTTCAGTGTACAACTAGGTTGTGGTGAACAATTTACTTGTTGAAAGTATCAAGATGATAAAAAGTTCACAGAAAAATACCTGAAGACTAACAAAATTCTGCAAATAACAAAACAAGCAGGCTCATCTGATAAATTATATCCAGAAAATTTCACTCTGCTTTCTTCTTTTTTATTTACTAGTACCTGGTCTAACAGCATAGACAGAATACCAGTATCCTTGTTACCCTTGAAATACTCGCAGTGTTGTGAATTTTGAGTAGGAAAATAAGAAAAACTGTCTACAAGTGAAATGCAGAAGTGCAACTAACTACATTGCTTTTAACAGTAATTATTAAAACACGCATTTACAAGAATAGTCAAAAGAAACTATATACTAAAAATTCACACAGTAAACTATTGAAAATGTGATTGTAGCAAGACGAAGGTGTTCAAAAAATGTGTAGATGTGGCATTTCAGGACACAGTTTAGTGGGCATGGTGGTGTTAGGTTGATGGTTCGACTTTATGATCTTGGAGGTCTTTTCCAACCTTAAAGATTCTAGGATTCTAAAATGAGGGTATTTACTTGCATACACATGAAATGAGAAATTATCGAAAGCAAGCAAAATATTTTCTTTAAATAGTTGTTAAATAAAATTATCTGTCCTTGATTGCAGTAGAAGCAAAGGGTGCTTTGTTAAGAATGAATATCTCAGCAATGGGTGAACTTTTTAACTGGAATTTATCACAGTAAAGACAGTAGAAATTCCTATTGGGTCAAAACAAAGGCAGAAGAGCAGTCTCCATTATCACTTTACTATTCACCCATCTGAAATTTCTATGTGTTTAGAAGTATTAAGAGGAATAGCAAACTGGCTGCACATTAGCACTTTATGAAATTATGTGCTATTAGCATAATGAGACTAATCTCTAGTGCTTATGCATAGTTAATCCCAAAACATCCAGAAATACTGAACCATCGTTATGCATTCACTGATCAGTTAATCTGACAAAGATCAATAGATCACAAACGCACCCACTTCACATTTCACGCTTGCACGCAACAACATATTCACATGGATTTGTTTAGGAAACCCTGTGCAGGTTTTTAGTAACCCTATGACTCTGAAACGATATAAAATTTAATTTTAAGGAAGAGACATGGTTATCATCATAGGCAAAGGCACAAGACACTTCAGATTTAAGATTATTTCTATCAGACAAAAGGACACTGTTACATAATTCCTTCAAACAGCAACAGAAGTCTAACCTCAGAGCCAAACATTATTATGGTAACTGAAAGATAATTAAAATTCAACACCTAAACCAAAAGAACTTATGAACAGTTTACTTATGAACTTTTGAAAACCATCAAAGTGGTTACAACCTTTTGAAACCATCAGATTGCAGTATTTGCCTATATGTAAATTCCTTGGGTGGGCAGGTGGGCAGAAGTGGTAGCAAGCAGACAGTTTTCTTCTTAAGTGTCTCCTCTTTACCCATTCTGAAAAGACTCCTCTGCTCCCTTAGGGGAACACATTCAAGTCCAGCATCTTAATGACACTGGACTTCCATTGGACTTTTCCTCTTTGAGAGTTTCTGTGAATCCAAAGAATCAAGACAAAAATTTAAGAACTGTGAAGCTTTCCTTTCAAAATCTGATTTGGTGCACAAGCATGACAAACTACCTGTTGGCTGAGCATTTAACTAGATTTTTTTCAGAATAGTGCTACATGACCAGGACTGCTTTCATTGTTAAGACAAGGGCCATAGAGGCAGAAACTCAACTGGAGACTAAATAAATAGCAGAAAGACGAATGCAAAAGGAAGGTTTGCAGCTACAACTGAAAACTGAAAAGGAATCAGGGCTGTAACAAAACTTACCTTGAGACAGATCACTTAGCTCCTACCCCGCTCTCAGATTCCTGTTCACACCACAAGGACAGCTCTGATACTTACAAGGCAGCTGAAATGCCATAGCTGACATCCCTGCGCGTTAGGGTTACACAGCACATACTTCGTGCTACCCTAATACTCCAGTGCGGCACAGCAACAATGCAGCAGCTGCTTGGGGAGCTGAGGCCTTCAGGACCAGAGGCAGAAATCTCAGAGATCATAGAGGACAGCTGGGAGCAGAAATTATGACAGCCACCTCAGGGTAAACCACCCAAGTCAAAGCCATGAAGTTGTGAAGAGCAGGATTTCCAGAAAGAATTACTAGCTTCATAGAATAAAGTTCCTATTAAATTTGTTGGAGAAACAGATGACAGGTCAGCCAAATAATGCCAGAACTAAAGCAAAAGGAATATAACGTAACAACTGCTACCGGAGAAGAGCATGCACCTGCATTACGCAGTAGCTCGCCCCCACTGTTTCCTATTTGAAGTGATCAAGACCTTTAAAGGAAGGTAAAATGTTCCGGTTTTAGTTGAGAGGTGCACACTCATCCACACAAGCAGGCAGTGCCTCATTCTTCCCACCTCATGCACAGCAGTAAAACTTTCAGGCAATATAAAACAAGAAAAAGAAACCAGAAAAGCAGAGAAAAATCAAGAATGTATCAAGGCTACACAGAAGCACTTACAAAAAAATTTTGAGAATTCCTCGTAGCTGCTGAGAGAAGTAGCTGACTGAGGTGATGCAGATATATTAGCCCTTCTAAGGTCTTAAAAGAAAAATTCTACAATGCTGCATCTGTATCTATATTTTAAAATAGTAAATAAGCCATCCGGGAGTGGCTTAGTGTATATTTTGGGAATGGGGTATGACAGATGAGTCATTAGAGTCAATGCTGTTTGTTTATATCGACACTGATGAAGACAGTTAAGAGTTAGCTGTTTATTTTGTGTGCCCCTAAAATCTGATCTTTTAAATTGAATATGGAAACACTGCCATACCACAGGAATTTCAAATTACTTGGTGCAAATGAATTTCCATTGGATTTCCACTGGAACAGTCTGCAAACATCAAAGGAAGCAACTCTACAGCCAGCACAACGAAGCAGAGGCAGAGAGAAGTGTCCTAGATACCTTTAGCTTTTTATTTTCGGTCTGCTAAAATAAACACCTTATCAAGGCACATTTTATTAGTAGATATAGTATGTTTGGAATAATAACAAACCAAGTAAAAGGCAAAACCTCTCAGGACTGTGCCTAACTTCTCATTAAGTTACAGCTGACAATTCCTTACAGCTTACTCTGCTAAACTGTACTAAGGTAAATAAAAAAAAAAACAAAAACAAAAACAAAAAAACCCAGGCCTCACAATACTGTATGGGAGATGAAATACTTCACGTTTCTTGCAAAAAAAATTCTAATTGAATATATTCATTCTTGAATCTACTCTGGTGTAAATGTTCCTACATTCCGATGCATCCAACTGTTCAGCTTTCAGGCTGGTCTTTCTTACAGTCCATTTAAAATACAACAGTAATAAATCTGTAAATAGTTGCTAACTTGTATAGTATTGCATACATAACATTCAGGAAAACAAAGTGATCACCAGCAAGTCAGGAAGTAATACAGATTCAAACATCCAACGAGCAATTTTTTGTTTGTTTGTTGGTACCCTCCTCCCCTCAGTCAAAGTTAGAAGAGGTCAGTCTTTCAAAAGACTTACTGTCTCCAAATAGCTAGCAGCATTGAACAGCAATGAACGCCAGCAAGAGTTACACTATTCATAGCAAGCACCAGTCTCAATTAATTCCAATAAGAGAACAAGTGAAAATTTAATTTACTTAACATCACGTTTTGAGTATATTCCAGCTCTCCCTACGAGAACAGTCAATGAGAGATTTCAAAGCAAATGAGATTTTCCCCTCAGTTCAGGTGTATATACCAAGAACAACAGGAAGTCATGCTTTGCTTTTCCTCTAGATTTACTTGAACATTATCATAAACCCTTCTGCAGAAATGATGGGCCTAGTTTAACTACTTCATGGTACAGTTAAACTTCCAAAGTAGCAAAATAAATCGGATTACTCTCCTCAGAAATTAAGAATTATTTTCTTACAAGCTGAGTTTCTATCACTAGCAGATTAATTTTTAAAAGATAAAAACACAGACATATACTTACACTACCTTTAATGCAGGTATTATTTTAATTAATACATATTTCCTCTTCTGTGGAATTAGAAGTACTCAATTTGTAGTATTTTGAAGCAGAATAACTGTATTTTCTAATTACAGCATGAAATAAAAAAAAAAAAAAAAATCACTAAATCAAGCAAACGAAACTACTGCAGGCCTGAATTTACTTTCTTATTCTTAC
>WHYT01015683.1:22002-53478 GCA_009806455.1 Tetrax tetrax
CCCCCCCCACACACACACACACACCCCCCACCGCAGAAACGGTAAAGGAAATGAAAAACCACGAGGATGTGCTTCGGTAACGCAGCAAAGCTTGCTAGGCTACAGGATCAAACTCCAGCGCTCAAAGCACCTGAGCTCAGCCGGGACAACACCGCCTTGCCTTGAAATGCTACGGCAGAGCCCGTTTTCAGCAAGTTCACCAGAGCCGATACTCACTAATTCCCTCCATCTCTGCCACCTGGAGAACTCCTACGAACTGAACTTAAGACATACTTCAAGGCTGCTTTTACAGCAACAAGGAAAGAAAGTTAATGCACTGAATACACGCAACCATTGACAGCAATCGCGGTTCTCCAGTCCCCTCTTTGTCCGGCCCCGCGCACTCACGCCTTCCCTTCACGGCTCCAAGGGATGAACTCGCCTACAATCCCCCTCTCCCGACTGCCTTCCTCTAAGAGTATCAATTATGCAGCCAGGCAGTCCTATACAGGACTTGGTGCAGCTTTGAGATTCGTTGTTTTTGACATTTTAAGCTGACAAAAATGTTTCATTTCAGAAATACAAAGAAATCTCAAAGGGTTTGGGAAAGAAACTGAGGAGTTTAAACGGATGAAGTCAAGTAACTGAAAGGAAAATTATACAGATATTCTGCTATTCCTATAATTATTTTTTATTATAAGATTATCATATTGAAAATTCCAATACGTGCACAGAAGTTAGCACAGATTACCAAAGGAGTAACTTTAGTAACTGAGAAATTAATCTCCTCCTGTCCAAAGGAAAATGAGACATATACCACAGCAGATGCTTACTGAACGAAGACTCAGTAACTAGGACAGAGCTCTTTGTTATTTTATAATATGATTCCTAATATTTGTGCTGGCTTTTAAGCTATAATCATGATCTTGGCACCAGCAGTGGGTTCCTACAGCACCATGACATTCCAAGTATGTATCTTCTGCTTTCTCCCCTCCTCATGCCCCTGAAAACCAGTCAGATCAAAACCACAGGCAAGAACATTCAAAACAGACCTTCTGGTACCTCTGCTTATCTAAAGGTCTGCCAAGTTCCACCCAAAATGCAAACTGTCACAGAGGTAGATTTAAAAATATTACCATGTCCAAATACTTGACAAGGTTAAAGACACCCTCACAATTAGTCATCACCAGTCTGATGTTACTTTAAAATTAAAAAAAAAAAAACAACAAAAAAACCACCACACAATAAATGGTGTTAGCTATTTGGCATAACTGGAGCAGATCAAAACACAGCTGCTGATGAGGTCTTTACACTCACACTATATGAAGCCAAAGAGGGGGTTTTTGTAGGTTACATTTACTCAAACTTTCTGAACTGGACCCTACCACAAGAGGTTCAAAACTGCAAAAGTGACCAATAACTGGTCAAACCTCTATGACCCTATCAAGGATTAGAGTACGCTTGGTGCACACAAGGAGTGGAATGGCTTAGTTTCTTTTGAAAGGAGCCTAGTCAGCACATACCAAAGCCACTCTGGAAAAAAAACCAAATGGGCATGATAAACAGGGACAATGAGGTGATTTGCCTCAAGACTGAACTCTCCTCCAAAAAAAACTCTAACACAAATATAGCCTTATACTCTTTGAAAGGTCAAGCATTTCTCTCTGTCACCACTACTTACAATCCTTGATCAGTCTTCTCTGTTTTCCTATCTCTAAATACATGAAGATGTTATTTGAGTGCGTGGACTGTCTTTTCCTGGCTTCATGGAGAAAGTCTTTCTTCTGTCAATATCAGAAACACATTATCTTAGAAAACATACTGGTACAAAGTAATCACCCTTTCCTCTTCTCTCATCCAATAATAAGTGGTTTAATTAATTAGCCTCTTATTACTTCAAGTTTTTCTTAAAACTGTTGTCTCATGCAAAGTTTAATACCGGAACACAAATAAAAGTATTTGGCCATCTGTTAAGCACCACGACCACATTATTTGTTTTAACTCTGGCTTGAAAATTGAAAGACTGTTTCAGAAATGGGATTCCTAATCTGGGGACAAGGGAAGGCCAAGAAATGCACTGGCCTGTAGGGCAAATCAACAAAGAAGCTAAAGTGTGTCTTTTGGGGAAAGTACTGCTTGGAACAACTCCATCAACAATTCTAAGGTGAAGGCGAAATAAATTATTTTTACAGGTATATGAAATAAACTACTCAAGGTCATTAGCAAGTACAGTAAACAGTCTTCAGGTACAAGACTTCTTAAAAATAAGATAGTACTAAATTTCCTCTGTGATAACATACTACCTATTGTACTTGCCATGGTTTAGCCCCACTCAGCAGCTAAAACCCACACAGTTTCTCACTCACTCCCCCCCCCCCACAGTGGGACTGGGAGGAGAACTGGGAAAGAAAAGGCGGCAAAACTCCCAGGTTGAGAAAAAAAACAGTCTAAGAGAACGACAGAAGAAAATGGAGATGGAAAACAAAACCAATAACAGCAAATACTTAAGCACATAATTTCCAGCCCAATAGCTCAGGGTGGATCCCAACACCCGGCTTCCTCACAAGTGGCAGAAACCACCTGCCTTGCACTGTCCCCCCTTTTCATACCGGGCAGAGTCACACATTGTGGAAGAGCCCTTGGCCCAATTTGGGTAAACTACCCCAGCTGGTGGCTGATCAGTAACCTATCCCAGCTGTGTCCCCCAGCCACAGGGGCCACCAGCTCCAGCTCCCCTCCCAGCTCAGGTGAAAATTCACTCCATCCCAGCCGGAACCAGGACAGTACTACTGTAGCTCTGGGAGCACAGTCAGTGATCCTTGTGCTGCAGACATCATCAGCCTCAGCTTCATCTTGCAATGAAGGATCACACCAGAAAGAACAGCTATCACATATTGCATTTTCTGTCTTTTAAAAATCAGGGAAGTTCCTACGGCTGCTTAGATGTCTGTCGTCATCTTTTCCTTACCTGCTTTTTAGCAGATTCTTTTTTAGTTTTTCCAAAATTCACTTTCTCAATACATGTGGAGATACTATGTTTGATAAGGCAAGATTTCCAGTACTTAACAACTCAAATATAGCATACAAGTTGTTATCTAGTTCCTCCATCCTTGCTAAATGTACAAATGCAATTGCTGTCTCTTACTATTTCTAAAGAAACATAAATACCCCGATGACTTCAATGCAAATTTAATGATATATAGCATTGTAAAAACATCTAAGCAAAGGCATATTTTGCTACAATTTTTGCATTTGCAGAGTAAACCTTTCTGTGTAATTCCTTGTAAGACAAGAATTCATTATCAATACAGCAGAAAGCACCTAGGGTCTTGCAACTGTTGTTACAAAGATTTCACTAAGGAATTTCCTCAAGATTCCTGTTTGCTCTTATTGTGAAACTGGCATCACATGGGACCAGCTCCCACCAATTCAAAGCAGTGCCTCATTAATATGCCATGGTGATCTGCAAGGCTCCAATTATTTCGATATATGCTCCTACAGATCTGCAAGGCTCCACACAGAAACCCATTATTTCCTATTAGCGTACTCTGTTATTTGAAGTACCAAGCGCAGGATTCCCAGTTTTACTTGTATATTTCTAAATACCCATCTGTTCCAATCCTTTTCTCTCTTTTTTTTTTTTTTTAAATACATTTCAGCTGTCCTGAAGAATGATTCAGTGTTGCCTTACAAACCTCAGTAACTACCATATCTACAGAAGTGTCTTTACACGCTCCCTTCAAAAAACATTTCAATAACACCTAGAGGAAATCCAGAGTTGAAGCAACAGCACCGTAATTCAGAGACATTATTGGGTCTCATATGATGCTCCTGTTTAAGTGCAGCAGGGCTTCACAGATCTCCACCACCACGTGTGTTTTTATGCATAAGTTTGAGGCCCAATGCTAATCGCTCCTGCTTTTCAGAATGACCTGATTTCACATGCATGCACTTGTACACCTGGCCCAGAAATGAGATCTCCATGGAGTCTCCTTTGCCCTTCAGAAACCCCCTTCCAGAACAAGCACAGAACACGGGGTTGTAACATGTTGATTTGATTTCTAGGGTACGTTCCTGACTGGCATAGTTACTTGTTACAGACCAGCCAAGGAACTTCATCATATTTATATTAACAGTATGTAAAGTCAGCAGAGAATTAAGCCTATCATTTACTGATTCACCAGCACATAATGAAAAAAACCCACAGAGCTCTAAACTAATTTCCATTATTTCTTCACTTTTCTCTCTGTCTCATTATCTATTATGTGCAATCTCTCTCTCCAGCACACTTCACTGACAAAGAATAATTAAATGGTAATCTATGAGAAGTATTCTTGTCACAAATGTGGGTAGCTATTGCTGCAGCCCAATCCAACCACTAAACACTGCACTCAAGGAAAATAGGAGAATATGTAATTATCTTTACCATTACTGAGAATAGACATTTTAGAATTTCACAACATATATACAGTGACCAACTTTACAAATGCTACTTCTGTTTACGTGTTAATTTAAAATGTTATCTAAGCATTTACTTTCAATTCAGCTTCCTATTTAAAAGATTTGTCATGTTAGCCTATGTACAAGATTCCATCTATTCTAGCTGTTTATTAATAAAGCTACATATCAGCTAGTAAGCAATAAGTAAACATGAAAATTAAAGAAAGCAAAATTCACCTTCTTACTACACATAAATCATCATTGCAGTTAATTCACTGCAACTAAACTCAAAAGGCCGGCTGATCTTTAACCAAGGGCTTAGAACTACAGAAGACCGATTTCCAAAGCCAAGGACAAATATAGGTCCAGAAAGCAGAATTTACCAATTTCCTTAAAGAACACTTTTCATTTTTATGCATCTTCCATTTCAGTTTTCCCCAAGATAGAAAAAGAAAGAACCTCCTCTCCCCCTTAAAACAAAAGCATCCAATCTCAGCAAACGAAAGGAAGCCTACATTTCCATACTGTCACTCATTTGTCAATAGAAAACTCTCAGGATCACCTTATGTGCACTGCATTTCCCAAAGGGGTAAGAGATATTCTGTATTTTATAAACAAACCACATAAATCTTTGCAAAGCAAGCAAAAAAAAAATTGAGTTTTAGCTGCTCTGAGTTACCATGTTTCATTATTGTTTAATGAAAAATAACACCTTCAATAAAGACTGAATGGTATCTTGGAAGCAAATAAAGAGTAATTTCAGTACCCACATACTTCACATACTGCAAGTAACCTGGCTATGTAAGCAAAAACAGATGAACAGTAATGTGTGACAAGAAAAGCTACCAATGTTTTAGACTTTCTAAGAAAACATTTATGTTCTATTTCTAAAGCATAGCCTTTGAACAGTGAAAGCCTGTCTTACTGTCTGTCTTATATTTAAACTGGAAACCTAAACAGAAAACACTAAGCTTACAATCTTACAGAAGGACAATGTCACAAAATTGTCACACATCACAACACCAGAAAAGGAAATTATGCATATTTAAGTCATAGTAGTTGCATCTTATAATTCTTCATAAATTACCTATGGAAAAAGCGAAGGACAAGAAGTTTGTCCTCTAAATTCAAGGCTTAAAAGCTTTTTTTTCCTTGGAGAGAAGCTTCTTCAATAACTTTTGTTCTTATATGACCACCACTAGCTTACCTCTGCAGCTTCACAGCTCCTAGAAATGTGTGTGTGGAAAGGGGAAGCAATTGGGGCCTCCCCAGACAGCAGCTGTACGTACGAATTTCCACAGATGTGTCTGTCTAGCTCAAGAACCTAAAGAAGAGAGCAATGCAGCACAAGGAATGAACGCTAAAAGGCATGGGGGCAGGGTACAAAGTGAGCTGCTGCTTTTAACTTTCTCCCTGGCTCCTCTCTCATTCAGACATGAAAAGCAATCAGAAACTAACAGATGGAATATAAAAAACCCAAGCGTTTCTATTTGGCTCCCAAGTGATCTCCCATAACTATGGGGGCTCACCTCCCTCAAAGCCTCAAACATCTGCCTGCCTGGTTCTTGACTAGCAAGTACTTGCTACTCCAGCACTGCTAAAAGGTACTTTTAACTCCCTCATACACACTTCAGTTCACTTTGTAGGAAGTATTTAAAGAGCAGTTTACACAAAATTAAAACATTGACATCCATTGAGACACCTCAGGCAACACAGCTTCCATTTATTATAATCAGGTATTTATGCAAGGATTTTAGATACCATTTTCAAATTTTATTTGAAAAAAAAAATATTAATAAGAGTTCCCACAGAAAAAAACCCACATTTTAGCATTTTCCTAGGCACACAGCCATATGCTAAAGCCCCCAAAATACACAAAACATTAAAAAGGAACTAATAAAATAATCTTTGTTTCTGGTTCCTTGCTAGCCATCACACAAAACCATGAAAATATTATGTTGTCACATAAGATTAAATTTCAAAGGGAAAGCTGGAAGTTTCACATTAATAAATTAAGCAGAGATGGCAACAGAACATCTGAAATGAATCAAGCCTAGCTGTTATTTTCCTATTCTGTGATCATTTCCATTAAAATAACTGAATGACTACACAGGACAAACACTGAAACTGCTTACGCTATCTGCTGTCCAACCTGCAAATCAATATAGTATTTTATTTATAATATTATGGCATTACAAATGAAACTAATAATTAACTTAAACAGTCATCACCGAGTTTTAAAGATTAAAGAGATTCAAAGAAAGATCATATTGGCTGTGCCCAAGCATTTCACAAAAAAGCAAAGCACATAACTTAAGCAGCAACTCACAGTACTTGAAATACAAAAAAAGTAACAGAAGTTACATTGGCCAACTATATTCAACTTCTTTCACCTCAAAAAAATCTAACATTTTAAGCTTGCAAATAAAAATCCATTAATAACAGTTATAGTTTCTGTTACAACATTATTTCCAGAGAAAATTCATCTGGAGACTCATCTGCACTAAACATTTATTTCAGAACTTGCTTATGCATCATACCCAAAAATGCTTGTAGTCTTCCATGCATTTTCCCAAGAACTAATTAAACCTACACCCATTAAGGTTAAGCTGACCAATTTCAACTGAACTGGTTAAGCAAACCAATTCCAGCTGAACTACTTAAACTTAGAAAGGCTCCAATGAGACCATAAGCTGAAAACCCTAGCCTTCCAAAAGCCACGGTTCAACACCTGCCATTGCAACACCTTCCCTCACTTGCCAGGCTTCAATATTTTATTGCCAGCGTCCCACCTTTTGTTTCACTGAGCTACCGACACAGCCCTGGCTTACACACATCCAAATTCTCCTTCTCTGATCTGTAGAAGAAGCAGCTTTCTTACAGCGAATGCTTTAAAAACTTACTAATAAAATTTAATAAAGGTATCTTCATGCAAAACCGATATTTTATAGACATTCACATATTTGTAAAACATGTAGTTATTGCCTTCTATTAATATTAGCATGTGGGTGCCAGCAATACATGCATCCATAGACTTTTCATCAAAACCCTAATTATTTATGTCAGCATCTCAGCCACTATAGATAAAGCTGACCCAGTAACAGAGGAGCTTTTCAGTAGTGTTGCGAGTTACGGCTGCAGGTGTTAGACTGAAAAAGACTACTTGGTTTGACATTGAAATACACTGAAAAGGTTCAGCCTGCTATTACAGAGATGCCAGCATATGGTTTTTGTTTATTTTATACAAAGGAAGAGGTTTGGGGTTTTTTTAAATATTATCAGTACTAAGAAATAAATAGCTGACAAAGAAACAGAAGAATTACAAGCTCCGAACTAATAAAAAATTCTCAGGCAACAAAAATTCCTTCTAACTGCAATTCCCTATTACGGGGAGGCGTGGAAGGAGATATGGAAACAGGCATATATAAAGAAAGTGTTCTATTAATAGATTAATACATTTTTTATACACTTCACAGCTGACACATTGACATAGAAAAAAGGTGGAAAGTTAGTAGAAAATTTAGGGACTTCTTCAACTACAACTAATATCCTTCTACAGCCTTTTCAAAAATACAATATCCTTGTACAGACTTCTCATCATTCAACTTGAGTGTGCATTTTATCACATTTACAACATTCCAAGACCTCCTGCAATTAAAATCCATTTTCAAGTAATTTTTCTTGCAGGGATTTCACAGCAGCACACCTCTGAATTTAATATTCCATTTTAAGATAACAAGATGCTACTTTCAATGTCAAGCTTTAACATTAAACATAAACGAATTTAAGAATCTAGCATGAAAAAGATATTTCAGCAGGCTTTGAAAGATTTACATTTGTAAAATTAAGTTCCATCTCCATTTTACTTAGTTATCCTGCAGTTATGCTGAAAAAAAAAGGCACACAATTATTATATTGTTTCTTAAAGAAGCAAGAATTGTATCTGTACCAACAAGAATGTTTATCTCTGAAGCTCCTTGCCACCCACTGGACACCTGTCAGTCTTGGCACTGGCCTTTATGTGCCCATGTAAAGAAGATTTTGCATGGCGTAGCCCTCTCTTGACCAAATTAGGCTAACCTCATCTGCATTGACATCAGTGCCTATAATTTTGGAATCTCATCGACAGAAATAGCTTTATCACAGGGCCCAGCATACAAATTAAGCATCTGTATAGGGCATGCTGAACTTGTGGAAGTGATGAAAAGCTGTAGTGGAAAAATCTTAGCATATGCTTTGAAGCTATATCTAATTAAGGCAACAGTTAGCTACTTTGCGCGAATTTATTATTTGAAATCTTAGTTTTAGTCCGCTTGCAGTGTTCTCTGTTTGCACACAAACTAGTGTTAAGACCTTTCATTTTAACTGTGAACCCTGAACAGTAGTTCTGCTTAGTACATTTGAAAGCATTTAATCTTTCAGGTATATAGAAATCACAAATTTTTATTACCAAATCCCAGTTCTGTCGTCAAATTTGGCATCACTAATCATCCCATTGCTCTGTGAGAAGCCATTTTAGCTTGCTACAGGATTATCTCCAGTACTAAATTTGTGCTTTCTGTATGAGACAAACTAAGAATATCAAGATACAACTAATTTCATTAACGTTATATGACTTAGGCAGTAAGCGGGAAGTACAATATCTAATTTTATAGAGGGACTTTTGGAGAGAAGCAGAATGGCAAAACAATTAAGCTACATAAGCAAGCTCCAAAACACATTCGGAAAATGAGGGAAGATAAAGAGAGGAGTAACTTGCATAACTGTAGCATAATTCCAGGCTCCTCATCACTCTGTCAGAGCTGGGAGTTTACAGATCAAAAGGCATACAGCGCTGCTCGCCCTGCTCTCCGAGGGAAAGGAGGATCTGCTGTCAGTTACTTCTCCAAATATGATGGAAGACAGACACGAGCCTCAATATAATTAAAGCCTTTCTCACCTTATGAAGGAATTTTAAAATTTATGGAAATACAGATGAGCACATAGAACTAAAAGACCAGAACAAAAGAATAACAGAAAAAAAAAAAAAAAACTAAATACATTCTTTGCTTTAAAATAGTTACTGATTATGGATGTCATTGCTCCTGAAGGGAACAGTACTGGAAGTGCTGAGCCTACCCCCCAGAACTTACCTAGAAAAAAACCAGGAAGAAATGCAACACAGTCTGTAGTTCAAGATCCCTAGTTTTTGGTGGGGTGACATGGAGAGCCGCTCTGTGACATACATAGCAGAGCCTTGCTTCCCTATTGATGCTAGACATCAGATTACCTCCAACACAATTACCCAACTTTTTATTTACTGCTTCCTACACAAAATTACAAATTATCCTCATGCCTCTAACCAAAGTTTTCCATATGTAATCAAACAACTCACTGTCAACCTACTGCTCTCTCTTTTACATCATACCCCACGAAATAATAGTGTAGGAGAACAGGAAAAGAAAGGTAGCACACACTGGCTGACCCATCAGCCTGGTCAAAGTCCCATTGCATACCACGCTGGAGAATGTCTCCTGAAGTCACTGGTGAAAAGCCTAACTCTTGGTCTTTTCATTTACTTTCCAAACTGTGAAGAGCAAAACCTTTTCAAATCCTGAAAATAACAGCTCAATTTTCAACACTGAACTTTTATGCTGCTCTGAGAGATACAAGTATTTCTATCAAGTAATTTATTTCTTTCAGGAGTTTCAAACATGTTCTTCTAGATCAGTGATACAGACATTTTTGAAATTATCCTGGACTGAAAAGTATTTATGGTAATAGATCACTAGCCAACATAGTCAGCTGTTTATCATCCATACTTATTATGTCCTCAATTTTAACCTCAACTCCAAAAAAATATTGAAAAAAGAAAAAAAGAGTACTGGTGCACCCTAACTGAATTCTCTTACAGCATATACTTTTTTAAAATTATTTTTAATAAAGCAAGAATAAGATTCCATGCTGGTTTTCAACAGAGCTCCCAAGTCAGTTTATGCACATTGGTTGTTGCTCCCATAATTAAGTCATAATTACTTACTTCTTTACTTAAAAAGAAAGGCGAAAGGTCTGAAGTGGCAATAGACTTCACATATTACCAAGTGTTCAAACTCTGAAGGTAGAATTAATTTTCTCAGTGGCTTCTCTAAAGCACTCATCAAAAATATGAGAGCACTTCCCAAGTAACCATCTTCAAAATCCCAGTCCAGCACAAAGACCTCAGAGCCTGAAAATCAATCCTTCTGTGCACTCAATTTAAGACTGCTAGAACTGTATTCTTCCAAATTTTTAATCACATACGGCCATCATGTAAGCATAGCTCCTGGCTTCAGCTTTTTTCCTCTGTTGGGAGTGGGCAGAGGGAAGGAAGAGGGCAGGAAAGGCAAAGCAGGCTGCAAGATCTCACATCAAGCACTTAACAAATGAGAAGCATACAATCCCGATCTAGGGAAAGCTTGATTTACATGTCTGCACTAATAAGCAATTAAAAGATGGAAGCATGCGCAACATCTTTTTCTTCTGAGTGGCATTTAATTGCCTTGTAAGTACACACAATCCTCCATTCTTCTACAGACAAAAAACACAAAAGAATGGTTATAATGCTTCTCACAACACAATCATCAAGTACATTTTGTGCAAAAAAGGAAGCAGAGTTTTCCTGGAAAATATTAACAAAATTAAAACCTCAATGCATCAATGTAAGGCTGTTACATCTGTAAGGATGGCACAGGCAACCCAAATGCATATTCCTTAAACACTGTATTTCTCTTTACAAATACATCCATGAGGGAAGAAAACTTATGTCATAGTTTTTTGTTTTCTTTCAATAAAAAAAAAAAAAAAAAAAAAAAAAAAAAAAAAAACAGAACATACTTGGCCCACATAACTTCACTAAGAAGTTGCAAACTCTAGATTGATCTAAGAGACCACTTCTGCTGTTTTAAGATGTAAACTAAATACATAATTCACCACGTTCTAACAATAGAAAACAAATTTAAAAAAATCTATTTTAAAAATTAACAAATTGAAAATTTATCCCAAGCAATAAACGTTTATACAGCGAGATATACAAATATACTCAGCATACAAGCTGTATTTGGAAGTAAATGCACACATTTAAAGCAATCATTCTCAACCAGTGAGTGCCATCTTTTTAAAGAAAGCAGTAGAATGCAAAGAAAAATTAAAGTAATAACATATAACGATTCACTTTTATCCTTCTTGACCTGAGCAGCTACTTACACTTTTCCCTGAACAACTGAACTTTCTATACTGGATTGGCTGCTTCTATTATCTACAAATGGCAGGAGTTCAACAAAAATCTTTAGAACTCCTGAGTTTAGAACTTGTTTGAATTTGCTTCCTCTAGGTAGGTTAGTTCAACACACAATGCCTACTAGAGTGGTAAATGGTATAGTAATTGGAGCTAGCTCCAATTGGCATGGACAGGGCGTCAGCTATTAAGCAATCTGACCTTAGTGATGAGAATAACTTTTCAAGTGCATAGTTCACACAGAAATGCCTTTGACCCTGAAAATTTAGCATTATACAAAAATTATACAAAGCTTTGAAAAGGTTGACCACAAGAGCACAACAGAGGGCTCAAGAGCCTCCTAAGAAGCTTTGCAATAATTACAATGAGACTAAACATTGCTATAATTAAGTTTCCTTGTTTAATAAAAATAATTGCTTAATGTTTTAAAATCCACAGGTATAAGGCAGTTTATCTGAGTAACTGACGTCTCTCATCAGCAGGTTATGGCTTGTGTTTACTGGTACAAAACTACTATTCTAAGTACTCCAGGATCACCTTAAACTGAGAGACTGCTACGCTGCCTGCTACAGTATGTATGTGTGGGGTACAACACCCAGGGCTGGTGTTGACTTGCACCTCGATGCATTGACATTATTAGATCTTCTTTTTATTCCCCAATTTGGAAAAATAGGTTTCGATATAACAACACTCAACATTTGAGAAGTAGGAAGAAGTACAACCAATAAGGTGAACTCCTTTCCTGGCTCCAGCCTCCTACATACCGTGGAGGTGTGATACAGGAGGCTCACTGCATTTCAGCTGCACACCTTTCAGCCTTCCACCGAGGCATGGTTTGCCCTAAGGTAATATATATTATTCCACTTCTTCCTGATCCCAGACATGTTGAGGAGGAGTGAGATAAGCTCATACAAATGCAGGGCTCCTGAAGAGAGGCACTGGAGTAAAAAACTTAATTTTTTGCAAGCAGGTATCTATTATCATATGTTGGAACAATGGAAAGACAGCTTTGAAATCGAAATTGTGACTTCTTCAAAGCTTAGAAAGGCAAGTCTATTACTGCATTAGGTAATGTTTGAAAAAAAAAAGCATACATATGTGAAATATTCAGGATAAATTTAAGTTTGTTACAAAATAATATATTTTTATGTTAATAAAATTAACATAGCATTTCCCTTCTTTTCCCTTTTTGTAGAAAAAAAAAGATATCTAGAAACTAAAAAAAAATTATTTGAATGTAAAGTTCTAATGGTCACAAAAATATCCCCCACAAAACCAGCTGAAGGGACAGTAAGCTATTTTCCATTGGCAGATGAGATTAGCTGGATAGCCTCACAATATTTTAATTAAAATTATTCCATATAAAATGGAATTCCATATGCAAAATTAAGGAAGTGGCTTATCAGCCCCCAACCTCTTCCTCCCTATAAACTACATCACAAACCCCTCAAAAGATGAATTTAACTTTTATTCTCTAATCAAATATCACAATATACTTACACTAGTTTAATTTTTCCTGGACGTTTTGTACCATAAAATACATCCTGACAAACGCACCTGATGGATTACTCAAGTATTTTTTTTCCTCCTAACATCTATGGTTAATTTCTGTGCAGTAGTTTGAGATTTCTCCTTTAAAATTGAAAAGGTGGTGATTTCTGTAACTACCAGTATTTTTGTTGTTTCAAACATATGAAAAGGTGCAATGTAAGAAACCCAATGAACAACTGAAATGAAAGCCCCTCCGCTGCACTTCAGATGAGACTAAGAATAGGTAAGAAAGTTCAATATCAGTACTGGATATCATTTTTTTCTGCTCTTAAGACAGAAAAAAAATGGGAGGAGAGGGAAGCCTGAACAAATTTTTGAGACAGAAATATAATTTTCAAGGAACCACATTTGAGTTTGGGCTTTCCCCCCCCCCATACTACATTATCTATTTGACAGAGGTTTCCATACTCTGTTTCAACTTCAATGGGCTTCACTTCCTACCTTTTTCTTGCACTAGCAGAAATATAACCAACCTACAAATTTCTGAAGAATAAAAGTTCCTCAAGCCCAAAGAGGATGACCTATTTAACAACGTTATTAGTTGCTCTTACCTTTCAGCTTTCATGCTGCAATGAAACTTTTTTAACGAGGTCTGCAAACTGCTCAGGAAACCTGACACTAAAATAATTCACTAACCAAGAGTTTAGAAAATGGGAGGCTGGGGAAATCCACCTCAGGCTTGTAATGACGCATAACAGCTTCTCCTGAAATAAGATGAGCAAACATTTTGCAAAGTCAGAAGAGTTACTCAACTCTTTGCAGGAGCTGGAAAAAAGGAGTAACTGAATTCACGAATCCATAAACATACACAGCACACGCACCCTAAGAAAGGAGAAGACAACACCTACAGGCTTTTTTTTTTTCACTGCCACTCATGACAATCCATTAACTACAGGTAGGAGCTGAGCCTCACCACCACCACCATCAGATTAATCCCCAAGAAACTTGGGTTCCGTTTCACAGTTCACACAAACAAGAAACCAGAAGAGAAGCCAGGCATATTCTTGCCCCCCTCAACAAACAGCAAGTAGACAGTTTCCATTTTGGCATGCACATGCAATAACACATCTACAAACTGCACCAGTATGGCTAAAGTTCTTAAAAAGTAACCTATGCAATTTCCCTGCATTTATGAATCTGGACTGCCAGATATCTGGAAATCCTTCAGAGACCAACTTGGTATGACAGCACGTTCTGGGCACTGAGATCCTTTGATATGACAAAGTCTAGAACAGAGTCAGTGAGCTTATGAATATGGAACAGACTACCTGTATGCACTAAATCTGTGCATGTCAAAGCCTGCTACATGTGTGCAGCAGGCTCCTCAGATTCCTAACCACTTTCTCCAATAGAGAATACTAGATGATTCATTTCCTTGAAGTCTATATGCATCATTTTGGTGTAGGTAAGAGATATTTTTTTTTTAATTTTATTTTTAGACTGCTGGTGTTGTCAAACTCTATCAGACCAAATCACGAGATCAGTGGCATCCCTTGAAATGAAAATAGTCCTGCTAATAATCACTTGCCATATCATAGAATCATAGAATGGTTAGAGTTGGAAGGGACCTTCAAAGGTCATGTAGTTCAACCCCCCTGCAAGGAGCAGGGACATCCCCAACCAGATCAGGTTGCTCAGAGCCTCATCCAACCTGGCCTTGAATGTTTCCAGGGATGGGGCATCCACCACCTCTCTGGGCGACCTGTTCCAGTGCTCTACAACTCTCATTGTAAAAAATTTTTTCCTAATATCCAATCTAAATCTACCTCCCTCTATTTTAAAACCATTACCTCTCATCCTATCACAACAGGCCCTACTGAACAGCCTCTCCCCATCTTTCCTGTCGGCCCCCTGAGGTACTGGAAGACCGCTATCAGGTCTACCCAGACCCTACTCTTCTCTAGGCAGAACAGCCCCAACTCTCTCAGCCTGTCCTCGTAGGAAAGGTTCTGCAGCCCTCTGATCATCTCTAGCCCTCCTCTGGACCCTCTCCAACTGGTCCATGTCCTTCTTATGTTGGGGACTCCAGAACTGGACGCAGTACTCCAGGTGGGGTCTCACCAGGGCAGAGTAGAGGGGCAGAATCACCTCCCTCGACCTGCTGCATGCTCCTCTTGATGCAGCCCAGGATGCAGTTGGCCTTCTGGGCCGCAAGGACACATTGCCAGCTCATGTTGAGCCTCTCATCCATCAGCACTCCCAAGTCCTTCTCAATCCATGCTCTCAATCCATTCTGCACCCAGCCTGTATTTGTGCCTGGGTTTGCCACAACCCAGGTGCAGGACCTTGCACTTGGCCTGGTTAAACTTCACGAGGTTGGCACGGGCCCACCTCTCCAGCCTGTCCAGGTCCCTCTGGATGGCATCCCTCCCTTCCAGCGTGTCGACGGCACCACACAGCTTGGTGTCATCGGCGAACTTGCTGAGGGTGCACTCTATCCCATTGTCCATGTCGCCGACAAAGATGTTGAACAGGACCGGCCCAACACGGACCCCTGAGGGACGCCACTCGTGACCGTTCTCCACTTGGACATTGATCCCTTGACCACCACTCTCTGAGTGCGGCCATCCAGCCAACTCCTTATCCACCGAGTGGTCCATCCATCGAACCCATGCCTCTCTAGTTTAGAGAGAAGGATGTCGTGCAGGACAGTGTCAAAAATTTTGCACAAGTCCAGGTAAATGATATCCATTGCTCATCCCTTGTCCACCGATGCTGTTACCCCGTCATAGAAGGCCACCAAATTGGTCAGGCACAATTTGCTCTTGGTGAAGCCATGTTGGCTGTCACCAACCACCTCCTCCTCTCCATGTGCCTTAGCATGATTTCCAGGAGAATCTGCTCCATGACCTTGCCAGGCACAGAGGTGAGGCTGACCGGCCTGTAGTTGCCCAGGTCCTCCTTGTTCCCCTATTAATCCACATTCCTGAAAAAAATATTTTGGGGGCAAAGGAGAGACAAGGGGAGGAAGATAATCTGGCTTTCTAGAATAAGATTTTTTTTTTTCTACCTATGGTCAAAACTGACAGGCAAGCTACCAAAATATATCCAGCACTAAAAGCATTGAAGTATCATCAGATCAGGAGAGAAAGTAATTAATAACTAGAAATAATGCATGATGTCAAGTATTACACAGATTCATATCTTAAGCCTTCCAAAAAGCCAAGAACTGTAATACATCTAAATGGCATATCAATTCTGTAATGATTATCAATTAAGTAACAAGCCCATTATATCTGCTGATATTAAAGGCTAATTTACTACCTACATAGACATTTTAATCTTTAATAAAATTGATAAAGGTATCTTCAATATCTTGATTTAGGTGTCTTCTAAATCTACAGAATCCTCCTCAGGTATGCTACCAATTTTTCTTCTTCCCTTGTACTCCTGTCTCGATTTCTGCAGAATATTGACAGCCCACAATTTAATTCATGTGTCACAATGAAGGTCTCCAAGGTATGAAGGATGCCAGATTCTGGATCTGTGAGATGGTGACTTTACATCAGGTTCTTTATTGTGCTGGTAAACTAATAGTCTGTCTGTTGATGGAATCAAAATCCTTATTCCACACAAAGTTTCTTGTAACAGTAAAGAAGAAATCTAGTCAGGCATTTACTGGTGAGGCTCTTTCCATCCCCCAGCCATCTCTGAAAGATCAGATCTTCAAACTCTTAGAAATCCTCTATCAAGAGACCGCTTTCAGGAACAGCACCAACCTATACCAAAATATTATCAGAATAATATACTTGGTTATAATATAATGACTAAGATATTAACCTGTTTTAAAAAGCATAAAACACCTGAAAGAGTAATAATCACTCATTACTTTTATGATGCAACATCTATCAACGTTTGCAATTTAAAGATACTAAAATAAGACTTTCACTTCCCCCTTTTCAATCACCAGAAAAAAAAAAAACAAACAAAAAAACCCACTAACCGAAGTTAATTGTTACAGAAATACTGAGCATTTGATCTGAAATTATAAAAAGTCATTGAAAACACACAATCTTTAAATGAAAGCTGAAAAAAAAGAGAGGCTGAATAAAAATAGGAAGAGAGCATTCTCTTAACTTTAATGCCCTCCACTAATAGGAATAAAAGCCTTGTGTATTCCAATAGCTGTAATTATGATGCTTCACCTATTGTACTTGAATTAAAGCAATAGGATACAAAAATAATTTTTATTTGCCATGACGCACAAAGCATTTTTTTAAATCAAGTTATTTAAATCAATATTATCTGCAAATTATAATGAATGTATCATAGCTGTATAATAGTTAACTTTTAAGGAAAGAATTTAACCAGTTTATGTGAAGTTGGAAACTAAGACAGGAAAAAAATATTCAAGTTGCAACTGGAGTTGTTTACATTTGTTAGTATAGAGCGAGCTGTGTAAGCTTTCAATGCGCATCCATGCCTGTATTCCAGGCAACAAGGCAGCTAGTACTACCCATAAATTCAGTTACTTTGCTTTTCAAACAAACAAAAAAAAAAAAAACCCAACACGGATCCACCAGAAACCAGCCTAGAAGTTCACTTCAGGCAAAAGTGACATTTATTTTTCACTTAATCTGTATACTCTAAAACTAGGTTGCAGAAACAGACACAATACTGAAGGCATACAGTAGGTCTCATCATCCAGAAGAGAACTTAATCACCAGCTTCTTCAGCTTCTGTTCCTCCAGCTCTGTTTCTTACAACCACACTTTCCTTGCCCATATGTGAGTTACCACAAATTCTTAAGTAACTGACATCATTTCCAAAGACAAATCACCTAGATGGCTGGACAAAGCTGATTAAGAAGATATAGTACAGCCATACCAGCTTCATTTGAATGCGTGGGAAGAACTGACGTTGATGCCAACACATTTATGTAATGTGGTCCCTGCAGATGTTCAATTGCTTTGAGTTGTCAGCTGTCTTTGGAGATACACATCACAAAGCAGACTGGCAATTTAAAGAAGAACCCTCCAGGTGGTGTGTGGATCTTAACATGGCAAGACATCTTGAGAAACATGCTGGGATATCTACCTATAGAACAGAAAGTTTTAAAAACCTCAATGACACATTTCACCATGGGCTAATTAGAATTAATTTGTGCCCCATGGCCTCAAGAGCTGCTCTTACAATACTTAAAACTCCTTAATCATCTTCAAGAAGGCATCTTTGTGCCATAATTTGGTCTGTGATTGCAGGACAATTTAAAGTAGCAAGCCTGAAAATTCTGAATTCCGAAGCTTTTTCATCCGCACACAACACTTTTAAATGCCTTTATTTCTTGTTGAAGTGTGTGTCTGTGTATGTGCGTCTGGCAGAAAGAATGAATGATCTAGTCTGTCCCTTTCCACTAGCAACAGAAACCAGCAGAGGGCTGCACTTTTGCACACTGACAAGGAATCGAAGGACAAGACCAAAGCATGTGTAGTTCTTAAATGTCACTATGTAGGAACACCTATCTCAAATATTTGAAAAGTCTACACAACACCACCCTTCAGATTTTTTTCTTTTTAAATTACGGGCTCTACTATGCATTTTAGCTATCTTTTACGGTAGTTTTAGACATTCAAACAGCATTTTCTCCTTCACACTACTGTTGAAGTATATTTTACCTCCATGTATTCAACATCAAGCAGCACAGTTCACACTCCTCCTAAACACTACATATTTGCTTGATGAATTCTAGCTGAAGTTGTGAGATAAAAAAAGCATTCTTAGACAAGACAGTAGGAGATGGAAACTTCTATGTGCTTCATTTTACAAGTATGAAGGATCAATTATTAGAGTTTTCACATGGTATGACAAAGAGTCAGCATCACCAAGCACAGCCATTATGTATCTGTCTACTAGCTAGCTTCATTCAAACACTGCTTGAGAACTTTAAAAACAAGCAGCTTCAGCCTTCCCTTAGCAGAATGTCTACTAAGAACAGTTAAATACAATAATTTGATACTTAAATACTTGAAACGTACTCATGAAGGTGAACATTCATGAAAGAGAAATGCAATTCCTTTAGCAAGCGAACAGCGTTTTAGTGTCCACAGAATACTAAGACAACATTTTATTTTAAAGCCCACCAACCACAGATTCTTTCTCCAGTCTAAAGAGGTAGAAGTCATCATGTTGCTCTCTGTAGCAGAAACCATGCCCAGTGAACAGAATAACCCATGGCTGCTGCTGAAGGCTTAAGTAAGGAGGAAAGATTCCGAAAACACCTAAGTGAAACGATATACTTCTGTGTATCTGCATAGCTGAGATGGGAACAGATGCTGGAGGAGATGGACACTTCAGCAGCACCATTCAACCAGATCACGCAGGACATGAGAGGTCACTGCTCTTGGAGCAGACATCATTAAGTCCCTTATCTCATCTACAGTCCTTGTATAATTCCTCAGCCCTAGACCAGAAGTTTAACAGTATTTTTATTACTGATTTTATTGTAACATTATTTTTCATAACAGAGCTGAGAGAGATTTAAAATGCAGACAACTCTTGCACATTTCAGCCAAGTGTGTGTGCTGGCTAGTTACGCTTACATCTAGTTCCGAAGTGCAAACTGAAAAAAAAAAAAAAATCAAAAACTACTTAAGCAGAGTAAAAGTCAAAATATTTAGACCTGCATGCTACAAAACTAAAGAACATAGTCACTTAGCTAAATATCCATTTTAACTACACAAACATTCCATATGCCTTTAAAACTGCAAATCGCCTGTCTTTGTGGAACCCAAACACTACATTGTGAATGAACTCATGAATTTTCACTAATATATTTCTATTTCCTTTTCCTGAACTAGAAAACATAGGACTATGGATTGATAAAACAGTAAAAACCTGCAGTGTGCTTGGGATTAAATATAAAAATAAGGTATTTTTGAAGTACTGCAATGATACAATGTTAATTCCTTTGTCTGCATATAAGGTTTCTTTGCCAGGTCAGTTTGTTCACAAGATGAAACCTGACTTTGAATTATTTCAGTTCACTATGGGTCTAATTAACCCACATTAGTAGCTTCCTTGTTAGTCCTCTGGATATCACTGCTCTGGTGCTTTTAGTAAACCTCTTCCAATCGCTAAATTGTGGACTAAGGACAAAAGTACATTTCACAGTCTCCCTTTATAAACTAATTCAGGCCTATACTCTCTACTGGTTGACTTGGGTCTTCAGAAGACTCACAGCAATCAAAGGAAGAATAGGGTTATGGAAAAAAATTACAGAAACTAGAAACTGTAACTGTACTCTCCATCTGAGCACTCAGTAGAATCAGGTTCATTTACAAACATTGGATTCTCTTTCCCTGTGTCCTTCCTTTTTGAAGTCACTTCAACTCTAACCAACAACTATCTCTTCCCCAGTCACCGAGCACTTTAACAACCGTGCTCCAGAAGACACTGTCACTCCATAGCTCGACCACAAGCTCTTACATCTAGTACTGTATCCTGCATCCACCCAAAGTCAGTCTGCAATCCAGAGGCAGGGTCACTGAAACTGCTGATGAATTATGTGTCAGGCACACCTCAAATGCACAACCCCCTATATCCCAGTTGCATGCTGGATCTGCTGGAATTATGAGGCAAAGTAGCAGCGCAGGGGGTCCAAACTGGCAGCACAGCTAATTATATCATCTATGAGACAATATCACTGACCAGACAGATATGAAGCAGTTCACATCCTTGTGAAGCCCCAAGAGAAGCTTAAAAGACCACTGCAACAAAAGAGTAAGAGCTGTCTCACTGCTCTGGCAGTGCTGGAGGCCACTACACGGTTTCAACAAGGGTGAGAAAGTTGATACAGAGACACTGAAGAAGCAATTGAGAAGCAAGCTCGATGTTGGAAACCATAAGTCAGCAACTAATGCCCCACCGAAGGCCACCCTGTATTGTGTAGGCACTGCCATGCTCTCTGCAACAACGTTCTTTTTTTCATCCCCTGCAGAAAATTGGTGACATAGCCCATAGCCAGCAAAGAATATGGCTGTATCAGAAGCAGGGATGAAAGTATACACCACTACATGGCAATACACACAAGCCCAGGTGTCCATGGAAGCACTAGAAGTCCATAGCTTTCTCCTCCTGACTAGAGTTGCTTCCTTCTTTTTCCCAAAGTAGCGAATCAGTGGAACTCCTAAAAAGCAGAGCTCCGCTTAAACCTTTGTAACATGTTAGTATAATAAATAATCCATATTTTTTCAATAGACCCATTTCGTTTATTTACTAAACTCATTTTCATTGGCACTTTTGGAGTCAATTGAAGTACTGGGTGCCATAAAGACACCTGAAACTTTCACAGAGGGTTTGAGAGGTTGTACGTGGGCGTGGACCATGGTGTAGGAAAGAAACAGGCCACAGAGGTGAGAAAATACAACAGATTAAACAGATGTGGATCAATGTATGCATTCAATAAAACAAATCTCACAAAACGCAGAGGTAACATTCTGCATCAAGCACTCCACACAAAATATCTGGTCTTCACCTCCTCCCAAGGAAGACAAACTCCAGGAGGCACTCATGGCACAACCCTCACACACTGCCTTTAGTCAGTCCTCATTCTTTGCTCTCACAAATATTACAAACTAAACTTCAGGTAAGACCTTTAGATGGCATCTTCTGCCACAGAGATGAAGAACTACTAAAAAAGGATGTCCATGCACATCACTTTTTCTGTCCTCAAGTTTTACTTCATCTGCAGAACAATCATCTGCTACTGATCAATTCTCTTCTCACAAGCGCCAGCATGCATGACATGGAAGCCAATACATTTATTGCCGCAGCTTCTTCTCTTCTACCATGGTCCAGCAAAAGTATCAGCAGTATGGCCTATCTTATCTCCTGGATGTTGATGGTTCCCAGTAACATTCTCATGGTGCTGCGCTGGGCAGGCTGGCATACGGCATCCGAACTCCCTCAAGGCACTTCTCCTAAGACAGGGACTGGGTTCCACACAGGCCCCTAACGAACCCACTCACAAATACCTCCACAGAACGGGATGCACTTCAGGCTGAGATTCAAAATAATTATGCCAATCAACATAATCAGCATACTGCGTGCTCTACTAAATTCAGCAGAAACGGATGGCTGAACAACTGTGCACACATCTACTCAGTCAATCCAAATTTATTTGACTTGGCAACTCAGTAATATAGAGAAAAGCTACTACGATATGACTGTCCTTGGCCTAAGACATGCTTCAGGGCAAGCTCCACAAAGTTTGAAGGAGATATCTAACAACTAGGAATCTAGAGAAATAAGGAAGGGAGAAAAAAAAAATAAAAAGGTAAAAAGAACAATCCCAACAGTTACCTAATATCATCCTGAGTCACTTAAAACAGTGTAAAACCATGTGTCTTTATCACATTCTAACCAAGCAACCACTCTAAAACCTTACTGTAAATTAAAAAGGCTAGCTCTCTAATAAGTATAAACTTCTTGCTTAGAATGATCAAGCTAAAGCAACAATCTTCCAGAAATTGATATATTTAAGGTATGATTTTGTCCTGTAACTTGCTAGACACAGGACAATATGGTGGCAAATGGTAAAAGGAATACTGTCTTTTTCTCTTTTCTGAATCTATGCAGCTACCCTTGTTCAGCTACCACATTTTCACATATTTATTTTCATATATATACACACACCTACATACACACTAGCAAGCCTTTTCAGTATTCCAAGCAATTCTCTAAAGATAAAAGACAGGATTGATCCTCAAGTTCTGACACATTTCATTTATAAACTGGAACAACCGTAGCTACTTTTCAGTAAAAAAATGCAGAAAGGAAAGATACTTTCAGTTTCACATGAAAATAACCTTTCACTTGTACATTATTTCTAAACGTACTATTCATATACATTGGAAAAACAAAGCCAAAATTTAATATTTTGAAGAAGTCTATTAACCCAAATTTCCAAACTGGATGTTTTACAGTTAAAAAAAAAAAGAAGAAATATAGATTACTTTGACTTAATGCACTCTATCATTTTTCCAAATGTTAAAAACAGCCCTTTTAAAAAGTTCTTTTTACCAAGTCAAATCTATCCAATATCTGAAAAATACAGAAGCATGGACTCTTCTAATAAAGATGAAATTACAGATTTTGAAGTTACGTGAATACTGAGGTGCACATGGGGTGCACAATGCCTTTTCAAGAATACTGAATAGCAGAACATGGTGCATTGGTTGATCTGAATAACACCAGGGAATTATGCAGCCCACTCTCATTTGGGGAGAAAGCGAAACAATTCCACACAGTTGTCAGCTGTTCTGGACATTCCTGCAACTGCAGTGGAAACAACTTGAGTCAGTGTTGCCACACATTGTGCTGTCTCTTGACTGCAAGTCCCTTGCACCAGCACTCCTCAAACACTGCAAAAAGCTAGGAGCCAAATCAGCAGAAAATTACTGCTACAAAAAGGAAAGGGCTTGCTGTTGCTGTAGCTCTGTAAACTAGCTTTCTGCAGGGCCAGCGCACAAGATGAGTAGCAAAGACACGCAGCTAAAAACAATTACTGTGCCTACATTTAACACCGAATCACCTTGGAACTATGACTGCAGAAATTAAATAAAACTCTTCACTGAAAAATAATAATTTCTGTTTAAAATAATATTAGTAATAAAAACTATGGCTCCAGTCAATGATAATCATCAACCACCAAGCCTCTCGAAGCACTAAGCACAGCTTCACAGTGTCAAACAAGGTACAATTAAAGAAATTGCCCTCCTACTTTTCATGACACATTAAATGCAAAAACCATTGTACTTAACTTTAACAATCTTAATTTCAGAAGTGTCAGAAACAAAAACCTTCTGAAACACGTGTACTGTTACATTAGGAAACGAGCTTAAGATGTATGCTTTAGCTTGTCATTCTTTGCCTCCTCCTACCCTAACCAGACCCTCTGCTACATTCAGCATAAGGGAAAAAAATTGACCTCCTGGCTCCCAAATTGGTTTCAATACAATTAGATTTTTTTAATATATAGTCCTTTCCTATGCTCTCATATGAATACAACAGTATTAAGGATAAGGGAAAAAAAAAAAGTCTTAAGACTTCATTAGTTATAATAGCCTTTCCTACTTAGTCAACCAATCATGAATAATAACTTCTCGTCTAATCCTCTCAAATCATCTTTCCTAAAAAGCTTGTGAAAATGGATTAGCCTCATAGTGCACAGCAGATTATTTCACTTATATTATATTGTATCAAAAGCTGGTAGCCAAAGAATTTTAACCAATGAGCCTCTTATTAAGACACAAAACACCCCTTCAGGCCTCAAGCTGGAAGGCACTGGCAAAAATAACGCCACAGTATCACACAAAAAAAAAGAAAGGTATGGTATGGTACCAAGGTAACCATAGCTTCAACCACTCAACACTCTAGGGAGATGAAGCCTTTCTTCTCTTCAAAAAAAAAAAAAAAAAAAAAAAAAAAAAAAAAAAAATCACTGGTAGAGGAACTAGCCTCCTCCTCCTCTCCACATATCTCATCTGGCAGAAAGAAGTAGGAGAAACTGTTAAATTGTCTGCTAATACAGAGCTATCCTCATTATTCTTCTTGCAGCATACTCCTTCCAGTGCTCAGGCAGGCAGAGAGGGAGGGCCTGCTGCAAACTTAGTTCCTTCGCACTTTCAGCTCGGAGCTGAGAAAAGAATTTGCCCTCTACCTTTGCAATGAAAAGCAGACTCCAGGAATCTCTTTAATTATAATTACTGTGGGAGTGTGGTCAGGAAGATAATAAATCACATTGCCATATCACAGGTGTACAAAGTCGGGGGAAGTGGGAGGAAAACAGGAGTTAGACTGCTGTAACAGAAATAAAAAATTCTCAGGGTATAGAAGGGAGGAGGGTAGGGAAGGTGAGATAACAGCCACAAATTTATTTTCAACCAGAAAGAAAACAAAATACCTGGCTACAAATTCCTTACAATACACCTAGGATGCAAACATACAAATAAACAATTCCCCAACTAACCCTTAAATCCAGTTCTCCAGAACTGCATTTTTATAACAAAATATTTTGTCTTTGGCAGGCTGCCTCGCTGGATTACACAGGGTGCTTATTTACACTGCAGTTACTTGTTAATGACATAATCAGAACAAACTGAGGGTTTCATTAAATGTGAAGTTTTCCTAACTCTTCCAAGTTTTCCAATGAGGATTTCTGTGTATAACACTGAACTGGAATTTGAGAGGTCTATGTCCAGCTCCTGGTCGCAGACACAGGCTTCCTGTAGGACCCTACGTGCACCATTTTCTCAAGTAGAACAGAACATTTCATTTAGCCGCGAATGCACACAAAGGACTATTTGCACTAAATGCACTATTTAGTATGATTTCTGAGACCATGATTAAACTCTTCAAGTTCAAGCATGTCCATACTCAGTCCTTCATTTAGAAGGAAAGGATATTCTAACTAACAGAATATACTACAGTCCTTTAATCATATCATAAGATAAATGAATTTCTATCTTAGACACCCAACTGTAGAAATTCACACGTGGAAAGTATTGATGTGTGTTAACAAAGATTTACACAGTAAAGGATAACCAAGTTACCTTGGTTTCACACTTCCGGGAAAAAAAAAAAACCTTCCAGTTTGAGCTGTAAAATTGCTCACTATTTCCATACAGATGGAGTTAATTTTTAAGAAAGGCAGATACAACAGATTTAGTCCAATCCAAAAGGTGTTTCTTATATGCCATATGCCATAACCTGGCAGGACCTGGAAATATAGTCATGAACCTGAGACCCTCTATGCTAGAAAGTGACTGAGTATATTCAGAAATCTACAATTTTAGCAGAAAACCGGTAAAAACTTGTAGATACTAAGCGATGGGGGAGACACAAGAAAGCAATAAGCCAATGGTCACTGACATGATGGAGAACTTTTCTAACAAAACACCATTCTAACTATTACCAGGGCTTCTTCCCCCATAGGTTTTACAGAAAATAAAAGAACTGAAGAAATAAGGATTCAACTGCAGACATCCTCAGTGTTATTTTCCACATGCCAAACAGTAGAACAACAAAATGTCAGAAAATTACATTATTTTTATGATACTTTACTTCATCTCATAATTAAGCATATTACCATATTGACTGAGAATTAACCCCATTCAGATACTCTTGCTTTTCTCAAGCAACATTAAGGGTTGTTTTTTTTTTTTAAAGAAAGATGCTGAAACAGACATCCCATACAAACCACTTCTAATTCCAACAACCCATATTTGCATTATGCTACTACATTATTAGTTAATCTAGAACACTGAATATTCATATACTAATGCTGACTTCTTGTAAAATGGCTTCATGGTTAAAATTCAGTATTTCACAACTTAAGGGGCACATAGCTACGATCTCTTTTCAAACCAATTTCTCTTTAAAGATAGCATCAGAAAACTGAGGTTCATACAAAGCACAAACATACTGTTACACAATCTAGACAAAGAAGAATTGACTTCTGGTGATTTAAGACAATCTAATTAATGGGGACTTTAAACTACTATTCTGCTTAGATCTTACATAGGCAATTACAGGCCATGAAATAAGCTGCTATGACCTTTTGCAGAATAAAGTACCAATGTTGCTTTACACTACAACATATGAAAAAGTTAATTGGTCGTAAAACTCATAGCATTTTAAAAATGGACTGCCACATAAAATTACTGTAGTGCATGAAATCCCCAATCAGAACTTGTCTGTGCTGTGCGTAGAGTCAGTCAGTCTCTGCCTCTCATATGAATAAATGCAATCTCAGCAACCAGACACAATAAATACAAGATGAAGGGAATGGCAAGCATAGCAGCAACACACAGAATTAATTCCAGAGGCTAGGGATCACATCATGAAAATCATTTCATTATTTTAACTTGCTAGTTACTCATGCAGCAAAGATATGGCAAACATCAGGAAAAAGCTAATAAAAGAGGAAGCAACTGAAAAACTTTGACGGAGAGATTAGAAAGGTATAGAAGAAAAGTCATGAAAAACAGTGCGTGAGGAAAGAAACAGGTTTAGGTTAAGGTTCTTCTTTCAATAGCAGGGCCAACCTAAGGCATTCCTTCTGTCTCCCCACTGGTCAATACTCCTGGTCTAGCATTCTGGCATACTGCTTTCTCCTTACTAACAGGCACAATCATTTGTGAAACTGTACTATGAATCAGCCAGGGCTGAAAAATAACCCAATAAAAATAAAAAATAATAATAAAAAAAAAGATAAGAAAAAGAGAAAAAAAAAAAGATAAGTTTACACAACTAAGAGGAAAATGCAGGAGCAAAATGAGCAGCTGCAAGAGAAAAATAGGTCATGTCAACACTTCTCCCAGCAAAAAAGTGCAACCATGGGATTAAAGACCAATGCCTATGTTCAGACCATAAAAAATACACCTCTCAGCTATGTCTTTTAACTTCTAATGCTACATGTAGAGCAAAACATGCTTGGACCACACCAGGCGACAAACTCCTCTTGAAAAAGAGGAGTTACACAGTAAAAGTTGGCCAAAGCACTTGGTTGATGTTGGAGAATACATTTTCCAGAGGAAGCATGTACCTTTTGTCACTGAATAATGTATCAAGTGCAGTGTACTTCCAGCTGCTCCTAGTGACTTTTTTCCCCACTACATTCTCTTTAAGTCAACTCTAGGATTCCACGTGCATGATCTGCAGTCTACTGTTCAAGTGAATGTAACACAGAGTCACAAAACATGATGCTATATTGCTTAAATGCATAAAATGGAGATTCAATAAAGAGAGACCATGAACTAGGTAATCAAATATCAGGTATCAGTACATGGTATTACCTGCTACACAGTAATAACTTCGTACTTCATGTAGAGTTTTAGTGCCTACGTTTCTGAGATTCAAATGGAGTCTTCTATTATTTGCTCCACTCCCTCTTCATACAATCTCATATTTAGGAGATATCCTTCTTTCCCATCATCAATTTCAAACATTTAAGAACATAAAGGTCAAAACTAGATCTTTACTTTTACTCACTCTGCTATTAGATACCACCAATGCCAACTTTAGAGGCACTGAAGAGAGCGCAGAACCAGTTACAAGGTAGAAGGACAGAAATGAGTCAAAAATAGCAGGTTTTCTTACTCATTTGTGATACATTTATGTCAATTCAACTTTTCAGGGGAGGTGGAGGGGAAGTGCAACACAGGACACAATCTAAAAGTATTCGCAGCTCCATTTATAAAGTGCTTTTCATTATAAACTCTTATTAATTTAAAAAGAAAAACTAAAAATGTTCACACTAAGTAAGTGCAGATAGTTTTAGGAACTCTTTTTTACTACTATTAACATAGCAAGTTAAAAACAGGTGAGGCAAAGAATCCAAAATTGTCCTCTGAAAGCTCAGCTTTAATTTAAAAAACTCAATTTTGTAACATTTGGAATGAATATCCTAAACGTATGATCCAAGGTACTACTTAACATTCACTTGATCTTACAGTGAACCTAAATTCAGCCTCACCAGTGTGAAATGTCCGAGTCATTTCAACAGCTACCCATTCAAGAGTCCTTAAAAATAGCTTTTAACACTAGCATTTAAAATTATTTCATGTTCAAAGACAATTGTTAACTCAAATAATTGTATAAACCCATGCAAAGGCAGCTTTTCACTTGACTGGACTTGAATAATAACTAACACAAATAACCTCCAGGTAATAGATGTCACTTTTACTATTTTTGTTGTTAATACTTTGAAATGAAAGAAAAGACAACTACAGGGAAATAATTAATACATAAAAGAAAACTGCAAAGAGAAAAGGAATAAGCTTTTCTCTACATTTACTGGTGATAATAACAGGTGTAAATTGCCACACGGAAGAACTACATTCAGTATTAGGAAAGAACTCTCTTACAACAAGAACAGTTAAGTACTATTAACAACGGTTAAGTTGGCTAGTGAGATTGCGTAATTTCTATTATCTGAGGCTTTTATGGGTTTAAAAAGCCTTCGTAGTACCATCTTTTCCTTTAAACCAGTTCTGGCAAACTTCATTAAGCCTATTCTATTCGAAGAGATGGCAGGCAGCTACCCAGTTTCCTGCTTGTATTAGTTTTCTGCTGTTTTAGTGAATTGAATCAAACACCTGACAAGCATCAGAGATGGCATAAAGGAAGTAGTAATATTACATGCCCAATGTCAGGACTTTAACCTTCAGCAATAACGAGTTATGTCAGCTCACCGCATCTCATAAGACTGTATCTTAAAAAACAGATTAAGCAAACAGATTAGACAAACATCTGCCAATAATACTGTAAGTACAATTTATCCTTCCTGGGGCTGAGAGGAGTAAGACCAGAATTCTTGAGGTCATTTCCAGCACCACTTTATTTAAGCTTTAAAAAAGCAACACAGCTCATTTTGAACCCATTTAGTGAAACTTGAACAAAATATTAAACTGAAATTTCACTTTATATAAAGAGATAAATATTTGCCTGCTTGGCACTGTCGGAATTGAACGCTATATGTAATGTAGCACACATTTGTCTCACTTTTGTTTCCCATTTAAAATAGCACCTTGCTGAAAGGATAAGCCTGAAATGTCATGTGCCTAAATCCTTTCACTTTTAATCTGCAAGTGGGAATTCAGTTTTCAAATTTTCCTAAGACAATTTGCCAAATGTGTATTAACTATAAAATGCTGCTATACATACTGGCTTCTTGAGTTTGCTAATACACATCTTCAATTTTACTCCTATTGCTCAAAGCTAGCCCAAGCAGAAGTTTGAAAATGACAGGCTGGTAAGGGTTCAGATCTCTTTGAATAGCGAAGGAACTGGAATACTAAGAGTCTTCCAGGAGACTTGCAAGGTGAAGTTAAGTTTAGAAGCTACACAGAATCATTAATGTCACTGGTGATGGTTCTTAGTCCATCACTTACACCAGCCTGTGACTGCAGGTCTGGTAGACACTCACATCCTATTATCTGTAGGAGACGCCAGGGAAAGAAAAAAAAAAATTGTACAGATATCAAAACATAGCTGTACTCCAATCAGCTGGCCAATATTAGCAAAGACTCCCTCACTTAAATATCCTAACTCCCTTTTATGAATGCATAAGCTTATTTATCCAGTTTACTCCATGGAAATACTACCTGATCAACCATACATACAGTTTTCACTTTTTTACAAGTTATTCAAGCACCTCTCCCTGTAACTCACTCTAACATACCTGCAACATCCTGGGCAGAAAACAAGAGAATCAATTGAGAAGCTTGAAAGTTGGAAAAAAAAAAATCCAACCAACTTCAATGTCAAGATCATATTTAATTTGATAAGCTTGTACAGACTTCATGCGTCACCTGCTCTGGAGACCACACAGAGAAGGCATAAATACATCACCTTGACCATTTTGCCTACTCTTTTTCCCAGAAGACCACAAACGCTTTGAACTAGAGAGACTCTTCTCTCTGCACAGGACAAAACGGGCTAAATTAGGCTGGACTTTCAAGACAACTTATACATACGGAAAATTCACCATCACCAAGTCAAACTTAGATCAAGCGGTACAAACTGAAAACATCCTAACCCAGTCACTACATGGAAAACCAATTTGTCATAAAAACAAAGTTTTTATCAACTTTTACTTCCATGAGGGGGAAGGGAAGGCCATCAGCATATGTTCAGCTTCATTTGCTTACTGATAATTATTTCCACATATATTCAAATTCCTGGTCATTAACACAGTATTCTGTTGATTCTTCCTTCCCAAGCATAGACATGCCTAACGCTCACACACACACACACAGAGCTTCATCGCTACCAAATCAGAGACAAAGCCAAAAGAGATGGGTAGGTCTGTATTTTCTATATACACAATTATGAAGCAGAGCAAGACATCCAAAAAATGTAAACATCAAAAAATGGCCACTACAGGTGTAAAGAGTGAAGACAACATCTTCTGTAAGGACGACATACTTCAAAGCACTGAAATAGATCTTTCAAATTAGACATCATAGGAAATCCCTAGAATCCAAAACCAGCTGATTTTCCAACAAAACACATGCTTTCCACCATAATTCCAAATTTTCTCCAGAGACTTCCGCCAGAATATAATTTTAGCACTGTTTGGTGGGAAACCATACTAACGCATATTCAGAAATTCAGGGCAGTGTTCACAAGAAAAAACTCCCTTTTGTCCTGATAGTTATAATGACCCCTTTTGTATTATTTCCAACACGATCAGATGAAACAAAATACAGTATAGTTCCTCTTGTGACTGATGTAATGTGGGCAGGGAACAA
>WHYT01015684.1:0-50516 GCA_009806455.1 Tetrax tetrax
CAGGCGGAGAAGTTCTCAATGACAAATATATGCTTTTTCTATACTATTAGCTTATTTAGAGCTAAATGAATAAAGTAACAACAAACTTACTGTTGGGATTGATACTCTGTTGCATTTTTTCATTTGTTGCTTGAGTTACAGATGTGGTAGTCTCAGGCAGAGTTAAGAAATTAAACACGGAATACTTGTCTCGTTTCACTTTTGGTAACCCAACGATGGAAGAACTAGAGGGAAATAAAAATGTTTGCTGATTGTTGTTTTCAACACAGAAAGGGCCTCAAATTATCTACAACAAGCTGAAACACCTACAATAGTCCTTAAAATGCATACTATTTTGCCAGAGGTCACCGTGTTTAATGAGGCAAATAAAAACATTAGGCAGTTCTGTATTACATCTATTATGACACAAAAAGAAAATATCAAGCCAGATTTTCCACAAGCTGAGAATTTTCAAAAAGTGTTAAAAATATCAGTATCAATCATCTTACTCAGGATATGGATCAGGAACATTAAATCTTTTACACAACAGCTTTTCAGGATGCCATTCAAACTTGTCTCTTGTGAGTTTGCCAAACATCTTCATCTTCACAGCAGTTTCCTTATCGTCAATATCATTCTAAAAAAGCCAAACATTTATAGCTGCTAAATAAGTAACAACTAACAGAATTTACTATTACTGTTGTAAAACTTAAATATTTATGTTTCTGTCCTGTTAAGTGTAGTTAAAAAAAAATAAATAAATAAAAAATCACTGCTTTGTATGCAGTGAGTATTTTCAGAAGTTTGCTAAATAGAAGAAGAGCAAAACATTAACATTATTAGCTACAGAAGAGTTTTAAAGAAAGATAATTCTGAAAGTCAGGGTTAAAGCAAAAATTCCAGTTTCAAAGTACTAAAGTACTGTAAACAGCACGTACCTCTTGGTCCCGAGGAACTTCAACTTTGTCAACATCATCTTCATATTTGGCCCGCGTAAACCTGGATGACAGTGTTGAATTTGAGGTTTTATAGAACATTGCTGCACGGAAGAACTCCTCTTGTTCTCTTCCTCGCTCCCATTCTGTCATATTCGGGTCTAAATAATGCTCCAACGTATCTACTGTAAGATAAGGAGAGAAATCCTTAGCAGAGATTACAGCTTGCTTAGGTCTGATGCTTTTCAAACAAAAAATACGATAATAAGCAAACATCCTCGCAAGTATTTAATGAGTATTTAGTTTAAGGATAGTATTAATCTCAACTATGTTATTCCTTGATAAGAGGTAGGTTTTCAAGACAGCAAGAATGACACCATTTGCCAAGTACAAGATAGATATTTTAAATCATTTTACCTGTAATGCTGACTCCTTACTCATTGCCCTCTAAGGAATGTTCAAAATACTCAATGTATTTTATAAGTGTTTAAAACAAAAAGTATAATTCAAAGCTTTAGTAAATAACTGAAACAGGGAACATGAAACTTAACTAGTGCGTAAGCCTGGCCAAGCTTTGGTAACTTCAAGGGGTTTCCTGGTATATAAGGTGCTCACTGATAAATACAGAATTTGGACACAGGTTTTTGTAAACAATACAGATCCTGTTTAAAGCAACGAGTTCGCATTTGTTCCAGAAAGGGATATGAAATAACACCAGCCAAGCAAAGACAATCTTACAAATAGAATCTTATTCATTCAAGTTATTTAAATATTTCTGCATTTCCATCATTATAACTATGGAGGCACTTACAGTCATAAGAGGATACTCAGTTTTACACAGGGAAAAATCCTGTCCTGAACAGAGGAATGATGGGTTGAAAGCTCACGTAGTCTGTCCCAATGCAGTAACCAGAAGAGGCTACTGACCAGAAAATCTTTTTTTCATATAGTGAAAAGGATTATTTAAAAAAAAAAAAAAAATCCTAAAATAGCAAACCAAGGTTTTCTACCTGACACTATACTCTTTCCTCTGGAAAACTTTGATGGTGCCCTTTTTCTTCTTCTCCAAACCCCTCTGTAGTTTAAAATTTAAAAACAAACCAATCCTTACTCTTTTTTTTCTTTTTTTTGACAATCTAGATTCACCTGCTGCTGCCGATCTCCCTAGATCAAATTTCAGCTTTTTATGCCTTACAGAAAAATCACTGTACTGCAGAACTCACCACAAGGCATCATACGTACTTGGTTTAATGTAAGATACACCACAGTATCATTTCATAGCAAAAACCTAAACAAATTGGAAGGAGACAGAATGAGCACAAAAAGAACAGATGAAGGGGGTTGGATTTCTTTGCTTTGACTAAGAGCTGTGCACGTATGCTAAATTTTACAGCCACAAATTTCTCTGAGAAGAACATAAGTGACAGTCTGAGTATCCAAAGGACATGCAATACAAACTTCGACAAGTGTGGACTACTTCATTCACTTTAGGGTCCTTATCTCTTCTGTAAGTGCAGGGTATGGGTTTTCTTTTGATTTTTCCTGTCTTGTGTGGGAAAAGGAAAAAAATTGCCATTCTACTGTGACCTGTTAATCTTTCTGCTTTTGTAGGATCTTTACTCCTCAAAGAGAAAAACTAAATGAGAATGCCTGTTCCATGCATAGTTCATGGTCCTGGCCAAAGCTAAAGTCTACTTTGGCAAATGAAAGAATGGAAACCCCAAAATGCAGGCAATTAAGTGGAACATCCTGGAGAACTTCATTTCTGCTACAGCATAAAAGTATGAAATGTGATGCCTAAAATCAAGTCTTGCTGACACTTCAATTACTGAGCAGTTTTCCTGAAGTCAACACAATTAGATATCAGTAAAAATTTCTTTTTAATATTGGCCCTAAAAATAATTGCTGTGGAATACCAAAGAGGACTCATAGTGAACATAAAACGCACCAGGATGAAAAATGGGAGCAGGACTGACGTAGGGAAATCAATAAATATTTTTCAGAGAAAACTAAAAAGTCAGGATTGATCTCTTCAGTTACCTTTTTCTCCTTGTTTAAGACTTTTCACAAAACTTTCGTATCTTTTTTGCTTTTCTGGATTTCTTGCAAATGGTTTGAAGTCACTAGAACCAGCATTTGCTAATTGCTCCCCCAACAACATTTGCCATTTGCGAGAAGCATCCTCTGGAGAGACTGGTTGGAATCTGCTACTTTGTGACTGCTGAGGCAACATTTTTGCTTTCATTTGTTGTTCAGATGCTTGTTTCACTTCTTTGAGTCTTTGTCTGTCTTTCTCTGACAGGTATTCCAAAACAGAAGGAGCCGGACCTAGAACCAAAAAAAGCAGTAAGAGATAAATAGAAATTAAAAATTACTACAACTATTTCCGCCATTTCATTGGAGGAAAAAAGCCTACCAACATACATATGCATACAGATCCAGAGAAAATGCTCTTAAAACATTTATATAATGTCAAAAATAGCAGATAAAAAAATTGACCACTATCGCATCTTTCATGCTGATTACCACATATTTACATATTACTTTGTAAACTTCTCTATTGTAGATAGAAACGCAAGCCACATTTACAAATTACCTTTTTAGTGAATTTGCATGTATTTCAGTGAAACCTCATACTACAGAGGAAAAAAAAAGCAAAACAAAACTTCACCGTCTACTATATTCCAAATACATAATAAGGCTACAAAAAGGAAAAAAAAGACAACAAAACACAATCCCATACATACTTTTGACCTTTAAAAGATTTAAGTAAATGAAAGTACAGGCAGATATGTCAACAATTAATCTGTTGAGATGAAACAGAACAATGAGAAGGTATTCTAGCTAATCCAATTAGATGTAATATTTTTATTTTAGAAAATAGCATGCAAGGTGAGACCAAATTTTTACTGTTATATAAACAAAAACAAGCAAGAGTGTGGTCACATATATCAATACCTTTTAGACCAGTCTCTCCTAGTAGTTCCCTCCTCTGAGACGCATTCAAAGCATGCCGGCTTTGTTGTGTCGTATCACTCTGAAGTTTTCCAGTTGATTCCTCTAATGCTTTCTGTAAATGGCAGTTTTCATTCCCAGCTGCTATCACAGGCCGAAAGTAATGGACTGGTCTGTAATTTCGTGGCAGGTCTGGTGGTGGATAAACCTTGGTGGGGGGACGACAAAACAAAAATCCATTAAGAGAGATACAACTTTGTATTTAACACTTACAAATGTGTTTCAAAGAGTCACCTCAATCTAAAAATTCCTCAATTTACTTAGAAATAGATATTACAAGCTACTGATTCTTTTAGACCTAATCAGGAAGTGGCATTGTAATACAAACTTTGGGAACAAAATATACTGCTAATATGTAATGATTACGAAAAACAGGAAAACATGCAAATCAAGCTGCAGCAAAATTAACAAGAGTCTTAACATGTATTGCTTTTATCTGAGAAAATGCTCTTGGTATTCCTTAATAATTACAAAAACCCCCCAAACAACCCAAACCAGAAGACACAGGATTTAATAAATTAACTGGACTATTGAGCACTTCTGTTCTTAATGTATTTTAATAACTTTTAAAGTCCTTTCCCCCCTCACTTTCTTCATTCAAGTTGTTACCTCACAGGTTATCCCTGTGCCTCCTAAACAACGCAGTTTTACATACCATGCAAATATTCTTCCTTTTTCCTCATTAGAAAGAGGACTATGTCACACAATTGCTTGTTATTCTAATCTATGCAACTGTATATGACATAAATTATGCAAACCTGATAATAAAGCTAACAAATTAGCATGTCATCAAAACAGAGAAGTGCATGAAGCATAGGGTCTGGTTTTTACGGAAAACTTAATGTTATATCTGAAAGATCTAGAAGCAAAATATACACAATTTTTAATTTCAAATTTAAATCAAACCATTCTTTCAACTTTATGCCAAATAATAGTGGATAGTGTGGAAGGCATTTGCTCCGAGCCAGTACATAGGCAAGTCATCCAATAGCCTGACCAACTTTAGGTTTGTATTGAACAGCCTCCAACACTATCATTTTGCTGATTTAGCAATCTTTATTGCTGACCAGAACTTTTATTTCTAAGAACATAAAAAACGTTGAGCAACAGTAAAGTCCATACAGCTCACATATCAATTTACTAATGTTATTCTTAAAATAAAAATATCAGTATCTGCTTACCTTGCTTGGAGTTGATGATTTTGATGCCAAGGAAAACCCATCCAAGATTTTGCCTATATATTTAACTTCTCTTTCAGACCCTACAAAATAACCATAGAGTTGGTCAATATTTAAAATATGTATGTTTTGCAAAAAGCATATTACCTGAGTATTTTCCATTTTGCAATACATTTTATGGACCATAACTGTAGTTCTTTGTCTTCACTGCCTTTCATTTAAAATCAAGGGTTCTGAATCTGGATTAGTATTATACAGCCAAAAAACTAATACCAGAGAGATTGCTGCAAGATGAACACAGCTAATAGCGAGGCAACAGTACCACTACTGTGCATAGCTAACATCATGAGTGCCATTGGAGTACCTGTTGATGTCAGTTGTACATAAAAATCACTACAGTATTTCATGCACTTAGAAGTTCCACTAAAGTGGTATCAAGATAAAATCTACAGATGTTATTTGAAAATACACATTAAAAAAAAAAAAAAATCTCTTTGCAAGTATTGGGTCATATTTCATAGTTACGATTCACAATAATTTATATTTGTTTCCTTCAGTGGAGTTGGACACTGTCTCACAATGCAGCACATATTTCCCTTTTAAAAAATGTAATTTGAGTGTTTAATCTACATTGGGATAAGTAGAGCACTTCGGAAATTATTTACAGATTTGGACACTTCAATGTAGAAGGAAGCCTAGATGAAGTTTCACATATCAGGGCTAGAAGATATTAGTCTCCTGAAAATTAAAATATTTTTAAAAGAGAGACTACATTTATGTAGTTTCTTTTTTTTGTTCCCCAAATACACATTACACTAGCTCTTTAGATGGAACTACAGTTCTTACTTTTTTTTGATTTATACTGCTTAGGCGCTGTCCAGCCATACAAGCCATCTCCAGGTTCCTCATCTTTTAGAACTGTATCGTATTTTGACAGTGTTTCAGTTGCATAAATATCATCGTCTTCCTCCTCTAAAGCTCCTACGCCAAAAGCCTAAAATATATTTTAAATAAAAATAATGAGAATCTAAAAGTATTATTTTTACACTTTTAAGTCACATGTCAGAACATATCCGCATGTATATCTACCCATCTCTATCACATAAGACGTCCAGTATACATACATGTACTGGGAAAAGGGTACAGCTTCACAAATAGAAGTGCTACCAACTAGTGAAAAACAAACAAACCAGCCAACCCCATCGAAAACTTCACTGAACACAAAAGCAAACATATTCCACTCCCTTGGCAGGGAAGGACAGTGAGTTTGGTCTGTACAAGGATGAGGACAGCAGACTAATTCCACAAGGTAAAATCTGCAGCGTGACTAACAGCAGGTTAAGTTCTCAAAAGGAAAAAAAATGTAAGTTGGCATGAAAATTAAATTAGTGTAATTCCCAGAAATATAAACTCATGCTGCTTCTATGTAAGAACTAAAAATACTATGGAGGGAAGCAAAAGCTCTCTAGCTGACAAATTAAACATTACTGAAAGTAAAATTGACCCAAAAAAATGTAAACTAAAAAACATATTACATATTAACTTTCTTTAATCAAAGTCACACAAGAATTTTCTCCACCCAACTATTCACCTTGAGGTATTTTAGAGTTCTCTAATAATATCAATAAGTGAAGGCATTTAAGACTTGTAAGGATTTGCCTACATCTTCATATTAAGCAAAACGATAAAAAAGTCCTGTTCTAAAACCACACTTATGATTTCTTACAATAACCCTACAATTATGACATGCCTTCCACAGAAGAAAAAACAAAATTTATTTATGTTTTACGGCAGTAATAATAAAATGCATTTTAAAATGTCCTTACCTGACCTGTAATACCTAGTTTTCTTCCTTTACTGTGTCTCAGCTCACCAAGTAAATTGCCTGTGTCTTCAGAACCACCTGTGAAAAGATTCAGATGTTCTCTTCCAGATACACCAAACAAAGCTTGTGAGGGGTCCAAGCCCTTATAGCCAAGTCCATGGACATTCTCTTTTGGAGTCACATCTACAGGCATTACATCTTTTGGTGCAAATGTCACATTCTCTGGCTGGTATTCATCCTCTTCATCCTTGTACAAAATAAAAGTATATAACAGCAAATATGATTAATAGTTTTGTCTGCTGAGCTTTTACAACATTTAGTTAACGTAAGACTAGGCAAGTTCGCATTTCCTAAATTATATACTAAAATATGTATGAACTACATCTACTTAGGCAGCAAAAAAATAAATGTAGTTACATTAAAACCTTTTTTTTTTTCCACAATAAGCATAATATTTATGAATACTTTTAACAAAACTTGAAACTGCATGTTATAATACTGTTCAAAAACAAACACCAAAGAAGTTTGTTTTTTTTTTTTTTAAAGTCAAGGAACAACTTTTGCCTGTTCAATACCTCAGAGCCCTCAGACAGTCCAGGTGGCAATGCACAACCGTATACTTTCACTGTAGGATCTGTAAGAGACATAATAGCACCATATTAAACTACAGTTCTTTATTAAATTTCTCCAAGATTAAAGAAACAGATCAAATAAAAAGAGCCTTTAAAATGAACTTTCTAATCAGTCTATAAATGTTAACTTCCTATTAACGAGTACAGGAACTACACTGAACTTACCGGGTTTCTGCCTGCGTGGCTTTCTTTTGACTCGCGGTCCAATTCCTTGTCCTTCTTTCCAGCCCATTTTTCGTAACAGTTCAACCCCAACTGTTATTCTAAGAAGAACAGAAAAGGAAAAATATTACCTCAAACCACATATTTAATATTTCTTGAGAAATAATATATATACACACAATTTGAAATTACATTTTTATACCCCACTTAAAAATAAAATCTGAATATATCAACACTTGCATATACACTACATCCTAGTTTGTAAATGTTTACCTGCTACAAGTCTGCACATACTAAACAAAAAAAAACAGGTGGAAGCCACTCTGAATGCATAACATTGCAAATTTTCCAGTCTCTTTCAAGACTATTGTGGTCAAACATTATTTTTCTAACCAATACAACACTTCTAAGTGAAAGGAATTTTTCAGTTAACTTTTATTTAAAGTTTACTTACTTTGATGGTCCTATTAAATCATCAAATGCAGTAGTTCCTGGAATGGCAGCAACTACTCCGGCAATCTGTCTAGCTTTCTCTTTTATTCTGTCTTTGGCTTTGGATGCAAAATCATCCGTAGTTGTAATATCTTTTGGTGCTATCCCAAATTCACTAAGATCCTGGAAAATATAGACAGAGTGGAAAAAATTAGATTAAAAATATGTTTCCCTCAACTGCCTACATACTGTAAAGGAAAAAAAACAGGATATGACCCTCATATTGGCTACATTTTTCAAGCCATTTATATAGTTGCTTTTTCAGTAACTTGAATGGTCATATTTTAAACAGCTTCAAAAGTTTCCCTATTTTCTGAAAGTGAAAGGGTTGAGTTCCAGGTTTTTTTTAATACTGAGATTACAGGAGCTTCTTGAGTGAATCTATGACACATCCTATAGAACCTAGCAGTATAACACTGTATACAAGAAATACAGTTATTTCCATTTTTGATATTTACGTTCTTTAGAAGATTTCATTGCCTAGAAAACCTGCTGCCATGGCAACTACTTCCAACAGATTTGTATTCCTTTCTAAATTTACCTCTTCATCCATGAAGTCTTCTGGTCCAAGAATGGTTCTGTCTGCTCTCTTCTGCCGTGATGATACAAAAGCTGAAGGAGTCCATCCTTTAAAGAACATAAATATCTAAGTAAGGTACTGTAAACTGCAACATAATATTTATAAACATTTCAACATTAAAGATACATCAAGGGAACATGCATAAAACTAGAGTCCAAAAAACTCACGGGGAAATAATTTCAACAATACTTTTTCAACTATTTACAGTATAATGAATAACAGCAAAGGAAAAAAAAATACTTAATAACAATTGATTTGTTTTCACTAACATTAAATTATGTCATCGATTAACCCTTTTAAGAAGACAGAAAAGTATCTAACCTTCCTTTGTTCCAACAGTGTTAAAGTAACCAGCAGAGAAACCCCCAGTAAACGCTCCATGGAAACGCTGATACCGTCCCTTTGCATCTTTAACAGTCTGTTCTTGAAGAGGAACTGGCTTTTTAATTCGTTCACCTACAATCAGATAGATCAGAAACTAAGTCACAACATTGCATTAAGAATGGACTCTCCACTTGCTCCAGACACCATTTCTTCTTTGCAATTAAGAACTGGATTAAGTAGTAGCCACCCTGAAGTAAAAAGCGTCAGCAGTTTACACTTATTCCCATCCTACTTTAAACATCTGTATACATTGTTGATGTACACTGCTAAAGTAAAAGCATGAAGTGTTCAAGGAGAAATCCTAAATTCTAACAAGTTCTGAGGACTTTTTTTTTTTTTTTCCTGTGAAAGGACACTTTTAGTTGTCAAGTATGCAAGACCTCTGACGGGATTTAATCACTTAAGTAACTGTCTTGAAAAATTACACCACATCAGAAGCATCCAAAATTGAAACATAACAGATAACACTGACATAAACATTTCCATCTTTTTAACTATTTTTATATGAATGAAGTGAGACGGACCCAGAAATCACAGCTATACAGAAGTCCTTGGATTATGCGAGTCCATCTCATGAATACAGGTGTAGGACATTCACACTACCATAACTGCATACACTTGAGCTGTTATATTTGAACTCCACTTTTTATTGAGACTTGGGGAAAGGACAGGAGGAAATACATGTCCTCAGTTCCAACCAGAACCGTGCCGGCACAAACCCTGGGGTACCCCAGGCCCACACCCACATGCCAGAAAGCCAGTGTAGTGCTGAGTGGACCTTTTTACACTCCCGTCGCAGGAAGCCAGCCTGCCTGCCCTTCCCAGACTGATTTACCAATCTCCCAGGGCCGGTGCCAGCACTCCGCTCGCAGACCAGCGCGGCTGCCAAAGCAACCTGTACGCCCCACGGCAGCAGGAGGAGGAGGAGGCAGGTCTGCGCTGGGCCCCCACGCCACAGCTTTCCCGCAGTAAAGGCCGTAAGGAGCCGGTCAGCAGCCCCGGGCCGGGCCCTCCGGGACACCCCGGTCCCAGCGCCCACTGCAACGCATGCCAGAGGTACCGAGGAGGAGCAGGCGAGCTCCCTAGGGACCACTTACCCTCCTGCAGCGGCTGCAGCGCGGTCCCATAGCTCACCAAATCCTCCTCGTCGCTGTCACTCGACTCCGCCGCCGCCATATTGCAGCGACGGCGGCTCGCGCGGGACAAAGCCGCGTCACGCGAGGGGGCGGGGCCCCGGGGGCGGGGTCTGGGGGAGGGCGGGGCTCTTCCCGGCGGCGGCCTGCGCTGCCCGCCAGGCCAGGCCAGGCCGGGCCCGGGCCGGCCGCCGAGCGCTGCTCTGGGTCCCCGTCGCGGCGGGCATTTCGTGCGGGGAAGCGGGGCCAGGCCCCTCCCGGGCTACCGGTGTCGGTGCAAGGGGTTACAACCGGAGCGCCTTCAGCGAGCGCGAAAGTGAATAATGGTAGAAAATGTCAAACGCGGGATAATCCGCGGCCGCTCGATCCGCTGCCTCGGAACCCCTAAGGCACCGGATCGGGCCCGCTCGCAGAACGGCTCCGGGCCAGGACAAGGGTGAAACCGATTTTATCTGAATGGAGGTGTAAACAGAACCCCACCCGGCATCGATATGACCAAGCGAGGTGTGGACTTAATCGAATTACAGTCTGTAGCAGATAACATGGCACAACTTGGTTAACCGTATTGTTTTACGAGCCATAAAAAAAAAAGAACACGCACAGGAATCCGTGCATTCAAATCTTTATTAAAAAGAGCTTCATCCTTCTGTGCTCTCAGGTCGCTGCGCATCTCTGAAGAGCCTTGTATCACAGGGGAAACTTCTACTGAATATATTTTATACAAAGACCACATAAAAACCAATAAGTATTCTCTGGTAAGACCGAAGTGTTCAAAATTTGGATTTTAATTTTGTGGCTTTCCACAGTGTTACCAATGAGAAACTAATACGTCGATTTTGATTAATTTGATTTCTCAAGCTTATATTTTACCTTAATACTCTGATTTACTACAAGCACAATATAATTAAAAAAAAAAAACAACCCAAACAAACAAAACCCAAACCATCACAAAGACAAATAAAAACCACTTCATTTTGTACTGATGGTTGATTCTATCGATCCACAACTTTTGTAAGCAAGTATCACCAGTTTCTTCAAACCCTTGAAAATAAATCACAACGCAGTCTTGAGAGATTCCTACCCTTAGCAAATAAGAATTTTGCAAGTTTAGTAGCTTATTCTCTAATCCAGTATTTTTGTTTGTATACACGGAACTGGTTTCTTTCAAAGTGAAACTACCGGAGTTTCATGTGGTTTCAGGTTTCCATAGGAAATATTTACACGGTTCCAAGCAAACAGGGAGTACTCTGTTTAATTTAGGTCTCTAATTCACTTTAAAACAATATAGTAGAAGCCACAGACATTTATCTACATGCATTATCTTTTCTCATCATTACTAATTAGGAAGCAGTTAGCTAGAACATACAGTGGCAAAATGAGTTGTTAGCACAGTTTCTGTTTCTCTTTGTTTAGGAAATAATTGTTCCTGAATAGTCAATTTTATGTGACTTTGATGTAACACGCAGGCTTAAATAAACCTTTTTTGCACAATGTTAACAGAAAATCTTTTGGGTGTCTTGTCGGTTACGCTAAGAGTTGAGATAATAAAATGTTGAGGTGTTTTTTTTCCCTTTTAGGCTTGCTTTTATCAGAATATAATTACTTTTGCATCCCAGTGGTATTTCCTTCTCCATGGTAAAGGTTGTCTCTTGTTTACAATTGTTAAACCAGGTGACAATTGCTATTTGTAGCTGTTAAACAAGTAACTACAGTGTCTTTTGATATCTATAATGAAACCAAAATATTAGTAGGTCTGGATAGCTTATGCTTAAACTAAATTTTTACTGTCATTTGGCTGGTGAAAAAAAGCATCAACATTTTCCAATGAAATTGCAAAAATTTGCCAGTACATATAAGGCTGAAATTGAGCCCCTAAGCCATAGATGGACTTCACGCTTTAGTTTTCCAATACATTTTCAACATGTTTTTGAATTAGTGGATCAGGAAGGTCGACCATAATAGTGTCTTCCTACATCTTCAGTTATATTCTTTAAAACCAGTTCTTCAAAAGGATGATTTCTTGTTGATCATTTTAAAGACACATGAAATACAGAGCCTGAGGCATTGCTTTAGCTTCTACAAAGCACTAATCCTCATTCTTTAAAACAATGAACAACAACAACAAAAAGAGATAAGAGTATTGTCCTTAAGTACACAGATGTTTATCTATGGATCCCCAGCTAAAGGCAAGGCATTATCTGGAAAAGTGGTGATGATTTTGCCCGTGTTTGGCCTTACATTCTTACACTGGCCTTACACTGAAACTGCAATGTCTTGTTTCTAATATGATCTCGCAGTAGAATAGGCAAAGCATAATACCTATTCAATAGTAAATGGGATTTTTTTTCAGTGAAGATAAAGCCGTAGTTAACACATGCCCCACACTGTTAACTTGAAAAAGCAGCAGTGAAATGCTGCTCCTATCGCCAACCGTATCATGGCCATCCAACGCCCTTAGACTGAGTTTGTGCACCATTTTCATCCCATTATGCTATCACTCAGTAAATATATTGGCAAGAAACCATCTATTGGCACTTCTTACTTGCAGTTCCTGTCTGGTCACTTTTCAAGTCATCTGTCATAAAATGCGGAACTTATTTTGTTTATGAGAATACCTTCCCATTCTTTACTCTTTACTTTCAACTTTTCTAACTTGAAAATCTCCTACCTCTTGTAAACTTAAAACAGTCCCAAAGCAGATTCGCCTCACTATTGCTACTGTGTCCCTGTGCTCTGGTTTTGCCATTCTCAATCTCTTTTTTTTTCCCCCCATATACACACTTGGAAATAGTTGAGGGAGGAGGGAGTCAACCTATGATCAATTTTCCTCTCTTCTCACCTAAAACTTCCCTACAGTAGCCAGATATTTGCTCATTAAGAACTGCAATCTTCAGAAATAAAGGATGATACTAATTTGAGTAACGGCAGTTGAATTCGTTGACCGTAAAGCTATAGGCTGACAGGGTTACTGACAAAATCTTTTTGAACAGAAGTTTAATGTTCAAAGCTGCCAACAATAGAATAAAAATGTAACCATGTGTCAGGTTCAGAATTCAAGAATCTACCTTGACAAACAGCAGGAGTTGATGCATGCTTCTACGTTCATATATTATCATTCTAATGTGCTTTTGCTGATAAGCCTCTGTGTCTCTCTGGGACAAAAGCTGCCTTGAGGCACCTGTTACCATCCTGTAGCCACGAGGTCTGTAAAAATCATAAAAAAACCCCCCAAACATTATCTTTCTGGAGAGCAGCATCCATCCTTAATAAGTCACAGCAGATTCACATCTTCAGTATGTAACAGCGCATCAATACACATCTTCGCAGGAAAAGAATTTCCCAAACTAGACCATTTTCTAGTGGCCAAAGAGAAGACTAAAGACAGAATTTCATATATTCACATATTCTTTCAAGATGGAGGAGGAGAAGAATTACAGGATTGACTAAGCAAGTGGAATGACACAAACCTAACAGAAATATGGCACAAAATATGTACATGTATATCATATATACAATCGTGCAGTAAGGCTATCCAAATTCTGGTCCTTCTTACCTTCAGTATTGTGGGACAAAATCTGGGACAACTCAAGCTCTGCCGTTCTCTGCCAGTTTTCAGCGTGGTCATTGTTTGGATCACCTGGCAGGTTTATCTGTGAAGATGCATAAAGTCTGATAGCACCGAGTTCTGTAAAACAAAGAGATTTGAGGCAGAGATAAGACTCATTGCTTCAATTTCAATGCTTTAGGCACAACATACTGGTCTTCTTTGGATGCAAATTCTTAAGCATTTGATGCTTTCTCAGAGATAGTGCCATGTCCAGTGCAATAGATCACTGAATTTACTCTCTTCTTATATTAAAGATGAATATCAACCAAATAGCTGCATCTATATGTGCCCCTTTTTCTGAGTGCACGTGTTCCAGATTCCTAGTCTGTTATTACTTAATCTGTACAATGTGGCAAACCAAACCTTCTGATTAACATAATCATGAGAAACTGAGAAAGTCTGCAGTAAGAACCCACCTCTCTTTAGGAATTTTAATAGCAACCAAAAAGCTACTGGAGACAAGCTGTTTAACCAACTGGTGAGAAGAGCAGGGATATGTTTTTTTCTGAGGGTAAATCAGTTTTTGGAATGTTCTAAGCTGCAATTTACATTCCAGGGTCAGGGAGCACTCGTACCTAGTCATTACACAGCTCAGCCCTAGCTACTGAGACCATAGAAAGAATGTGTGCCTTTTGCAAAAAAAGCATATTCATCATATGCAGACAAAACTTACAGTGACTTACTTAAGAAACATGATATCAGTCCCAATGCAGTCACGATGAAGTACCCTTTGTCCAAGTGTGGGGAAGGCGCAGTCTAATCTGGCAGCTGTGGGAGTGTTGAGCGATACACCCAGAACACTGAAGATGGGGGAGGAAGCCTCTAAGAGCTATCTTGAACTCTCTTGAATTTGCTGTAGAAATTTGCTGTGTGCTGACTTTGTTTTATGAAAAGAATCCACCAGCAAGGAAGAGAGGCTGCATTTTGTCACTAAGTTACATTAGAAATTATCTTTGGTATTGTACTGGGCAGAAACTTCTGAAATTTGTGTTTTACACATAACCATTATAATAGTAATTTGTCCTGTTTTTAACTGTCTGACCCTTTGGCCTAGCTACAAACTCTTAGGACTTTTATCTCTCATTTATATTAACCTAAATTAATTTGTATGTATTGCATTGGAGTTTTACATTGATCTGGCAAGACAAATTTTAAAATACTTTTTAAAAATTTGGCAGGTAAGTACATTTTCTAATAGCATGAAAAATAATTTAAAACATTTTTACACCCTCTGTCTAGACATCGGAGGAAGTTAAACTACTTTCCCACTTTTACCTCTTTCTATTTAACACAGAATTGGATGCATTAATCCAGTTTCTTTAGAATTATTGAAAAAAGGGAAAAAGTACTGGTGGTAGAGAGAACAAAATCAAAAAGAGCAAAATTCAGCTGACTTCAAGAGAGACAGCAGCACATCTTTGGATCTCAATTTCTGACTCTAGTCTTCCTCCTTAAAAACAGGCAGTAGATACAGTTTAACTGCAGTGCTCTGCATAACTCTCCGGAGACAGCGGCATTTCCAAAGGAAGTTTCAGTTAAGGATATAATTCCAAAGATAGTTTTTCTTTGATAAAGAAACGTTATCTCTGCAGAATTTTTCCTGACCCAACTCCACCAGGCTTCTAAAAGAAGGGAGGAGGAAGAGATGTTTGGTAATATTGCTTGAAGTATTTTTTCTGTATTCCATCTTTAAATGCTAAATGCCCCCAAAGCTCTGTAGGTTAGGCCTGGCAAGTATTAGGAACCAGTATTGGCGATTTTCTTACGCGGGCGTCCAACAACGTTTGTGAAAACAGTTACACAATGGAATATTTTGAGGACGGGAGGTTTTCAGTGCGAACACTGCAGATTTTTGCAATGCTGAGGTTGATTCCACAGCACTTTCCCGGAGCCGGGGCCAGCCCTGCCTTTCACCGAGATACCATCGCCCTTATCAGGGGCCAGGGCCGAAGCCCCCCCAGCTCCCCAGGCTCTGGGATCTCTCCCGGGCTCCTGCCCTCCCCAGATAAGGGTGCGGGAGCTCAGCCCCCGCCGCAGGCCGAGGGAGAGGCCAGGCCTGAGGGCCATGCCGGCGGTCCCGCACACCTCACAGCCCATCGCTGAGCCGCGATGTGGCCGTGCGGACCTTGGGCAGCACCCCGCTAATCCTCCCCGCGGGCCAGGGGCACCTCCGAGTTTGGGGAGCAGAGCGCCACGCTGAAGGACAGCCTCCCTCGGGAAACCTTATCTCCCGGAGGCGGGCACCGGGCCCGGGGAAAGCTGGTGCCGGGGGAAGAAGTGGCCGTGGGGAAGCGGCAAGAGGCGAGCGGTCCCCTCGGGGCGAGCAGCCAGGCTCCGCCACGCTTCAGCGGAGCACAGCCGCGGGGCCGGGGAGGAGCGCGGCGCCGGGCTGCGCTTCCACTCAGTCACAGCACCGCCCGTCCCCGGACGAGGGGCACCTGGCCCGCCCGGCCTTCCGCGGGGATCGGCCCGGGGATCGCCGCACCGACCTCACCCGCGGCGACGGAGGGGCAGCGCTGCGGGGAGGGGCAGCTCCTCCCCCGCCACCAGCGGAGGTGGAGTCGGGCGGCGCCGCGGGGCAGCACCGGCATTTCCCGCAGGGTCCCCGCAGCAGCGCTCGCCTCGCCGCAGCAGAGGGACAGCTGGCTCGCCCGGAGATGACGGACGCCCTGCCGCCCCGCGGCTGCCAGGCGGCCGAGCCGGCGGAGGACGGCTACTTTCGGAAGGTGGGAGGCGCGGCGGGGGGGGGCTGTGTGCCCGGGGCAGCCCCCTTCGGGCGCTCCTCGGGTTTGGCGGTGCCGTGGCCGCCTGCTTTCTCCTGACCGAGCGTCGTCAGGTCCGGCCCTCGGCGGTGGGGAACGGAGGGGAGACGGGGACTGGGCTCCGGCTGAGCGCATCTGCCTGCCAGGGACAGGGACAGCAGGGACAGGGGCAGGGGAGCGCCGGCGCCAGCTTCGGCGGAGGTGGGGGGGTGTGCGTGTGTGTACGTGCTGGCGGGCGCGACCCTCCGCTGTCCCTGGGCCAGGCTTCACCTTGCAGGACAGGAGCACTCGTACCTCTACAAAATGAGTGAAATTCCACCTTCTTTTTTTTTTTTTTTTTTTCCCTTCCTGCGCTCGTTCCTGTTCGCTCCTCGCTGCATCCCTCGCTCGCTCTCTAGCAATTGCCTTGTGTGCCTGTAAGAAAGTTTACCGGAGTAAGGCAGTGAAGTTAACAGACTCGTTAGGAAGTTTTTAATGAACATCTGCCCCAATTACTTTTCAGACTGAGTGGGCGGCTTCTGCCATAACCTACACCCGAGTTCTTCCAGCAGAACAGTAATTATAGTTAAGTATCGCCGGTAATGCAGCCCCGGGGGCTCCCGTGAACTTCACCGGAGGTAAAGGGCAGTACGGGCCGGTGCCGGGGAGCTGTGATTCAGCCTTCCCTCCCTGTTTTGAAGCTCTCCGCGCCTGTGACTTCTGCTGATGGGCCTCAAATAGAGGTGTAGGTACACGGAGGTTTCCACGTAGGTTCTGGAATCCGAGACCATAAATTCTCTATTCTGTGGCAAAAAAAAAAAAAAAAAGCCTCATACATCAGGTTGTTGCTGCTGCTCACCTCTGCACAGAAATATCCCTACAATGCACTTCAGCCACCACCTGGGTTACAGGGCAGGGAGGCACATGATGTGCTTTGCTCTTGTGCCCACTTTATGAGCTGGGTTTTTTTGCCCCTAGTAGTGACCGAATTCATAAGCCTGCAGGAGCTTAAGCAACAATATTTGCCCTTTAGCAGAGGAAACGCAGCCAAAAAGAGAAAAGTTTTACCTGTGCCAGCCATGCTGCAAGGAACCAGTACTGCCTTACAGATAGCTAGACAGACTGAAAGAAAACTTTGACCAAATCTTGTCTGGTTTCTTCATCTGAGTAAGCCAACTATACTATTTGGTGAGTAATCACTTCTTTCTTAGTAGTCCATAGCAGGAAATCATGAAGTGTGGCAAAGTTGTAATTATTTCGAATTTTCACAGCTATGTTTTCTATTATGGGAGGCTCATAGGCTACCTTCAGGCATGTTAGTAAGAAAATTGACATTTCATGAACGTGTTAAGTTAGAAATCAACTCTTCCACCTGTTTGTTTTTACTAACTGAAGTTTAATAGCCAAGTTGTGCTTCATAAGTTGTAAGGGGAATATATCTTCTGCACTCATACTTGCTAAAGGACCAAGTTTTTAACTTAAATTGTTGTGTGTTAGGGTAAGTTGACAGAAACAGCATTAGATCAGTGTAAAGCCCATATCCTGGTCAGGAGTGAAGTTTTCTCATATAAGAAAATACTGTTAAGATAAATTCTACACCTAATTATGAACATCTTTGACACTTTTTAATTACTTATCTCTTAAAACAGTAGAAAATGGATATGAATATGATACTAAATAAATCTTGGTGAGCCAGTGTTGCAGTGGAACATTGTTCCCTCTGTTCACAGAGATCTTTGAAAGATTCATCCAGCTTATAAATATCTTTAATAAAATTGTAAACTTCAGATCAGGCTAGATGCTCAAAGTCGCCTGTCCCTGAAAGTTAGGTGTAAGCAAGAAACCAGTATTTCTTGTTATACATTAGTTGAGTGGTCTCAAAGATCAGAGCTTTCATTCCAACTCAGCAGTTCTAGGAGAAGGGGGGAGGGGAAAAAAAAAACCAAAACAAAACAAACCCACAAAAGCAACCAAAACCCCAAACAATCCCATTCCTGGACTCTTGAACAGATATGAGCTGTATGAAGACAGGCTGAGAGAGTTGGGGAGAAGTAAGGTCTCAGGGGAGACCTTACAGCCATCTTCCAGTACCTAAAGGGGGCTTACAGGAAAGATGGGGAGAAACTCTGTAGCCGGGCTTGTTATGATAGGATGAGGGTCAATGGTTTTAAAATAGAGGGTGGTAGATTCAGACTGGACATAAGGAAAAAAAAAATTTATAATGATGCTGGTGAAACACTGGCACAGGTTGCCCAGAGAGGTGGTTGATGCCCCATCCCTAGAAACGTTCAAGACCAGGTTGCTCAGGGCTCTGAGCAACCTGATCTGGTTGGAGATGTTGAGATACTTTGGACATGGTAGCTTTAAGCCTCACATGTTCATCTAAATGGTATGCTAGGTGATTTAATGTAACTGAAACTAGTGATTCAGCTGTTTATGTGTGTCCATGGGTCTTTCTCCCCGCCCCAAGTTCCTTTGTATGGCTTTCCCCTCCCTTTTAAAATTACAGTACTTTTTGTTTTCCTGAAAGGATTTGAGGGTTGGCTTACCAATTTCATTGGTGCAGAATCACATAAATTTCCAAGGCTAGTCCTTGTGTTTTTAAATAAAAAGATTTTACTTAATGGGCATTTTTATTCTATTAACTGTGGAGCAAGGTGAAAACACTTGCTTTGTATCAGTCCTGGTCACAAAAAGGGCTTCCAAGCACCATTTACACAATGAGGTTGCCTTCCATACTTTGCAAGATTATTGTGCACAATGACTTTTTATAACTGAGAAAAAAATGAGCTGTTCATACAATATCAATTTGTTTTAGACTCTTGATATTCTTGATATTTTCTTTTGATAAAATGATTACTGTGAGAAGTATGCTCAAATCTTGTATGGTGCCCTTTTGTGTATTATGCTTTTTTAAGTCTTAAATATAGCATACCAGATAACAGCCCTCAGTATTGCCAAGATGCAATATGTAAACCAACTTATTTACTTAGTTCTTGTTTAGTGCTTTTTTTTCCCCCTACTTCTGTAGGGAGGAGGCCCTGTAAAAACTATGACTGGCTCTACGTAAAGGGCTATGACCAGAAATGGGGAAACAGATACACAATCCTCTTTCCTCCTTTGACCTCTGTTGCTGCATTAGAAAGTTAGGGTTGCTATGACACTGCCAGATGCGTCTGATGGGTGGCAGCTTCTGCAGTCCACTTACACCATTCCTCAGAGTCCCTCTCTCCATTCCTTTCTACCAATGTCAGAGCTGTTCTGTAGGGTCCTTTTTTTTCTTTATATTACCTCATTTTCCCCATGGCAAAGGCCTGTCATTTATATAGCCAAAATGAAATTTTCCTTAAACCTATAAGATGCTTTAAGGTGGCCTGGATGCTTTTTTAAACAAAATATCTACTTTAAGGAAATTATCTGCGCAGCCACACAAGTTATATGCAATTCTGACAATGTTGCCCTTGTTCCCTTCCCCTTATATTTTCCTTCCAAAACAATCCTCTAATAATTCAATTATCTACAGCCAAACTTGTGAGAAGGATTTTGGTTTTAAAAACAAAACAGACAACAAAAAAAAAATTCCTTCCTGGCATCCTGAAGAGGATATGGCAAAGTGGAAGAAGGACCTTGCTTTCCATCAAAAAGAAGATGGAGCTTCTGTCTAGAACTTTATACTTTCTGTGAAGGTAACTTAGGACCAGGAAACTGGTTCTGCTACTGTTTTGTTTATCTCAACCATCTCATGCGGATAGCTTAGTTCAGTATATTCCATGGTATGTTGCCAGGGCAAATTGTACCTGTACTCCTGGGTGGTGCAAGTGCTCTTGGATCGTCAGCCTTGTGCTTCCACCTCCTCTGCGCAGAGTTCCACATTCTTTCACTGTTACTGGCAGCAACCTGTGAATCAACCATGCGTATCCTGCATGTCCACCCAAATTCTGCCCCTGGTCTTTCTTCCCTATGAAAGAGTCTGTAGTCAGCAGAAAATAATAACAAAACTAATGATAAGAGCAAATAATTTGTTTTAAAAGTAGAGCAAGGCATTCAGACAGGAAGGATTTTTCAGCAGACTGACAATACTTAAAGCCAGTCTGTCCCTGTGTGCTGCTTTGCTTATGTGAGCTGCTTCTCCCACCTCTGGGGAAGTTATTCTTTAAGCCTGCCATGGCTCTGTGGATTGGTTGGCCTCTCAGACCTTTTCCTAGTTTTTTTTTTTTAGTTACTTTTGAATTTTTGTGTGAGAAACAACTCTCTTTTTCAAGCTGTTCTCCCCTTTTTTTTTCTCTTTTCTTTTTTTCATTACAGCACACCACCGCACTTAACCAGTACGATTTCACAAAGTAAATATCCCCAAAACACATCAGTATACAGAACTCGGGATATTTATAAAGTAGTACTCAGCCAGTCACAGGATCCAAGGCTTGTGTGGTGATCTATGTGATCTAGTAGTAGGTGATGCCTACCCTGTTTGGGATTTATTTTTTTTTTTTATGGGGTGGGTAGTTGCAGAGCAAGGAAGAGATACCTAGCAAGTTCTTTCTACTATATCTTTCCCATCTTGGCTTACTGCTTTGTGACACCTTATGCAGATTGTAACTTTTCAAATTCCCTAGTCAGTCAGGAAATTGCAATACGTGATGAGAAATAGACATAATTCGTTTTCCAAGCTTACCCTTTTGCTCTCCAAGCATCTGCTGGTACAGCACTAAGCATCCAGTCTTCAATTTGGTTGTTTTGGATAGCAGTCTATTGTGCTACATAGAGGCAAAGCAGTAGGACAGCTAGCTTAATGAATCTTTAGATTCTGATCAGTTTAATGAAGATGCTTATTTTCTTTTATCTTCCCTTTCTTAAAGCTTTGGTTCCATCTGTGAGGCTAGATACTTACCATATAGACCAAACTGATGATTCAGAAAGAAAGACAGTATATATTAGTCTCCCCTGTGAAGAGAAAAGGCTAAAAACAGAAAACAAGCAGTTCCATAAATGAATCACCAGGCTGAAAGCGATGATAGGTACGGTAACCAGGTCATGAATCAGCACTTCCCTAATTAACTCTCTCTCCTTCCCCTCCTTAGCTTTTGGTGTTTCTTTTGCAGAGCTTCCCCCCCAACTGTGGTTAATGTATCAGTTTCCCAACCTGCTATACCTGTGCTTCTGCTGGAGTTTAGCTCATGTGGTTCTTTTTAGTCATTAGTAGCCAGGCAACCATCAACATTAGCATTTACAGAGGAATATTTATTTGCCTGTTTGTTCTCTTTCCACTTGTCTGGTGGTACAGAAACCATGTTGTGATGATTCATGCTCCCTGTCATGCCATATCCGCTCATTATATACAAATTCATAAAACCCAAAACTGAAAGTAGGTCTTCATGTGAAACTAAGGATCATCTGGAACTTGGTTACTCAGAAGACAGACGTCTCTGATGAAATATTAATTTTCATTTTGCTTAGTGAGCAGTGTGACAAGATGGAATATTGTATAGAAGATATATATTTGGAATTTAATACAATAATTAGTTCTAAAACTTTATATTAATCTTTGGGGTCGGGTACTTAGAACTGTAACATACTTATTCACAGCATAAGTAGACCAGGCTGTGGAAGACCAGATCTTACTCCTCCTTTTTAACTCAAATAAAACTTCTACTATTGAAAGACTTGCAGTATATAGCTAAAATTTCAAAATTGAACTATTAGAAACATGCAAAGAGAAACTTTAATTATAGTAGTAGAAGAAGGTAAGGAACTTAGGATTGGTTCAAAAAATACTAGTGTGAATCATGCTGTTTACTACAATTGCTATGACAGCCAAAAAAAGTTACGTACATAAATTAAATAACATACACGTTTAAATATCTGGAGGATATGGCCATTTGCGTACACTACTGGGTTTGACGAGCAGCACAGGTTGCACTGGCTGGAAAGGAATGTTTTATTTTAAGTAAGAAGGCACACCCAGTTTCAACTCCATGTCACCTTCAGACAGTGTATGGCTCATCTTAAAAGTTCAAACCACTGCTTTATAACTCATATTTATGTTAATTTCAAATGCTTACTGTGATTACTCATTGCTTGGCAAACAGTCATGATTTTTCTGTCCATCGCAACTGGATTTCTGATATTAAAAAATACTTCTGTCTTGAAGCAAGAACTTCCTAGCATCCAAATTAAATACAACTGCATCTTTATTTGGAACCCATACTTTTGTGAGCTGTCTTCCCTCTGTGGCAGATAATTTCTCAAGGCCTAGAGCTGAAATTTGGAAAACCACAAGGATATTGCCTATACCCTTTAGACTGGGGGATTTTGCAGATGGGAGATAAGCAATGTTGCCTTGTACAGAGGCAAGACACTGTCCATCCGTAGTTAACCCAGAGTACCTGACTACAGGCTTGCCTCGCTACCCTCTCTGCCCCCATGTAATCGTAGAATGAAATCTCCCCAAAATTCCATGCAAGTCCTGAACGTTCAGTCAGCCACTTCCTAGCTCTGCTTGAGCTTCTGCTGTTGAGCTGCCTGTGCCTGGTCTGACAGACAGCATCGCACTGAGATCCCACAGGCATTTATAGTACAACTGTTTGCCAAATAAGCATGTGGGGGATGATGGTCATAAACTTAAAAATAAAACCCAGTGGGATATCCTGCCACCTAAGCTCAGGCATTAGTTCTAACAAGAGATGAGCAGCAATCCCATTGGAATCTGCCAGCACGTTCCAGTAATTAGTCAGAGGATTGCTATCAAACATGTCCTGCACAGGCCAACCTTCATCAGGAGGTGCATGTTTCTTTGTCCAAAATAATTGTCTGCTTCTTTCAAGAAGTTACCTGGCTAGGTACATAAATAACATATGGCAAGAATCTATAACTCTTGAGGAAGTCTTGCCTCTGATAATGATATATTTAAAACATATCAGCTTCCTGATTCTGCTGTTCAGCAATACTATTCAACCAAGCAGGAAGAAATAAAGTTACTAGCTAACTGAACCTTAGGTTTTAAAAAGCTTTTATGGGTTCAGGAGCTAAGGATAATATTTAAGCACTTGAAACGCTTCTTTATGAAGTGCAGCTATGCTTTGAGGGGAAAAAAGGCTCAAAAACTGATAGCTGAGTTTCCTATTAGAATTTGCTTCACAGCATAGTTACTCAATTTAGTTGTCTTTTATTTTATTCCCACCAAAATGCATGCAATGTAAGATTAAATCATAAATTCTTGGTCATTTTTTCAATTTCCTTGGTAATAACTGTTCTTTTGTTGCTATTTAATTAATAATTTTATTTTAAATAATAATTTTAATGTATAAGCCAGGGTAAAATCCAGTTCACTCTCCCAGTTGTCTTGTCTTGGTAAAGAAATAAACAGTAATTAAATGAAGCTTAAATGAAGCATCTAGCATCCTGTTGACCAGAAATGAAACAGTAGGTGTGGAAACCGCTGGGAAGTTTGGCTGCCAGATATTGTAATGAACTGAACATTAACATTCTTGGGCTTGTCCAAATGTGAACCAACTACAAATGCTGTCTGGGAAAGGGATCTCTGACATGGAGGAAATAAAAATGAAGCACTCTCTTGGACCTGTCTGCTAAATAACATTTTAATATACAGAATTTGTGCTATACACAAGGGGGAGTCTTCCCCAGATTGTGTATATCCCGTATTTTTTGCAGATACCTGTTATTTTCACTGTTCTCTATGCAAACTTCTACCCATCAGTTTTCTGGCAGTCTGATTACAGTAAAAAGTTGTAAGCCTGCACATGAAAGCAAACTGGCTGAGTGGCCCCATTCCTGTACAGGAGATGTAAAAAGCAAGGTTTTCTGAAAGGTAAAATGAGTTCCTTAAGCCTTGAGAAGTAAATGGGAGGTATATGCTTGCAGCAGGGGAGCCTATCCTGAAAACAGACTCCTCTATCCACAAGAAGCCTTTCATCAGAGAGACAAAAGTGAAGCACTTCCAGGCATGCTGGAGGTGATACAGATACTGCAGCCTGTCAGTGCCATGTCCTCTTAGGCCCCAGGGCTGTTTTTGCATTAAAGTTTCACACAGAGATTAGTGGCTGGTCCTGAAATGCAGGGAAACATTTCTGCCATTTTTTCTCTTTGCACAGAGTTTAAGACCACTGCAATTTTGCACTCATCGTTCACTGGCAGCTTGTTTGATTTCTAGGCTGGAGCTTGATCAAAGATCTACTGAAATAAACACACCACTTCTCCAGAGCTTCTGGGGCTTGGGAATCAGGCAGTTGATCTTCCTGAAAAATTTCCCAGAAGCAGAGCTGTAAAGAAGTATTTGAATGATGTAATGAAACTTGTTTGGCACACAGGAAGGGCAGGGAGTTCTGTAAAGAAGCTGCAGCTTTACAGAGAAAATGAAGACAAGGGCAAGGCAAGGATATGTTTAGGAAGGATGCTTGGACTAAGTGGTCAAGAAAGAAGTTGGAAGAAAGCATCACAGACCTATACAGAGATATAGAGATGAAAGGCTCAAGATGAGAATCAAGTATTGAAACTGAACGCAAAGAGCAAGAGGAAATAATTGGCAGGCTTCAAATGAAAAATGGCATGGCTGGAATGGAAGTGGAGAAGACTTTGAATACCAGTAGTAGAGAAAGATTATACAACGCAAAGTGGGAAAACCAGTGGCAGCCCAGAAAAAGAAAGAGGCTAAGAGCAGAAAGCAACTTGTGGATATAAGACCATGTTGTACCTTCAAATGTGCCTTTCTTACGTCTCCGTGTATCAATGTGTGTAAAGTGGCATAAAGGTAGTTAAAGGACTACTTTTAATTAGAGGAATTAATAAGTTTGCTACATGTGCGTGTCCTCTCCAGTAAGAATTTAATCTTCTGAGCTCATTTCTCTATTGTCAGCTCAATTTGCCTTCACTTGCCAACTCAAATAACAACTGAACCTCAAGCAGATGATTAGAACTTCATGTTCTATTTAAATACTTGCTTTTGTTGTGCTGGAATGTAATTTCCTGACCACTCATAATTAGAGCTCGTTGAGAGACTTTTCAATGCTATTATATCAAACCCTTTTTTTTTTTCTAGTCAAAACTAAGAGGGTGAGGTCCAAAAATAGTGCATAGTTTAGTGGCTGGAGTACTTGGGGGAAGACTTGTATTGGACTGATCTGAGCCTCCTTCTGTGTAATGCATGATCCAGTAGGACCCTGGTAAGGTTTGTAATCGTACCCAGCAAGGCCACTCAGAAGGATGTGGGGTTTTTTTTAAGGGTAAGCCTTAAAACAGAGTGGTCTTATCTGCTTCAAGATCAGTAGTTAAGGGTGCAGGGATGTGCTGGTTTGCTATAAAGGAGTATTAATGTTCAAATACATTTGATATTTTAAAAAAAGGGGGCGGGGTAAGGAAGGAAAAAGTGGAAACCTGTAGAAACTTAATAACACTGTCAAATTTGGTTGTAATTGGAAAATAGCTTCAGAAGATTTCTAGGGGTGGACAGACTGGCTCATATGTTTCCATAAGCTTTTAAACAAATATTTTTCTGCCTGGATTTTAATGTTGAATGCTTTGGTCATGGTGTCTCTTTCGCTTTTTAATGACCAAGTTTGAGAAAAGAAAGACTGTCAGTCATTCATCACTGATGTCAATGTAGTTAATTTGCATTCATACAAAACCCATGCCATTAAAGTTCACTGAAATTTAGCATTGCTCCTTTTTCAGAGTCTATTCCAACAGCAACAAAAAAACCCCTTGTTTCCTTAATTCTAGGGATGTAATCCTCTTGCTGAGACTGGTCGAAGCAAACTGCAAAATCAAAGAGCTGTCCTAAACCAACAGATCTTAAGAGCAGTAAGAATGAGAGCTGGTGCTGAAAATCTTTTAAGGTATGTGTCATGTCTTCCTAGTTCTCTTGCTGGTGCAACAAAAGTATTTTTAAAAAATATTGTTTTAAACTCTCTTAGTTATTGCTTTTTTCCTGGTCTACCTAACTGCTCCCCTAACATGCTGCATAAATCACTAATGGATGCTCTGTGAATCTCGCCGGAGGTTTTTACTGCTATAACTCTATGGAGCTGCAGCATTAAAAGCTATAGAGCTCTACAGTGCTATATAGAGCTCTATAGTGCTATAAAATGCACTTTCAAAGCTGCTATGTTGTAGCAAAGGGGATGAACATTAGACGATCTTATGTTGCTTTGTTGGTTCAGCATTATTGCTAGTGATAATGGCAAGTGAACATTGCTGAATATTGTAATGGATCCTTTTTACACCTTAAATGAAATTAAGGTATTGTCACTACGCAGTTGTTTTTCCAAGATCCTTTAGATCTGTGCTCCACTGTAGAAAGGACCATCACTTGCCTTTATTTACTCCATGTAGTAGTGATTTAGGAGTAGCAGGGTAGCGCACATCTAACTTGAGCTGGGTTACAGTTGTCACCAAATTTTCCTACAGTTTGAGGTAAATGGAAGAGACTTTGCCCTTTATCTATTATATTTTGTCCACCAAATATTTTTTTTTTAAGACGTAGTTTCTTACGTAGCTGTCCCTGTAGGAATAGCCTTATGTTGACCCTGTCTTGAGGCTATTACATCCTGTGATTAACTGCTTAGCAAACAGTCCTGTAGCTTTCCAACAATCCATTCCTCTGTTACACACAACTGGAAACTTCCACAGTATTCACCTGCAGTAGGCTCCTGTAGTGTCTGTTTCTCTGCAACTGGAGGAACAATGAGTCTCCGAGAACAAAACAGTCAATATACTTCTCTTAAAGAAGTGAAAATACTTGGATAAATTAACTTTTCTTAAACTTGCTATTAATTGATAGGTTGTCCTTTGCCTGTCACCTGCCTTTATCTCCACCCTTGGCAAGTGAGGTGATAGGTCCAAAGCTTATGTAGTTTTAGTCTCTGTGACTGACTGTGTTTTGCTTTGTTTTCTGGTAACTGACTTAAGGAGTAAGACTTAGGGTCTTTTGCTACCTTTGCATAGCAAAGCTCTTATAAGCAATTTTAAAAGTAACCTGACCACTAGATAGTTCACATGACTAGACGTGTTTACGGTCTCTTAAGGAAAAACAAGTAAATAGCTTTATGTTTTCAGATTCTATTTGCATTTTATCAAGTTCTAAAAGAAGCAAACCAGCTTCTGTCCGTAAGAGGCCTCCTGCAATAGGACTTGAGAAAAAACTGGAAATGAAGGTTTCTTTATGTTTGGCTGAAAATAAACACTAGGCTTGAAATAAATGATCCATACAGTGCAAGGACTTTTGTTTTTATAACTTCTGAAAGTTGCCCTCTCCTTTTAATTGTCTTTTTTTTTTCCCCGTAAGTTTTGAGTTAAAACTGAATTCAAAGTAGAGTTATGTGGGTCTCAAGGATACCACATTGGCCCTGTTGCTATCTTTTGCCATTTGTCATTACAAAATATGTCTACAGTGCAACAACATGAAAAGGTAATCAAATTAACTCTAAATTGGCATGGACGTTCCGAGCAATATAGCCATATTAGAGAAGTTCACCTGGAAGGAACATTGGTGTTTCTGAGAAAGACATTAGAATCCCTCCTGTGGAGGTTGGTAAGCTAGGCCAAACGTGGAGCCTTAACGTTGTCATTAAATTGCTGCTAGCATCAAAGCTCGCCCCGTTATCTATGTGGCGTTGCCTTTATCAGGGAAGATCCACTCCACCCTGTATTTGTGTCCAGCTTGGCTTATGCAGGCAGCAGAAGTTAACACTGTTTAATCTAAGCAGTCTCAGGTATTCAATAAAGTACAGCTCAGAAAATTCACAGATAACACTTATTTATAATATGAAGTACAAGCTTAGAATTTTAGCCTTGGAATAACTAGTTTTTCACTAAGGTGCTCCATAAAACTGGAGGATTGTTCCAGGTGGAGCCTAGATGTATGAGAGTTGTTCATAAATATTTGTGGAGCTGAATTTTATCTTAAAATAAAGGTAAATGCAAAATGCTGTAAACTTAAAATAGGTTTGTTGTTATCTAACGATTTGGACTGCCTAATATAGGAGTACGTATCTTAAGCCTGGATATGGATCAAGGCCTTTTATCTTAAACTCACATCTGTGGTTATAGATAACAGATCGAGTCTCTTGAAAACTAATACTGTATGGAGAATCAAGATAGAAATAGTGATAAAATATCCTGAAATACACAGATAAGAAATCACACTGGGGTGCAAGATACTAACATCCACTGTGCTAGCAATTCAAAATGTTGTCATGTAAGTATATAAATGGAAAAGGAAATAAGCTAATAAAAAAATCCTATTTGCATCTGACAAAATAAAATTCTAGAGAAAATTGTATGAAAAAGAAATATCTTTCCACCTGTATATTTAGTCGTAAAACATTCTGTAGGACCGCTTTTATGGGAAAGTTGTTTTCTTTTATTTTTAAGATCAGAAGTCTCAACAGATCATTATTTAAGTTATAAAGTGGGGAAGTCTTTCGAAAAAAAGAATCTCCCAATTCCCCCCAACCTCCACCCTCGTATCTTCTTCTAAGAAAAGATCACATAATCTGAAAATAGGATAGTGATTCTGTTTAAGATCCTTTAGTGTTGTTGATTAATGTGTCTGAAAAAAAGCTTGACCCTTAGTCACAGAGAAAAAATTAGCACATCACAAACCTTCTGTGTGTTGTTATCTGGAAATTATCCCAGGCTCTCTCTTGACAGAAAAACCTAATAAATTCTGAAACATGAGGTCTCGTATCATCTCTTAAGGAGACAGGGGAAAAAAAAAAAATCTTAAAAATGCTGAGAATGCTAGCAAGGGGGTCAACCAGGCTTAGGTACAAAACGTTTTCCCCAGCAATAAAAAAAAATGTGTCTCTTTCTGCAGAGCAACCACCAACAACAAAGTACGAGAGCAGGTACTACTGGAACTGAGTTTTGTAAACTCAGACCTGCAGATCTTAAAGGAAGAATTGGAAGGACTTAATATCTCAGTAGAAGTTTATCAAAATACAGAGTAAGTATAAAGCTAAGTTACTGAATTATTAACAGATCTTTTGTTTACCACTGGAAGTAAAATTGTTTCGAGGTGAATGTGAATGTTGGACAATAATTGCGTGAAATAACAGAGAGCTTGATAAGAAGAGAACATATTTGATGGTAGATTTGTTGACTAAGGGTTAGTCTGCATATTTGTGTTTCACTTGGGAAGGGTATGTACCAGTAATCCTTAGATATGGAGCTCATTCGTGGAGGGGAGTGTTGAGAGAATTGAAAGCTCTTGGGGCTATATGGGGAGACACATGGCATCCAGCAGAATTTCCAGTACTAGAGTGGCTAATTGGTTCGGTGCATTCTAGGGTGAGCAAACCTAGTGTTACAATATCTGTTCTCAAATGTAGTGCATATAACAGTCCTTTTTTTAGCTGGAGAATAGAAATACAACCCTGATTGGGAGCTCAAAGCAGACTTGATGTGATCTTTAAAGTGTGCACTTCTGTGACAGAAATTCATAAATTAGCTGGCTAAACCAGAGAAATTTTTAGCAGATGAAGTCAGAATTGTTCCAACTTTAAAGAGCACACTAAACTTCACATTGCAATGAATTCCTCAAAGATAAAACTTCAAAGTTAAAGATTATTAATTGCCTGAATACTGCAATGATTTTTGTTATCAGTTAGATGCCTTGTTTCTCCTAAAACTATATATTTAGTATTTTATTAATCCTAGCAGCTCAAGACACAAATTGAACTGCTTCCTGTGAGGGGGGTACCGTTTTGGATCTCAGCGCTATTTTCAGTTAGGTGTTAACTTCCAGGTGGACTACAAGGAATTCTTAATGTAGAGGGACTAAACACATTTCCAGTGGGGTATCTTTCAGCTGAATGCTCACCTGATGCAAAATATCTACATTTAATTTTTCTCAAATAAACTTGTGCTGAAGTTCCCGCCCTCCACCTCCATGGCAAACTCCTACTTCCCCAGTCTGGTTTGAATGGTGTTTCACCTTTCTGACACTGTTCATTCTAAACTCTAAATGCTTTTTATGTTCCATCAGCTAAAATAATTCACTCCCTCTGTAACTGCTGTCCAGCCTTTCTTTAATAGCATTTTATAGCTATTAATAGTTGCTCTCCACATCTATTGTGCGTATAATCATCAGCGTGAGGTCATAGCCCCATTGCTAGGTTACGCTGTATTGCATTACGCCAGTCTGAAGGGTTGGCCTTCCCAGTATGGCACACATCTCAGCTGGACTGAGAAGCACGATGCTATTTCTACTCAGTTCTGGAAATCCAGGATCACCTCCCCAGCTGTTCAGTGCCCCCATGATGTTGACTCCATGGGTGTGGCACCTTAGAAACTTAAAAAATAGAAACTCAGTTCCTTTGAATGACAAATGCTGGTGCCTACAGGGACTGTGGGTGGTACTAGAATTCATTAAGTCAGCAAGTTAGGATTTCTTTTGCGTTTGTCTCACTTCCTTTTGGGGAAAAAGGCGTGATATAATCTGTTGTTAAAGTGTTGTGATTTTTTTTCAAAATCAGATGATTTACACTACCAGCAGTGGTGGTTTGGCTCTGTATCCTGGAAGTCCTTTTCAAGCTAGCAGAGCCACTTTCTGGATCATGCCAGCCAGTTTAAGGACTTTCCCCTGCTGAGGAAGCTGCACTCCTACTCCTGCCTTCCCGAGATGGAATTTTCACCACTAAGAAAGTGATTTTGCTAGCTTTGCTGATAAGACCGTAAATGAACTACAAAACCCATGGGATTTTGTAGTTCGTAATGGAATGCTCTAAACAATGATTAGACAGTCAATCAGTTGTTTTCAAGAAAAAGGAAAATGTCAGATAAACCTTATAATTAACTGATCTGTTAAACATACTCAACAAACTATGTATCTGGAAGCAATTCCAATCTTTCTTTTTTATAATTGGGTAATATGCTTAGTGGGAGAGCAATATATGTAGGGATAAATGGTGCTCTATAATTTGTAATAGTCTTATTAGCTAATGTTGTTATTACTAATATGATCCAGGGATAAGTCTGTGATATAGGTGTGTATTCTCTGGAGAATCAGATATTTTTGAAGTCACAGTTCTCATTCTTATTGCCCTTTGATATTTCAGAGGTTGACTTGTTTAGAGGGGAACACCTAGCATTGTCTAGAAACTAAGGAGTTCTCAGACTTCCTACTCTTAGACCTTTCACTGTTAAAGTTTGTATATTTTGGCCCACTTTTCCCTGTTAGACACACATCACTTCTAGATATGAAACAATTGGTAGCATGTAAAATATTGATGATAACTATTGATCATTGCCATAGCTCTTACCGTGGCAGATCTCCTAGCAGCTGTGGAGCTGTTTTCTGTCCATATAACTTGTGCAGGTGTATAAAGGTTATGCTAAATTGCAGTAAGCCAGCCTTTGAGAGTCTCCGTTTCTTTCCTTGAAAAAAAACCAGGCTCAAATGAGAGAGGAGATTTAAAAAAAATAAAAGTGCAGGCAAGTGCACTTTCCTCATTCTCTTCTTGAGGAGTCATAGGCCATTAAGCAGACTTTCTTGGGCAGGAAGGAACTATGTTATAAACTATGTACCTTTTACCTGAACACCCATCAGCATACTAACTTTCACTAAATGAAACAAAAGTAATTACCGACAGACAAATAGAAAACAAATATTTCTAAATATTTTGGTTTTTTCCATAGAGAGACTTTCAGCATTCCTTTGGTACCTCTTGGCCTGAAGGAAACCAAAGAAGTGGACTTTACGCTCCCCCTCAAGGTAAATTTGAGATGTTTTTCCAAACAAATAGTTAACAGAAATAACTTCCATTTCAGATTTGTTTAAAGAAGCAGAAGTAATTTATGTACAAATTATTTTTTTGTTTAATTTGCCCTAAAACTGAGATCACAATCTGTTTAAAAATTAACCACATGATATGGTTGCTCAGATCTTACTAGGACAAGGAGTAAGAAAATGTTATATGAAATCCTACTCTGGAGACAGTAGAGCTCAACCAAAGAGAATAAAAATTCCCTCTACTGTTTTTGGTTCCAATAAGACTATTAATTACTACTCTAAGTGTGAAAAGAAGTAGTAATTAAAGTTTTACTCAACATAACAGTGATACTCCAACTTGCACTAACATAGTTAGGTCAGTTGGGAAGCGGTGTTGCAGCATTAGCACTGCTTGTTTGTTGGCTAATATACTTTGCCGGCTGTTTAAGCGACCTTCTCTATTTTTTGGACCATTCTGTATCGTGCAATGTAGATTTTTCTCTCATGGTAAACCATCTTATATCACCGTAGCATTTGTCTCTGCTTTTACTTCTGTTGGTTAATCTCCATGGTCAGATTATGGTACCACTTTATGCCATTGAAGCTTTGTTAATTTAAGTGGAATTTGCCTAATATAGCTGACAAGAATTTGGCAGTCTCTTTCTGTTAACAAGTTTGTATGGTCACTTGATTCCCTTGTTATTTTTGCTAACAGGGTTCATTTGTTGTTGTTTTAAAACCTAATGGAGTTGATGAATAGATGTTTGGTTCCTTTACACCAGACTGAAATTTCTTGTCTAAGATATCAAATCAAATGATTAGTTTTATTATCTTTTTCTAGTCTCATTGCTATATGTTACTGTACGATTGACTGGAAGGGAGCAGACATTATGCAAACCAAAACTGAATCAATTTTGTAGTGTTTGCAACTGCAGAAAAAATAATGAATAGTTTATGTTAATTCTAGATATTCCAATCTTTTACTTTTTTTTTTTTTTTAGGACTTTATTCTGGAACATTATAGTGAAGACAGTTCTGAGTATGAAGATGAAATAGCAGATCTCATGGATCTGAGACAAGTAAGTTCAAGTATGGCATACCATGAGGTCTTTTAATCTGCAGTTGTAAATATGAACATTTGTATGGAATCAGAATATGCCACTATTACTTCTAACTTACCATATTCTTACTGACTTAATTTCTGAGATATGGAACACGAACCTCCATTGTCCAAGAGCTTTACAGTCTGAGTAAAGAGCAAGTGAAGAAAAGGATGACGTTAAGAAAAGTGATTGAGCTATTGACACAACTTTGTAAATCTTGTAAAGCTAAGACTTCTCATCTACTTTTTTTTACTTTAAAGTATTTTAAATCTATCAGGAAGAGTGTTGAAGTTAATTCATCTGGCAAAACATTATAGTAGAATGGTGGTTATTTCTAACCATTGTTTCTTTCCTGTATTATACTAGAAACATAAACTTTTTTTGTAGCTTTCATAAACTACCTACAATCTTTCTTTAATTATCTCTGAGACTTGCCAAACTGCCTCTTTGCTTCCTTAAAGTTTATGTGCTACTTCGGTGCAGCTGAAAAACTCTTATTTGGAATGCATCCATGTAGCCTTAAGCTTACTGTTCTCAGATTCCATGCGTTTCTCTGTCCAAAAGAAGCAGAACTTTATCCTTTGTGTTTCAGTATTCATCCTGTAACTCAACAGAATACACTTAATTTAATCTACTGTATTTTAAGGCCTGCCGCACTCCTAGCCGAGATGAAGCTGGCATTGAGATGTTGATAAGCTATTTCCTTCAACTTGGTTACGTAGAAAACAGATTTTTCCCACCCACCAGGCACATGGGAGTTTTATTTACATGGTAAGTGCATAGTTCATGTTTGTCTCTTGTCTTTTTTTTCAGAACGCTGTTAATCATTAACTGTCTTCTGTTTAATTTGAAGCACGTCAGTATGTTTCTCCCTCCCACGCCCTGCAGTGTGTGTTGTCAATTTTTTTTTTTTACTGCTAAGAGTAAACCTGAATACAATACACCCTATTCATGCTTAGAGTGAAGCCATTGGCTAGATTACGATTTGGGCTACAGGTTAGCACAAGGGAAAATGAGATAAAGTAATCTTAATTTTGGACAACTGCAGATGTTTCCTGGACTCTGAACATTGGTGCATGAAGCAGATGGGGAATGGGTCAGACCTTAATTCCTATCCTTCAGTTTGTTAAGAGCAGCATTTGGGCCAGAAGAGAGGAGGAACAACTTAATATATTATAGTGGAGTGTTTACTACATCTATGAGCAAAATTTGACTCTGAATTCTGAACTATTCTTATGATGAAAAAAGAGGACTACCCTAGAGACAAGTGGCACTGTTAAATTTCCTGTCATAACTGCAAGAAGGAACTTTAAAATACAAGCTACAGAGGATCTGACCATACCAACAGTTGATTTTTGGCAACATCTAAGTACGAGAAAATAACAGCACATATGGATGCTCCCTTAGTATCTCTCAGCCTCTGATGTTTTATAGGCACTTTTGAGTTAGATATAATATGCTTTTGGAGGCACTGCTGTAAAACCTGCTGAAAACTAAGCCTCAGATAAAGCTGTTCTCTGGCTTGCAGCACTTAGATTGTCCTTACAGTACATAGTGGTATTTCTGTTCACCTTTATTTTCACTGTAGCAGAACAATTAGTAAGAATTCCACTGCTCTTCTGGAAAATAGAATGAAACCTGTTGTTTCAATGGACTCTGCTGATCTTAACAATTCTTCTCATATTTGTTTCCCAAGGTATGATTCCTTCACAGGTGTCCCAGTGTGTCAGCAAAATCTGTTGCTTGAAAAAGCTAGTATTTTATTCAACATTGGAGCCCTCTACACCCAGATTGGAACAAGATGCAATCGTCAGACCCAGGCTGGACTTGAAAATGCTGTTGATGCTTTTCAGAGAGCTGCAGGTACAAATCTAAAAATACTGACAAAGTCTTTAGGCAGACATTCCTAATCTCATTCTCACATCTTGCAGATTTCTGCATTCCCACCAACTTTATTACACGAAAAAGAGGAATAGGGAAATTCAAGAAGCCTAGTGAAGAGCTGAGATGAAGCTCTAATTCAAAACCTGGAACTGCAGTCTGAACATGCAGACAAAGACAGTGAATACTGTGGTTAACCATTAACGAACTGCAGTTCAAAGGTCTGAGCAATAGCCCTAACGTTACCCGCTTCACTGTTCATTCTTTGTTTCACATAGCTGCGTTTACCTCAGTGATATTACATTGGTGTACAATCTGTACAAGAAACAACTTAAAGGCTTGATAAAGGCTTTAAAACCTAGTTTTCCAAATGGTCTCTTCAAAATTAATCTTACCGTGTTCTCTGGTGAAACTTGTACTTCATTGCAAGTTGACTACATATTTTTCATAGGTTCCAAAAGCAAACAGGTTCAAAGTAATAAATCTCTGTCTCAAGGAAAGAAAAACACAAACTTTAATAAAGCGAATAATATCATTTGAATTAAAATCATAGAATCATAGAATGGTTAGAATGTTATACAAGTTTTTGTTTTGTTTTTTTTCAAAGTAGATTTTCTAATTTTAAAAATTATGCTATACATAATGCTTAAAAACATTACCTATGTAATTAATATGTACTGTAAGCTTTATTTCTGCACTAACAATAGATGGCTACTGGTTTCCACTGTATGGGTAGCTTTATCAGCTACAAACTGTGGTCTGCAGAGTTGGATTGTCATAAACCCCTGCTTTTGCATACACAGCTATTAAAAAAAAATAGTATTTCTTCCTGCATTTATTAAATAAATTGTCTTTCAACCTTTGTATTTAATGTAAAAGAATTTCAATACTTGAGAAATTTCTCCATTTTTACAAATAAAATATCACTGCTTTTTACTTCAAGTTTCACTTCAACATATTCACAGAACAGAATTAATTCACAAACTGAAATGCATCATTTGCTACCACAGTACCTTTGCAGGGCCCCAAAGCAATGTGCTCAGAAGGCATGTCATTGTACCTGCGCATTGCTCCGTAACCGTTTGTTGTGTTGGTGGAGACATGATATAGAGCACTTATTCACTGTTTCTCTGTGCTGAATGGAAGATGTTGCACAGAATTTAGCCTCTGCAAAGCGCTCGGCGTGTATATGCTTACTGCATAAGCAGAAATATGTTGCAAACACACACAAAAAAAAAATCGCCCTGTACTTTCTGTTCCTTTCAGCAGGGCACTCCATCAGAACTTGGGATGTGCCTCTAAAAGTTGGGAGTTCTTTTTTTTTTTTTGGTTGCGAAAAGGCAGAGATGGCCATAATAATAGAAATTTTCTATAAGGGCATATTAATAAGTTAAAAGATACAAGTGTAACACAGAAAACGAAAAAATCATAAACTGCTAGTAGGAAAATACAGCGCAACACAGCCAGAATTGAATGTCATGGCAAGAAGTAAGATTACAGAAGCTGAGACACTTCAAAAGCAGAGGTCTTATCCTTACACTTTTGTAGTATTATCAGCAATTGGCAGGCTAGTAGAACTCACTAAACCAGTTGGATGACGTGCATGCTGAAGGTTACACTTCCATCTGTAAAACTGCTACTTAATATTTGCACTACAGTTAGTGTTTGTTTTTAATTTGAGAAATGATAGAAACAATTAATATGTTGGTGGAACCAAATGTCTAGAGCAGAATCTAATTTTAGTCTATTAAATATATTGTTCTAGTTAGAGGGATGAAACTCAGCTTTCATTGGGACACACAATGCACTTAACAGCATCTGAAAAAGAGATAAATAATAAATTAAGTTTGTATGTCTGTGCTTTTTCCTTCCATCCAAGGGTTCTACTGTCACCTTCTTATAGCCGGATAGATTTCTTTTCTTTTTTTTTGTCCTATGTGTGAGCCCTAGCGTAACACTCCCATATACAAGTCACATTCAGTTCTGCACAAGAACTGTTACAAGCAAATCTGAAGGTAGCGCACTTAAAAATTGCAGCTTCTGTGGCTCCTCTGAATTGTAATTTTGACAACTGTGCCTGGAGCCATTTGATGGGAGTGCAAAGCAAAACCTGTAAGTCAGTCTAATTTAATGTGTAGTAAGAATCCCTTCAGATTGCTGTAGCGCAATACTGGAAAGTATACTTTCAGTCTTAATTATTATGGTACATGCTAGAATTAAGTTCACTTGTTTCTCTCTTTGTAATATTGACAACACCATTTTATAATTTCAGGAGTCCTAAGCTACTTAAAGGAGACCTTTACTCACACACCAAGTTATGATATGAGCCCAGCTATGCTGAACGTACTAATAAAAATGATGCTTGCACAAGCTCAAGAGTGTGTTTTTGAGCAGATTGGTCTTCCTGGAATACGCAATGAGTTTTTCACACTAGTGAAAATGACACAGGAAGTTGCCAAGGTAACATATGAGACTTAGAACTTCGTCTTTAAAGTAACTGTTTCCAGGGCTGTGTTACTAGCTATAGCCTCTAGACATAGTAACGGAATTTATTAAACCAAATACTAACAACCATTACTGAAAAACAGAAGTAACAAAGGACAGCTCACAAGCTTCCATAAGAATCACAACCTTTCAGAAGATTAAAGCACTAATAGCTACAATTTAAGTATAATTATTTTAGAATTGTTATGATTTTTAAAAAAAAATTTTAATCCATGAAGTTTAATAGAAACATGCTGGAACACTTGGGCAGTAAACTTGCTGAAGGTTTTTACAAGCTATTTATCATATTACTTTTCCAAACAGTACAGATGTTGTCCACAAAACAACATACAAAAGGACAGGGTTGTTTGTGTACGTCTCTGTTAAGTATTGAACACAACCTGTCTGTTATTTCCCAGCAACTGGAGGTAGGAAAAAGCTTAAGTCCAAAAGAATAACTAAATTGTTCCTGGGGGAAGGACCCTGATGAACACAGTCAGATTGGTAGCTGCATGAAAAATGGAGAAGGCAAGCTGTGCCCAGAAGTTAGTGTTCATACTTGATTGACTGAGGTTGTTGACATCAAAAATTGGGTATGCCAACAAGATATGAATATACTTTCTGAGCCATTTCAGAGTAGGAGATATATAATTGGTTCTGTAGTAGATAAATGGGCAAAGCCTTTCTTACCAACCCTGTAAAGCCACCCTGACTTATCTGTAGGATTGATCAGCTCTAGGGGAAAGATTTTTGGATTCTGTCACGTAGAGTTGTTTTGTCCATTAAAGCAGGATTCACTGCTTGAAAAGCTATTTTATTTCCTCTGCATAAAGAATAGTAGCCCAGTTTTAACTAGATCACACAAAGTTAAGGCTAGATATGACTCTACAGTTTCAGAAGTGAAGCACAAACCTATTGCATAAGTAATATGCTTCCCCCTTTTTCCCAGCTGAATTAACCTGATGAGATATATTTGCAAATTAAAAACAGTTTATTGTATGCTGTTTTTATTGAACTCTGAAGCCATATAGATTGACTGACTTAGTCCATCTGTTCTTGTAGAACGTTGATTTACTTTTCTTCTAAGGGAAAAATCAGAGATGGAATTTCAAATTTTCTCAAAGTTTATTTCCAACTCTTTCTAACCATCTTCCCCCCCTCGCTCCCCCCACCTCCACCTTTGATACGATGCACATGAAATTATCTTAAGGCTGAATATAGTATGCCTTACTTGAGCTCCTAATAACTAATGTTATATTCTCATACTGCAATTCTGTGCTTTATTTTAGGTGGGAGAGGTTTACATGCTGCTTAACACTGCAATGAATCAGGAACCAGTGAAAGAGAATATCCCCTATTCCTGGTCTAAACTGGCACAGATAAAGTCAGACCATTACAAGGCTCTGGCACATTACTTCATTGCCACCATTCTGTGTGACCATGAATGTAAGAATCATACATTTCCTGTATATTCATATAAACAGTAATTAACACAGAAACAGTTATCATTTGGTCTACAAATAAGAGTAGGAGCCAGGAAATTTAAGGTTTCAATATATGTTAATTGGTGGCCATTTTCTTGTTCAGAATTAAGGCCAGGCTTTTTTGTCCTTTACAGAAGAATGTGAAAGTTCAATAAATTAACTTTTGCAGAAACAGAAGAAATGTTATATGCATTATATGCCACTAAATTGTTAAATTCTCATCAGTATGTTCTGGCATAATTATTACTTGCATACTGCAGATAATAGCATTTATAAAAGTCCTAAAAACTAAAAATTCCAATCAATGTATGTGCAAAAATATTTTACTGCTTTTGCAGAGAAAGCAGTAATAACTACACAACAGTACACCTAGAGGAACAGGGCACCGAGAGATGTGTAACGGTTAATGTTCTGCATCAATTATTATAGTGCAGTCTGGTGATGATGAAGATGAGCAGGAGAAAGCCTTCTCCCAGTTGTATGACTACATGCCTGAAGGACTGATGGTTCTCACGGTTTTAAAGGACAAAGTTCAGAGAAGACAACTAGGTAACTGCCAGTTTCAGCCAGCTACTAGATACAATTTGAAAATCACCTTGTATTTATTGTCTGTGGGGGACAACTAACAATTTCTGATTTTTTGTCAGGGAAAGCACATTTACGCAAAGCCGTTATTTACCACGAGGAAGCTCTAAGAGTCTGCGGTCTGTGCAAAAAGCTTCGAAACATTGATATTCTTCAGGAGGTTCTGACAGCTGCACACAAGCGCTCACTTCTGAAATATGCTCAGCAAGAGACAGAAGATGACTTTCTCAGTCTAATCCAAGCTCCAGATATCCTTCGTAAGTATATACAGCTAGAAATAAAAGGCATCTAACCATATATGTATATGCTTTCACGGGGGTATGCCTTTATTTTATATATATGTCTAGATACATCATATGCATCTATACATAATATAAACAATGCACCAGTTATGTACTCTACATTTGAGTTCAGATTTCTTACACATTTCTTCAATCACAGAAAAATGAATTTTGTTACAGCTGCTTTACAGTGTTTCTATCTCTGGCCACATCATTTTTTTGGGGTAGATAAGTTATTGTTTAGAATTCAGCTTTTTTTTGGTGACTATCTTTTGAACTAGAAAAAAATTGAGAAACTTTAAAAGCTAAAATCACACAGGGGAAACCTAATAACTGTTTCTTGTAGCACAACTCTTGTACTGGTCTAAGTTGATAACTCAGTTTGACTGCTGTTGGTTCTTCCAACCTTAGTTCAGCTCATCCAACTCTTTCCTCCTTGGAAGCAGTGGGAAAGAATGAGTGCTGGTTTTAAATATTTAATTTTCTGTATTAATATTATGAGCTCTGAAGACACTTTTAAGGCAATTCATGTATTTGTCTTGCATGTTTCCACAAAAATTAGTTTTTCTACAGCTTGGTTAGAATTCAGGTGAAGTTTCTATCTAGCTTGGAATGCAAGAAAAATAAATTTGTCTTTTAACAAATACTTGAGAGAAAATGAATTTGTTTTTCTTTTTGTTTTAGCTAAGACAGAGTACAAAATAGAAACAATCACTCCTCAGTTTTCCAAGGTGAAAGTTAAAGACTTCTTTCACAGACTGGTATGTAACATGCTAATGCCAACCAGCCTCTGTCATTTCACTACCAAGTATAAATTCACTCTAATGGGAGGGGAGAGACGCAAGTATTCTAGTCTGAAAACAAAATGGTCCTGTAGTAACTGGGTTTTTTCAGAAGTTATTGGAGAGATCATTGCTAGCTTCAGAGGTATAAGTCAACTTGAGATGAGCAAAGAATAGAAGTGCCATTTGTATATGGCTTTGTACAGCATTCATTCTTGATAACATTCGTAAAAGTCCCATGAAGTTTTAATGGATAATAGCATGCAACTTAAAGGCAGGGAGAAACATGTAGTACTTGGAGACTGGCACGCAGAATGTGTAATGTTGCGTGCTACAAAGCCAGTCTTTCAGGTGGTTCTGTATGTATCCGTGGGCAAAGGGAACTGGGAGTTGAGGTCAGGATCAGAATATGCAATGTTTCATGAATCATCGTATCACTTCTAAAATGGAGTAATATAGGACCTTAGAGCCTGCTACAGCCAAAGATTCTGCAGACCTTAACAGAGATCTCAGAACAACTTGGAAGTTGCTCTCATCTCAGTCAGCTTGAAGCATCACCTGAACAGTGGTGAAATAGGGCTGAGCACATCAGGAGACATCTTAAACTTCTGGGATAAATTGGACTAGATGACCTTTGAAGGTCCCTTCCAACCCTAACCATTCCATGATTCTGATTTCAATTGAAGTAGCTGGAAGTTAACCTGAGCAAAACCTACATAAAATGAGCTTAAAGCATTATAACTTCAAAAATTAGAAATGCTTACTTATGAATGACAGTAAACCATAATGTGCCTGCTGCTATGTTACCTCCAGGGCCCACTGGCGGTGTTCTCAGCCAAGCAGAGATGGACGGCTCCACGTACCATTTGCATCCATCACGAAGCAGGAGAGCTGGGATTCAGTCTTAAAGGAGGTTCACCAGTACAGATTTATTGTCTCGATCCAGTTTGTTCTGCAGCGGTAAGTACATTGGTGCAGTATTAACAATTTGTCTCCAGACTCTATCATTACAATCTTTTAAATGTAACTTTAGCTTGTTTGTACTGGTGTACAGAGTATTTATTGAGTTCTACTGTACATCAGTATAGTAAAATCATATACTCTGAACGCATTTTCAGTGCTGTATACACTTTCGGTGTTAGATTATCCATATCCCTGACATCACATTAAACTGTTGACGTCTTCCTCTGTTCACACTTAATAGATAAAAAGTCTCAAATAACAAAAGCAAATGTTATTCCCTATCAAATTCAGGAAGTTAGAAAGGACAAAGGCTTTAAAAGGTAGCAACAACGACAAAGATGAAAATCAGGAAGGGAAGGCAAAGTAATATGTATGCAAAGAAAAAGAGGGGAAAGAAGGTATTATTGGTTTCTGATATGTTGTTCTTTTGCAGGAAAAAACAAAGGGATAAAGCAGTATGCAGTGATGAGCATAGTTTAGCTATAGGAAAAGCAGAAGCAACCACAGAAGTATAAATACTGAAGAAATAGAAGTAAAAACCGGAGAAAATAGCTCATGGGGGACAATAAGGTAGCAAAAAACAGGTTTCACTTATGTAAGGAGAAAAGTGAAAAGGAGCCAACATTTGAGTATGCAAGAATCAGATTTATCAATGGTAACTCAAATAGGTTGCAACTGAAAAAGTTGCATATGCATATGTATATGCATATGTATACACTTTTGTTCCACATGTATGGCTGGACAATGGTTTTATAGCATCTAAGAGGGAAATGCCTTTAGGACAGATACTGTATGATGACAAAAGCATTTGACACCACTTTGTAATTCCAGATAATAACCGGTGCAAATTTTTTTTACAGTCGATGGGCCTAAAAGAAGGTGACTACATTGTTTCAGTTGGTGGCGTGGATTGCAAGTGGCTTGGAGTGAATGAGGTGCTGGAAAAATTCAAAAGTGTGGGAGAGCAGCCCATTGAGATTGAGGTTATCAGTTGCCAGGATACAGCAGCATCCATGGTATGTAGTGAGGCAAATATGTTTTGCAGATTGGATATGTGAGAGTTTTTTAACTTTCCTGGCTTCAGTCCCTGATTAATGTTTATTTTCATGTAGTCAGATATCCCACTCCATACAGTGAATATATAAAGCATTTCAGGCATGTGTTCAGTTTTAAACAGACTTTTAAATCATCATGACTTAGCAAGCTAAAGTACAGTCTGTGTGCATGGGAGTAGTTGGGTGGTAGGGTTTTTGTAGTGGAGCTGCTTAGATTAATTGCATTATAAATTCCACGGCATATTTTATTTTCCCCCTAACTTGTTCCCTGTTTGGCTTTGGAAAAGCCACAGTGAAACAATAATGGAATTAAATAGAACATCCAAGACTACAGGCTTGTTTTCTATGCACTGTTAATATAGATGATACATGACTTTTGTATTAAATCACCAATTAATCTATGTATTTTATATTTTGGTGGACTTTAACTGTCTAGTCAGTTACCAAGGTGCTGTAGAAGCTTTAGACTAAGGAAAAATGATCACAAGATGAAAAAATGTTAAGCTCTAAAAAACTTATTTGTAGTCTGAGAGAAGCTGTAGTTCAGCTAAATCCACTGCTTCAAGCTTCTAACATTCCCTGGCAAGCTTAGGCACTGAATTACTGTTGCCTTAGAAGCGATCAAGGTGCTCTTACTGCTGTTAGCTTTTCTTGTTTTGTTTAAGAAGTCAATTTTCCTTATTGAAAATAAGGAATTGCATACCTGCCATTCCAAGCTGCTGCTGGAAACAAAAGGCTAGAATATAATCAAATTGCTTCAGGGTGCAGCCAAGATAAGGCAGAGAAGGCTGTGCCTTTCAGGTATCCAAAAAGAATGTCCTACAGTAGCTCTTGTTGTCATAGTTGCAATCAACATGGCACCTGTCCAGAAACAGCAAAAAGACTCCCCTTCAGAGATTGTGCAAGACCTACATAACTTAAGCTTTGTAGAGAGGTTAGTGTATATATCGTACAGTTAATGCCTGAAGCCAGTAAATGCTAACTATAACACAACCCATGGAAAAGATTCACAAGTCCCTCCACGCTTTGTGTAGTATACCCTTGAGTCTGCATGGGCAAAATACCAGAATCACAGCACTCGCCGAAGGGCCTTGTGTTCAGTTAGTACGTCATTAGCACAGAAGGCTTGCTGTAGTCTGCCTTGGAAAACTGTTTGCACAGTAATCTTTTGTTACCTTCAGAATTTTGACCCATTTTGGGTGACTGATTCTTATAATGCTTCTCTTTTTCCTACAGCATAGTAAAAGTGCAACTTACTCCGTGGGAATGCAGAAGACATACTCCTTAATCTGTTTAGCTATGGAAGAGGATAAGATTGATCAGACCAAGAAAGCCCCACTAAAACTGCCTTTTCTAAGTTGGGGAACTAAAAACAGACAGAAAGCTGCAAGCACGCTCTGCCTTCCTTCAGCTGTGGCTGGAAGTTCTCAGATTAAGAAGAAGCTGTCTCCCTTCACGCTTCTGAATACAGAAAGTTCATTGTACTGAATCTTTCAGAAGGATCTGTTAACATGATATTCTTCTTTAAAATGTATATAAAATATATTGATCAATTTTATCATATATATGTGTGTATAAATTGAGACAAATGCCATTGACTTCATTTACTGTGTAGTGAGGCACGATGAAGGTCAGAGGCTGGCAGAAACTGTAAAACTTAAGTATTTGAAGGTTAGAATGAAGCGGTTTGGGAGGTATGGAATAACAATTAGTAGATGATAAAATTGCTTACATGAGGACTGGATTCCTTTGGAATATCAACATAGTATCATGACTAATTTTTTTTATAACTATGATAGATGGGAGTTATTTATTACAAACTTGATGCTGCATGCAAAACAGTAGGGGACATATGAAAGGAAGCTTTTGCTGTAAAAGTTCAGAGTCAATAATAAATCACTTAGCACAATTTTAAAGAATTATCTTAACAAACCACATGTTTTTCTGTCTCCCCTGCAGAGAAACTAGCCATGTGCCAAGGAGCAGTGTCATGTAGTTGTGGTTTTTATGCATAGACATTCTCTTTTCTGAGAGTACTAGATGTATTCTACTGAATAGTTAATTTAATTCAGGAAGAGAATTAGAAGGCTTAGAAGTCAAAAGATCTTTTGAACTGCAAAAGGTTTTTACTCTGTTCTTTTTCTTATCTAGGTTACATTTTAAATGCCTGCTGATTCAATTGTTAAAAACAGGCTTCATTCCAAACTTGAAATTATTAACCTACTTACCGTTAAGACTTTGTATCTCATTAGTCTTGATAAAATTGATAGCTGTGGAAAAAAAAAAAAATCTCAAAACCGACATATTCCAATATATTGATCAAGAGTATGTTAAGTTGTGGTGATGCTTTAAAAAATGATAAAAAAGTGCTTGTGAGTCTAAGTGACAGAATATTTATTTACTACCACACCAGCTAAATAACCACAGATATAATATCCTCCTCCTCGCCTTAGAGCAATTAATGAGCAAGTATTGGCTATATATATATTAAAGAAAGAGACAAAAAAACCCCCAACCCAACTGTGTGAGCATTTCTTTGAGAGTCTTCTATTCTCTGAAATTGAAATTAATGGAAAATTGCTAACACTGTAGTGTTAGTTAATATTGCCATCTACAGAGTAGATATATGCTGTTTGATACTCAAAACTTAAAATGTGGGGAAAGTTTGCATGTAGGTGTAAACTTTAAAGTTGTCTTTTATTTTTAGTTTCTTATGTAATAGGTGTAAATATGTTGATAACACTTATTTAAGAATAAAAATCAGTTGCTGACATTTCGTAGTAGCTTTTTGATTCTGCTACAGCTTGGATGGTACAGCACAATTTACAGGTTTTCATTATGTAGTGCTGCTTTACCTTTTGCATTTTCCTGTAACGTTGCTTACAAAGATCTAAGAAACTGTCTTAGGAGTTTACTGTAAAACTTGCTTCCTTACAAAGAGCATTAACAGATTTCTAGAGTTTCCCTCTAAACATTACATTTAAAATGTTGTAAATGACTTAGACTCACCTATTCTTAGTAGATACTTTTCACATGTGTTTGTAGTAGCATTTCTTTTACACCACAAGCAGCAGCAGTCATATACTGATACGAAAGACCCTGCCATACAATATTCCATACAGAAGAGATTTAATTTGCATGTATGGCTAAAATTACTATCCAGCTAATGAAATCTTTAGCTAAGTCACATGAATTGCCCTGCCAGCTCTTCATTTCTCTTAGCCCATGATGACAGTCTTCCTACAAATCTTTCCTCTTAGCTGCATGATTAACTGCCTTTCTGTTCCCATCATTACACTCAGTAGTCTGTGAGGAAAGGTTGGGGGGAGTCTTTTCTTATTTAATCACCACCCCCCCCCCCCATTCAAGTCAATATTTGACCTTTTCAAGTGCCATACAAATACATACTTACTGTTTTCTGTCACCTAACTAAAGACTCATTCTACACTAAGTGGTAGCCAACAGCAAGTTACCTTCTTGCTTAGACTACAGGAATATTTGTAACAAGTTTCTATCCACAAGGATGTATAGGGCTATTCTAAAGCTCTAAAAAGAAAAGTTTGCAATAGATGAGTAGTTTAGCCTATAGCTCCATTAGTACTAATTGTTCCTACTTCAACTCACCTTTTTTTAATGCACTGAACAGATGGCCATTTTAAGTAGTTAAAAGGTGTTTGCCTTGCAACATCAATAGCCACATACCTTTAGATGTGAAATCCAGTCTCCATAGCAAAGTGACAAAGTCTGAGAGAAAGGGAGCAAAGAGATTTATAAAGGAGCTTAAGCATGCCCTAGCTGTAAGAAAGTAGTGTCTTTTTCTGTAGTTCTGGAAATTCTGATCTTTAGTATTCAGTAAAATAAATATTTATGCCCAAATTATAAGTGTATTTTCATCAAAAGTAAGGAACCAATATAAATAACAGGTCTACCTGCTGTCCACGCTAACCAGTGGATGAGACTGGTTACAGAGGTACCAAGGTTCTATTATTCGCTTCTCTTTAGTTTACAAAAGGGAGTTGAAAATCCTGCTCAACCACCTTCCTGCTGTGATCCAAAACCCAAGTAGCATGAAAGAAGCTTTTCACACACCTCCTTAATGGGTACATAAGGCAAAAGGCAATTTTACTGTTACTAAACAGGATAAGAATATATTTTAAAATAAAATGCAAGATATCAGGAAAACCAATCCTCCTCTTTACAAATAACGCTTGAAAAGGTCAATAGTGGAAGAACAGGATAAATTATGAATTTTGATCAAAGCTTCCAATATTTTCATTGCCATGTATTATTATAATTTATATTATAATTAATACAACTGTTAATACATCAAAATATATTGTAATTCATTATAGTTATCCCAACCTATATTCAAAGCACAACATGAATTAACCAAGATTTTGGATATTAGACACAAAGGAATAAATTCGATAACACCCTGTGAACTGAGAAAGGAACCAGAGAAATAAGTCTGTGCGAAGTCAAAGATGTCTTCCAGTAGGACTTGGACTCCAAAAAGATCTAAATCAAACACATTACTGTAAAGCAATGTATGCTAGCTTTTTAAAAGCACTCTAGCTCACATTTCCAGTAGCTGAGAAGGTAACATCACCCACATATTAACAAAGTTTATTTCTGGAAGACAGAAGTAAGCAAGAAAATTGCTTTTCCATTTTTCTTTTGTGGATGCTGAAAAAGACAGATACAAAACACTTTACAGCCCTCTTTCCAAGGCAATTTTCACAGCTCATTCTACATAAGAACAGCTGTAAAAAGCAGCAGCAGAGTAATATCTAGACAACTGTCAACACCCTCCAGTTGTTACCAGGATTATAGAAATTAACATAATATGTGATTATTAAAAATTAAATTGTATAATTCACAAGAACCAAACGAACAAGAAGTCTTTGTTTGCTCAAACAGCACTGCACATGCATGTCAGGAACATAAAAAAGTATAAATTTGTTGTGCTACCGTTTGTCCAACTACTAGCTCAAGCTCTTTGACAGATGCATTACAAAGCCGGTGGATGCTTCCAAAATGTTGCAGTAAAAGTAGAGCTTTTGTTTTCCCAACTCCTGGAATTTGTTGCACCGTCCGAAACACTGATGGCTCTGCCAGCTGAGAACAGTGTTTACGAAGAAAGGGGTTACTGTTGTGATCCTTACTTTGTTCACGAACCTGAAACAAAACAAAACCGTAAGTGACACTGAGTGCCCTCTGCTGGAGCTCTGCTTTTGGTGTTTAAAATAGTTTTGTCTCAAGAGAGTTCAATGCAATCATTAGGAAGTTTAAAAAAATCAGCTCCCTCCTTAAGTGTATGCCCTTATTAAGGGTTTTGATGCAGATCTACAAAGTCTCACTAGGAAACCAACAGTTTCTTAATACCAACTATGAATTAAAACCATGATTTTGTCATATTTTTTACACAATCGGAGAAAGGATAAAGGAAAAGAGAAACAACAGAAGAACAGAGTTTCCCTAGCCTGAGACAAAGCAAAATCTCAAGTCAGTTTTGTCAGAGAAAAGTGAGGGTTGCCTAATGCTAACCAGTGATATCTCAGTGAGAGATTACATTAAAAAAATCCAGTATTGTATTGTTCAACTTTTTTAATTTGTTCCCAAATGAGCCCTTTTTCTGCTGAGCTATACTACCACACTACTGTTGCAGGATATTTATTCCTTACATTCAAACAACAACACACGTTGCGTTCTTTAAGATGGCGGATATTAGTTCTGAAATGAGTGACGATTGTGGGAAAACAGGCAATTCTCCTCACGTCTCATATTTTAATAAATGTTTGTCCACTAACATAGAAACTTACTAGCTGAGTAATAAGTTGAGAAGCTTCTCCTTGATTTGCCACAGGAAGCAACACCATTCCAAGTTCTAGCACAACAAGCTTCTGTACTGCTAAGAAGTACTGATCACTTATTTGGGTTCTCTCCACAATTACAATTCCCCTAAGGCTGCTGGCCTGTATTTAAAGGAAAAAATAAGAAAAATCCTAGTTAATCACAAGCAATGCAACAGAGAGAAAACTGTCAAGTATGAGCTGCCTGAAATCAAATCAGAGGAAGAACAGAAGTCACAGCAACAGTACTAAGGTTTAATACAGCATTATTACACAGCTGCATAATTTTTCAGTTTTCAGGTGGAAATTATCACAAAAGTTTCACTCCAGTAGAATTTAAAAATAACACAAAAAGAATGTTTTCAGAAGCATGAAATAAAGAAATAGCAATTGAAAACTTCACCTTTTCTCTTTATATAGTACTTACATTTCTAAACCGAACCAATCTTCGTTTGAATTCATCCCCTGCAACCAAATCTGCTTCAGAAATATATAAAATGCAAGTTCTGTTTGAAAGATGAAAATCCACAAGTCCCAATCCGTCTTCAAAGATGAGTCTAATTTTTCCTGAAGGTGAGATTGTTGAAAGAAAAGATACAGCAGTTTAGTTAAAAAAACCCTAATAACTACTTCATGGCACAACCTTCCTAATGTGACAATAATCCTAGTGACTCGACAGTAAAATTCATATTCTTTAAAAGCCTTCCATCTCTTTAAGCAAAACTGGTACAAGCGATCCAAAGTACTGTGTGATGCCTTTAGTAATACCAATTAATAGCACTTCCAAACTACAGATTTGAAAGTGCGATAGCTTCTCCATAAACTGTACTTGAGCAAAACCATCACATGCTATTCTGAAGTTATCATCACTGGCACAGTTTGCTGTGTCAACAGATGACAGCACAGTCCCAGTATCCATGTAAATTCAAGGAACTTAAGTGCAGGTGGGTATTCACAACATTCCCACTGCTGAGGTTCCCATGAAGCAGGTACTTCTGCTTCTTCTCTACAGTGCTCAGCAACTATGCAAATATGACAGAACTGATAATGTAAATACATGACAGACAAATAGGAATTTTCAACCTGCTAACATAGGCTGTACCAAAACTATGGGACCAGTCAGGCATAGAGTAAAACATATTCCAGCCATTCTTAACAACACTGTGTGACAGAGGGGAATGCTTTGCCTGAATTGTTTTTCCTCTTCTAATTTGTTTGTGCTTACCTTGTAGCCTTTGGGCTATCTCTGACCCCCTCCACTTCTCATTTCCAATCACATGCCCATAAGGGACAACTATAGATTCTGCTGTTACAGGAAAGTTGGCTTTTGTTGTCATCACGCCTCCTTTAAATCTTTACTTCGGTAGCAGCTACACCCTAGAAAGAAACATCGAGGAGATAGTAACACATTTTGTAAACTTGTTCCAAACAACTTTATGATTAAATTTTATAAGATGTAATACTCTAGAAGAGACACTATCTCCTCTTTGAAGCTACCTTACAGTTATGGTTACTATATGAAAACTGGTAAGCTGCTCTCTTTGCTTGAATACAGGCTGTTGGCATTCAAGTTCCACTCCCAACTCACCAGTCAATCTGAAAAACCCCTGAATTAAGACACACAGATGATTAAAAAAAAAAAAAAAAAAAAAAAAAAAA
>WHYT01015684.1:59789-81415 GCA_009806455.1 Tetrax tetrax
AAAAAAAAAAAAAAAAAAAAAAAAAAAATCACTCCGCCTTTTCTATGCCTTCATCCACCCCTGCTGGGGGAAAGTCTGCTTCAATTACAAAGCTGACTGCAGAGGCATCTCCAGCTCGCAGCCGGCAGCAGTCACCAGACAGATTATTAGAAGGTAGCTGCTGGGAGAGGTTATTTTCAGGCTCGCCAGCTTTACGCGGTGTTCTGACTTCAGGGGGAAACGGGAGTCTTTGAGGCTCAGGCCCGACGTACGGAGAGGAGCCCAAGACGAGCCGGTAGCTCCGCAAACACCACCCCTATCCTGCAGCCCGGGCCCGAGCCAGCCCTCACCGGAGGCCCGTTCTGAGAGGCGCGGGGCCCGGCCCCTCGTTGAACGTACCCAGAAGAGGCTGAGCTCCGTTGCGGGCACCCCGGCCTCCCGGGGCCGCAGCCTCTCCCCCGCAGCCCCGGCCGGGAAGGGGGCCCCGCCACCCGCTCCGCAGAGGCGCCGCCTCACAGCCCCCAGACGAACAGCCCGCCTCAGAGCGCGCGCCTGGCCGACAGCGGCGTCCGCAAATAGGAAGGGAGAGCTCTGCCTCCCATCAGCGAATGAGAAGGCGGGATGGGGCGGGCCTCCTCACTGGTAGGTTGCTAAGGCCGGAGGTGGGGCAAGTAAGGCGCGTGCTGATTGGGGCAGCGCAAACGCGCAGCAAATCCGCCGCGTTGTTGTTAGCAAGTGCGTCGCAACGGGAGAAGCGTCCGAAGCGGGAAGAAAGTAGCGGCGAGGCGGCGGCAGCGCGCTGAAGCCTACCCGCTCCCGATGGCGTTCGGTTTCTGGAGCGGCCGGAAGGGCCCCTTCGTGAGTATCGCCCGGTCCAGGGTCGGTCTCTGTCCCCGTGCAGCAGGGCCAGCGGGGGAGGCGGGCGGCCGTGCCCGAGCGGGACGAGCGGAGGCCCCCGGGGGAGGCGGCTGCGGCTGACGGCAGCGATCGCTGAGCCGTTTGACTGAAGCGAAGAACGGGGAGAAAAATAAATCCTAAGCAAAGAAAAGAAGCTGCCTGGAGCCCGGGCGCTGGCGATCTCATTTCCCTCAGTCCCGGGCCTGCCGGGCTGAAGCCCCCGGAGTGGAGGCGGGGGTCGCTCGCTTCCAGCGCTTGCTGAGGTGGTGTTCCAAGCACTCGTTCATTGCCGTAAAGGGAACTGGTAACATTTAGAGCAGCCAAGGGTTGCAGGATTGTCAGCAATGGTGCGGGTATTATCTTTTAACGTACTTGAAGTTTCTTTATTATTAGAATGAAAATAAAGCATTGATCTTTTGTTGTTGTTTTACTTTTACTGTGAGATGACAGCATCCTTTTACCTCAGCTGTATTCCCTGATAATCATGACTTCTACAGTCAACAGCCTTTAGTAAACAAAATGCTGCATGCCAGACAGACTTCCAAAGTTAGGGAGCAGTGCATCCGTGATAGTGAGTAAAAAGACAGTCTTTGTAATGCACCATTTAGTTATTTGATGCAGCTTCCTGAAAAGGCGGAAATATTTCCCAGTTCACCTGTTCATTATCCTGTTGGAGAAGACAATTAAAGAATAATTAAAAAAAAAAAAAATCTTTGTAGCAGTAATAGCAGAAACTTAGCCTGTTTTACTCCTTGAAACAGTAACATACATTCACGGGTCTTACATAAATTACATTTCTAACCTTCATTAGCAGCTGTTCATACATGTTAAAAAGTTAAACTTAGAACCATTTCAAGTCTTGTGTTACATTAATTGCATGTAATTGTTCTTCCTTTTTGTATTATTTTGCACTGTTAGTTTTTTTTTGCATGTTCAATTCTGTGGTTTTTTTCATTGTGAGACTTCAAGTCATTGTCAACTAATTTTATTTTAAATTGTTTAGAAACATATAGCTCATGGCCTGGTCCCTGCCGCTACCATAGCTCCTAAACCTGCAGTTCCCCGCACCCCTCCCCCTCGTAGTCCAAACCCTTCTCCAGAAAGGCCCAGGTAGGTTTTGAGTTTGTTTTTGGTTTTTTTTTTTTTCTTTCTTAATCAACTACAATAGCATACTAGAAAAGCATGATTAGAAGAATTGCTGCTTTTTCATAAATAGAATATCTTTTTAATTGAGGCAGTTCTCTTCTTTGAACTTTTAAGATACCAATTTTTCTCCCACTCCTAAGGATGTTAAATAATAAGGCCAATGGCCATTATGAATATGTAACTTACTATAAATCTGACTCAATTAAAAACAAATGGACTATTTAAATTTAGAGCTATTTTTAATTTGTCTCTGCTACTTAGAGTGTAGGACTGTAACGGTACTAGTACCATGAGTCAGGACATTTTAACTCTTTAGAAAATAATTTAAATGTTACTAAAATGCCATTTTGTTACATATTTAAAAAAGCAGGGACTTCAAAAACTGGCATGTAAAACCATGTTGGATTCAATTTGAATTAGCTATATGGGCAAGTTACATAAAAAGAAAAGACAAATTTATTTTCTTCTCATTTGTAGTTTCTTACTGTTTTTCTTTAATATTTTTTTTTAATGTTTAGTTCAATTCTGGTTGTTTTCTATTGTCTTTCTAGTGTCTGTAATGTTCCTACTTCATCCTACTTCATTTCTTCCTTTTTGACCTCCAGTTGTTGTCACTCCTGTTACAGTCCTCACCATTTCTCTCCTTTAACCTTTGTTCCTACTTGTTCCTTCCTCTTCATGTTACCCTTTTCTGTACTCCACAGCATCCCACAAATAGGCATTTCTATCTAGTTACACTTGCCCTAGTTTGCAATGCGTCAGCGTTTATTAACAGCTTCAGAGAAATCAGGAAAAGGTTCAGAGCAGGGAATAATGGAAACTAGGAGATGAAATAGCGGAACATGGAACACTTTCAACACAATGCCAAGTAGTCTTGTTATGGCTAAAGTGCTAAGTACTGTAAATTATCAATGTCAATTTTGGGAACGTAACTCAATATATTCTGTGATTTTCATGCATGTGATTTGGGAAAACCCATAGGTATTGTACTTTACTCTTAGATAGCTGCGTTACAATAGCTTGCCCAGTTTTGTGCTTTACTTTGGGAGTGAACAGTTTATAACCAGTCCCTTAGCACTTTCAGTGGTGTTTATGCTTGTTGACTGTGAACTTTGCTTTGCTTAAATAGTGAAGACACTTTGCAATGGAAAAAAAAATAGAAAATGTGGAGCACAGAGAAGACATCAGTATTGTTTCATTGCTTTATTCTGTTTTCTTCCAGATCTGCTCTAGCAGCAGCTATCCTCGCAACAACACTAACAGGGCGCACTGTTGCTATTCCTCAGCCTCGGCAGCGATCGCTTTCTGAAAGTGATTCCACCTCTGTGGAACAAGAATGTTTTGAGCCATATGCAACAGTCACAGAGCTCAGAATGGGGTAGCGTGTACTTTCTGTTTTGATATCATATCCTACAAACAGAATCTGTCAATGATGCAATTTTACCAAAGAGTTACAGCAAACTCCTGCTGTTACAGCCACTTACTTTTTTCTCACTGCATCATAAATTGGATCTGAAGTGTCTACAATTATTCCATTTCTCATGAAGTGATGCCACGCATACCGTCTTCAGAGAGGAAGATTTGGTTTGTACAGCAGTCACAAGTAAAACCATATATTATTTCTGCCAAATGATGATCAGTTATACAAACAGTTAATCACCGAGGAATCATCTGAATTACATGTCAGATATTTCCTTTGTGCTAAATAATTATTTCAGACTCTTCTTTTGGTAGAATTAGCACACTTCTATCTCTAGCTGGCATTTTCTTTAAGACAGAGAAGAAAATTCAGCTCCAGTGTTAATCATGTATTCTAAAGCATACATATAGGCTGGATTCCTTTTTTGGACCTGACAGAAGTTTAGATGTCCATTTGTGTCGGCTGTTTGGACTTGTGTATACTGTAAGACTGATGGTTCTACTTTACTAGTGTTTATATTTTTGGAAGAGTAAGCAACACTGAAACAGGCTTTAAACTGCATTCTACTTGCAGGCCCAACTGGAAAATGGATCGTAGTGACAGTTCTCCCGCACAGTCCCTGGGAATATCAGGCAATTATGGTGAGGACGAGGACATGGATACCTATCTTTCAGATGCTGATAAAGAGGCAGAGTCCAGCTGTCAGAGTAATGAAAAAAAGGGAGAAAGCTTTAGCACCAATGCTGTTTATGCTGTTCCCTGCAAGAAAAAAAAGGTAGGATTTTCAAATGCATTAATTCCTTTACTGTGTTTTAATATATTAATGCAAATATTAGATATTTCCAAGGCTTTTAATTCCTTCTTACTCTTTAGACATTTATTCAATTTTTATTTCACATGCTGCTTTTTGTGATTCATTTACTCCTATACAAGTTATGTTTGTTTGTTCATCCTCACAGATTCCATATCTCTGATTATTAGAAGCCTTTTCTTATTAGAAGCCTTTTCTTATTAGGAAAACACTGGTATGGTGTATAAATGTTGTGCATAACTTAGTCTTGTGAAATGTCCGATATTTTATGTTGAACGTGACACATAAATAGTACATTGTTTGTTAGAAGCCCTAGGAACTTTCCCTTTAAATGATGAAAACTTAGTTAATGATTCAGTATGTGCTAATGAGCAGAGACCTATGCAGAGACAGGGAAATACAGAATCAAACAAAATAAATTACCTTGTTTTCTTGAAGACAAGTAGATTTTTCTATTTTATAGGTTTGGACTGTCTTAACTAGCAATAAGCAAGATAAATTCTCCTAAGGCACATTTAAAGTTCAGTCCAAAATTATACAAAAATGTAACAAAGAGGAAGAAGTAACTGAGTAGTAAAGAGGCAATAAAATGCTATATACAGGAAAGAAATCAAAAAACAACCCTAAGTGAAGAGATAGTAGTCAGTAAGAGCAGGGAAGGGAAAAAAAAAAAAAAGGGAGCGAGTGGAATATGTGAGACACTGGTGTGCAATCAACAGGGCAAAAACAGTGTTAAAAATGACTTATGAATCCCTCAGTGCTGTGATACAGTAGATAAATGGTTGATCTTTTTTTAAGAGCAAGTTTTGTTACAACACAGCAAACAAGCAAATGTAGGATACTTTCACAGACCATTGTGACTGAATAAGATGACAAGGGAGTATTTGCCCTGTGAACTAAATTACTATCATAGTTTTCTACCTTTTGTTGATCTTTGTAAGGTTTAGATTTTATTTATTAGAGCCCTAAACAAACAAACAAAAACTATACCATATCATTTACTATCTTAAAATACTGGAATACAATTCTGAATGTGACTGGATCATTAGTACACTAAAAGTTTTATACAGATATCAAGCCACGCAGGCTATTTTAACAGTATTATCATGATTTAAATAGGCTTGTCTTGTTTTTACATAGGAGGAATTTCTACCCTCACCGAGTACTAATGCTGACAAGAAAGAGGCGCCTTCTCATGAAACTGATTTGCAGGTGGTGGTGGATGAGTCAAACGTGCAAATGGAAGGTAAACAAACTTACTTTAAGTCAAAATCCCATACCTTTGAAACAATTGGAAAAATAATTTCCGAATAAATTTAATACTATATTATAATGATTTTTTTAAAGTGCAGTGAAAGAAATACTACTAGATACTTAGCAATTTATAGTAGTTACAGAAAATTAAAAATCTTCATAAAGAGGGAAAATTGGTCTATATTCACTGTATAACTGAAAATCCTAAACATCCACTATCAGATAGTGTAAAAAGAGAGGAGGGAGGAGGAAAAGGTTTGTGAAATCTTTGTCTTCTCTAGTACAGTCATTCTCTAATATGTTTCTGTTGATGTTTGTGCCAGAATCAATCCAGTTTACACTCTGGAAACTAATGGAATGTTACTGTACTCAAGAAACGGAAAAAAGTAAAAACTACCAATGTTTAAAAAAAAAAAAAAAAAAAAAAGCTAAAGAGATAGAAGAAAACATTTTTAATCCATAATTTTTCTTGGATAAAAAAGTATTACATCTGAAAATCATCAGTAAGAACCTTTTTTTTTTTTAAAATAATCAAAGAGCATGATACTAGGATTGTTTCCCATTTCTACAGAAATTATATTGTTCTTGCTATCTTTTAAGTTTGGCTCTTAAAATTGTACATCAGGTCACAAGAAGTTTATGACAAAATAGAGGGCTGAACATGATCATCAGTCTCAGGTTATCACCCTAAGGTCTGAATTGTTAAGCTTCCCAAATTTTTTGTTTTTTTTTTTTTTTCTTCCAATAAGTAATTTAATTAGATCAGGGACATTTGGTTGGTAGCTAGGCCTGTCATTACACTATTTTTCTGTAGCAATAGAATATAATGGAGAAAAAATGATGACGAGAGCAAGACCAATCTACTTGTATTGGAGCTTTATTGCATAATTATCTTGCCCATTATTTTAAAATCAGAATTTGTTCCAGAGCTGCAAAATGCAGTTATTACAGAGGATGGCAGCACTCCAGTAGCTATTGCATAGGAAAGAGGAAGCAGAACTGAGTCAGTTTAAAAAAAATCTTTATCCTTCTAAGTTTTATTCTTGTTGGGTCCCAGTGTTGTTCCACTGTTATTTCAGTGGAGTTATTTGAAAACTTTTGTAGAGAACAATGTTCAGAAAGAATAGGTTGCTTTGATAAAACCATGTGGGAAGTGGATGCATTAAACTGAAAAGAACAGGATAGATAAACTGTTCCTAATCCCTCTTCTACATACTAAGTGCTGCGGATCTTGGAAGCTGTCACATTTGCACTTGCCTTGTTCAGAGATGCAATAGGACTCAAACCCCGTGAAAATATTTCTTTTGTCCTATAGTACAATTCTAAAATAATTGTGGAAAACAACAATACAGCTTAATTTCTTCCATGGTTGCACGTATACAGTGTGAGGTAAAGTAAGGTCTCACATCAGTATCCTGCTACACCATGAAAGAGATAATGGAAAGTCAGTGATCTAATTTGTGGGTTTGGGAGGACTTTCTTACATTTATTTGTGCTATATAATATGCATGCTTACATAGCCATATGAACCATTTATCGTTTACAGACTTACAAATACTTTTAATTGACGGAAAGATTTCTTTTTCTTTAGCAGAAGACCAACATCTTGCCTTGAATTTAAAGGTAAGACTTATATGAAGGTTAATTTTTGATGCATTTTGGAAAAAAGGGTGTTATAAAGAGCTGATAGTTTACAATCACTTAAAGGAAATTAATGTATTGCCACTAGGGAATATTTTTCTTTTGGAGTACAAGAATGGCTAATAATTTATTTTGAAAAATTACAACTATATACATAAATAGGCCATACAAAAGCTGGGGGTTATTATTAATTTTTTAATATATCTTTTGTTGTTCCTCATGTGAAAGAAAGAAACTGAGAGTGGAAGACACCATGTTGTAGCAAGAGATAAGCTCTTACTGATCATTTTCAAATTCTGAGCCTGGCTTCACCAGATTTTTATGTTGTTTTCCAGCTAGGCCCATCTGTCTGCTTTGGTAAGCTTAAAAAAATACCCAAAATTTTAGTTTCTCAAATCAGCTTGCTGGAATATTGTTTACAAAATGGTCAGTTCTTCTATTGTTAACATAACTTTTTAAAATTCAAGTTCTTGACCACCTGTTTTTTCTGTTGAAACTGTGTTTTGACTCATTTAGTCATCAGTGCCTCAGTATATTAAATTACATGACCTCATATCTTTACCGAACTTCACTGCTGTTTCATAAATATATTGAGAAAGTTTGTATATTGATCATGGTTGCCTCAAGTAAATATATTAGTATAAATTTATCCTGTAGTTCTTTCCTGAGGAAAGAACCTTTTGAAAATGTAAAAATAGGTACTTAATTTTTTTTACCAGCAAATGGAGAAAAAAGTTCTTCAACTTTTCTGAAGAACATTTTGCATTTAATTTATTCACTGATTCCCTTTTAGAGACTGGCAGTCCATATCATAATTGCCTATTCTAAAGTCTTACACAAACTAACAAGTGGGAGCAATATCCATCCTGTTTGATCATGAAGCTTTATGTTTATATAACTTTTATGTCAGTCAAAATTGTTTTGCGAACTGTACATCTCTGACAACTGAAGAAAATATTAACGATTGCAAGTATCCACAAGTGACTGATGGCAGTGGTAAGTGACAAAATGATGTCAAGATGGGTAAATGACAAGTTGTATATTGTCAGTAGTGAATCCAACCTTAAATTTTGTTGATATAAAAGAAACTCCTTCAAAAGTTATGTTTCTTAAGTTCTCTAAGAATAATGTTGTTCAGAGTACTTCAGAAAGGATAACTGTTAAAGCAAGTTGTCTCATTTTTTGTTTCTCTGCTAGGAAGAAAAATTGTTAGCTGAAAACCTGATACGTCAAAAGCCTCCACTGTCTCCAGGTACTTCTGATTTTTCTATGACTTTACTGCATATTAATTTAATAATAAGCATATGTATATAAAAGTATGTTTTGCTGCTTGTGTCCTCTAAGCTTAATATGTGAGGGGAAAAAAAAAAAGTATTTCTCCTGTACAGGAAATAGGGAAGTGCTGAGTGCTCTGTAATATGTATAAAAACAATAGTTCTAGGCTTTTTATGTTTGGAAAATACAAACCTAATCTGAGTGACTTTTGGAATCTTAAGTACTCTTTGCTGGGTTAAAAACTGACTGGATGGCTGGACTCAAAGAGTTGTGGTGAATGGAATTAAATCCTGTCACCAGCCCGTCACCACCAGCAGTGGTGTTCCCCAGAGTTCAGTACTGGGGCCAGTTTTGTGTAATAGCTTTGTCAGGGATCTGGGTGAGGGGACTGAGTGCACCCTCAGTCAGTTTGCAGATGACGCCAAGTTGAGCAGGAGTGTCGATCTGCTGGAGGGTAGGAAGGCTCTGCAGAGGGATCTGGACAGGCTGGACCGATGGGCCCAGGTCAGCTGTATGAGACTCAACAAGGCCAAGTACCAGGTCCTGCACTTTGGACACAACAACCCCATGCAGCGCTACAGGCTTAGGGAAGAGTGGCTGGAACGCTGCCTGGCAGAAAAGGACCTCAGAGTGTTCGTCGACAGCTGACTGAACATGAGCCAGCAGTGTGCCCAGGTAGCCAAGAGAGCCAGTAGCATCCTGGCTTGTATCAGAAATAGTGTGGCCAGCAGGACTGGGGAAGTGACTGTCCTGTACTCGGCACTGGTGGGGCCGCACCTTGAATACTCTGTTCAGTTTTGGGCCCCTCACTGCAAGACAGACATTGAGGTGCTGGAGCACATCCAAAGAAGAGCAGCAAAGCTGGTGAAGGGTCTGGAGCACAAGTCCTGTGAGGAGCGGCTGAGGGAACTGGGGTTGTTTAGTCTGGAGAAAAGGAGGCTGAGGGGAGACCTTATTGCTCTCTACAGCTACCGAAAGGAGGTTGGGGTGAGGTGGCGGTTGATTTCTTGTCTCAAGTAACAAGTGATAGGACGAGAGGAAATGGCCTCAAGTTGCAAGTGGAGGTTTAGATTGGATATCAGGAAAAATTTCTTAACTGAAAGGGTTGTCAAGCACTGGAAGAGGCTCCTCAGGGAGGTGTTAGAGTCACCACCCCTGGAGATATTTAAAAGACATGGAGATGTGGTGCTTAGGGCCATGGTTTAGTGGTGGACTTGGCAGTTATCTGTTGGACTTGATCTTAAAAGGTCTTTTCCAACCTAAATGAATCTGTGCTTGTGAAATGATGTAATGAAATTAAAGTCATACTGGAACTCTCCCATCCCTTAAGTTTCATCTGCAGTAGAGGATGTCACCATTACTAAATATCCCATTGCAACTGCAGTGGTAAACATGATATGAAGTATGTGGTCTACCTTATTTGTATGTTAGTGCATCCACGTAACAGTTCCAGGCACAGCACCTCTGATCTTTGTGTGTCGCGTGGATGGGATACGTGCCTATCAGAAGTTCTTGGGGTTTTGTGTATTTCTGTGCTGTCCAAGTATCTTATGCCTTCTCACAGGAAGTTAACAGTGACTGTAAGTGCCTGAAATATTACTAAACACATGAAGCTCTTATATGTCATCAATAACAAGAGATAGCTTTGTATTTCAAAACCAATTCTTGGGTTTTATATATATCCTATAGTAAGGAATTGTTCTGTGCTAAGTTATATTCATGCCTGTGTGCTGTTAGATTATGCTGGCTCTTAAAGGTCTGACGGTACGGGTAAAATCTCAGCCTTCATTTTAACAGGTGATCTGTTTAGCCCATACAGATGAAAAGGAAAATTTGGAAGCGTGATCCATTATTACTAATGCAACAATATATCCATGATTGTGTAGATGATCTAAAATTTTACTTTTGTAAGGATTATTAAGTAACTTCTATTCACTAACAGATCAATGAAGCCTGTTCAGTGGGAAGGAAGGTAAAGCTTTCATTACATACGTGATTAAAATAAGGAGGGGTCAAGAGGGCTGACTAGTCCATGCAGGGCCCATACACTTTGCTTACTGCAGTGGATATTTCTGTCTTACCTCTCTAGTCATGATGCTAGGGAGAGGGAGATCTGCTAAGACTTTATTTTCCCTTTGAGGAAGGAATGCTTTCAGTGTCTGAGAGAAAAAATGTGAACTTGCAGCCATTCCACTGTGTAGGTCTCTTTCCAAGTCCACTTTTTTTCATTCTCTAGCCTTATCTTCTGGGAGCCATGAGCTGATTTGTATCTGATGAAGTATCACTCATACATAATGCTAATATTAGAAAAAAATTGATTATAATTTGCTGAAACTCTTATTCAAGTCTGAATACCACTTAAATACATTGTACTGTGGCATTACAGATGTGTCTGTTCGGGCAAGGCAAGCACAGGAAAATATGACTAAAGTGAAGTTCAGAGAACTAGAACAAGAAAACTGGTCTCTTAAGAAGGCATATCAGGCTATGGTCCAACAGTTTGAGGGAACAAAACAGCAAGTGGAAGAACAGCAGTTAAAGCTGAAGAGACTAGAACAAGATAACAGAAGACTTAAAGAAGCTGCAGAGAAGTCACATAGAGAAGGTGGGAGAAACATGAGCTACTCTGTAGTTATCTTGTTTGATTTTTTCTAATTTCTTACAACCTCTTCCTGCAGTAGTAGGTTTCCACTCATTGATTTGAGAAAGTATCTATGCAGAAGTAGTTAAATCTATGTTTGTAGGAATTTTGTTAAGAAATAGTTAAATGATCATGAAAAGAAATTACTTAGGTTTTTTTTTTTAAATTTAATGGTATTTTATTAGTAATTATTCATGGGATTATTCCATTACAGTATTTTGAGAGTTCTCTTATGATTCTAGCCTATTGACATTTTTTCCTTATAATTAACAGATTATTGTGAACATTTCTTGACTTTTTTTCTTGTTGGATATTTGTTTTAATAGAGGAGGCTTCAGAATTACTTTCTCTCAGACAACAAGCACAAGAACTGGTAGATGAAAATGATGCTTTGAAAATGACAGTCCATCGTTTAAATGTAGAATTAAGTCGCTATCAAACTAAATTCAGGCCACTGTCCCAAGAAGAGGTGAGAATCTTGGTTATAAAGGCCATTTGTACTGAAATGTCCCATTGTCCTTTCATTCATCTTTGAGTTCTTAAGACTGTTTTCTCCAAATTTGCCACAAAATCTACAAATGGCATAGGCTTTTTCTGAAATTTAAAATAAGCATTTATTGTTAAGTCTAACTTTAGTAAGATATTGAACTTGCAGTTTTGTCGCCTTTGTTGAGTCTGTGTTACATATGCATGTAATTACATAAAAACATAAGCTTGTTTGGAGTAATAGTTGTGACTGCAGTTGGCAGTGGTTGGTGTTTCAAAAAGCAGGAAATAATTTCAGGATCTTTTTTAAAATCTACTTTAGCATCTAAACCTGAAAAGTTTACCCATGAAAGGACCACCACCACCATGGCTGGTAAGTAAAATAATATTTTCATTAACCTGTTAATTTCTTTCTAAGTAGTAGAATTTCTTTACTGGAACCAAAATATTCAGCATACTGTTTAGTTACTCTGCTGAACTATCACATACTAGTAGAATATCCATGTTTGTTGCATAAAAATATGTAGGGCAGAACTTTGCAATGAATGTGTGCAGTTCCAGTTGAACTTACAGTAAACTACAGACTGTCACCAACACAATCACCAACTCTGAACTACTGAATGCAAGTTAAGAAGTACTTTTACTCTGAGAATTATAAATACAATCTTCACTTAGTATTGTCTAGCATATAGTTTGCTTTAAGGTCTATTGCTTAATTATTAATCTTCTGTTGTGATTATTTTTAAGATGATGCTAAAAGAAAATAGCATATTTCAGTGATTCTGATGGTAGGAATGGTCATGGATCTACTAGTAGCCTATGAACTTCTGGCAAGGAGAAGGCAAATAGTCTGTGAAATTGAATGCATTTGTAATATGTGAAACAGTTTCTCCTTGAAATGCTAATCAGATCTTAAATTTTCCTTCCTCATTGTTATTCAGAGCTATACAGAAATAGGAAAGTCCTCCTTCTGCTCTGTCTTTCTAGTTATAATATCCAAGAATTGCATACGTATGTACTTAGTTTAAAGATGCAGGTTTGAGGGTCTAAAAATTCCTTTCCGCTTACTAATGAATCTGGGCTAAATTTCATTATTATTAACTGTATTCCCTGTGGCGTTCCAATTTGGTTTTGTATTAATTTTCATCCACATTCTGCAGCATCATTTTGCATATGGTGGTCTGTGTGCTTGTGTGTGTGTGTGTGTGTATATATATATATATATATACACATATATATACACACACACTTTTGTCTGCAAAGCATATACGAAAACCCTTAATAGCTTTTAAAACTAACAACATGTAGCAGGAGGAGTAGGAAAAAGTATTGATGAGACTATGGTTTGTAATTGATTTATATGGATTGATTTTAAATTTTTTTTTTTAAAGGTGGATATGAAGTATTTGTCACCTCTTCTGCTGGCCTATGAAGACAGAATAAGAGAAAAGGAAGATTTAAATCTTGAACATGAGGCAAGTTGCTGTTTAAAGAAAACATCTACTCTAAAGCAGAAATAAATTACTGAAATTTTTTAAGGAATTTGTCAAAGCTGTTTTCTGCCCAAAATTAAAAGTAACTTTGTTTTACTTTTCCATGCATAGTTATTTTGCTGTCTCTTATCCTACTTGGCTTGCTTGTTTTTGTCTGCCTGTTCAGATGCAGAAGCAGGCACTACACTGAGATGTACAAGAATTGTGTTCTCTGAATAGAGTAAGCCATAAACACAGTCCGTGGTAGAAAGAATTTACTATTGTCATTCATAATGGGCATGCAGTGCCCTGTATAGCTGCTCTTCCAGTTACAGGCCTGTGGATTTTGTGGTAGAAGAATATTTACTTCTAGTTATTTAAGGAATGAGTATTAAGGAATGTGTACTCATTTTGCTCTTCAGAAGTCGTTTTTTGTTACTGAACCCTTGATAAATAGCGCTTGGCTTTAGAGCAGAACTGCCATAACTTTTCAAAATAATTTATTTCCTTCAAAAAAAATTAAGCCATAAAACAAGCAGAAAACACTGAGGGTTTCATATTACTGTAAATTCACTGTAATGTCCTACCATATTCAATTTCATGTCAGTCATCCTGAAAATGTATAGCATCTTGTAGTAATTTCCAGAATTCATTTTTTAAAATCCATACTTTAAGGATCTACAACTTTCTTAGTTCAAATGACACTTGGCCAAAATATGTTGCAATTAAAATATCTCTATTATTTTAAATCAAATATTACTAGATTGATGAAGCATTTTAGAAGTATGCGCATGTGAATTAAAGATGAATGAGATAATATGCTGTTAACAGAAGAATTAGAAGGCACCCAACCATAGATGTTTATTAAAGTTTTTTTTTATGTAAAAATTAAAACAAAATACTTACCTCTAAAGAATTTTATGAGGAGTCCTTTGTCTTCCAGGAGGATATGAAGAATTTTAAAGTACGAGTTCAAGAGTTGGTGAAGGAGAATGAAGACCTGCATGAGCAATTAAATAAAAATAACTTTATTACTCCTACAGAATGGCAAGTTATATTACTAGTAATTAATTTAAAAGCTACTCTATTTTGCTTTGCGTGCAAACTTTTGAGATTACAGATGTGAGGAAAAAATTTTGTTCCCCTCAAGCAAGTTAAGTTTTGCTGAAGAGTTAATAGGGTCATGATTATGTCTTGTTGGAACAATGCTGATCTGCAATGCCTGAAATAATTTTGGAGTAAAGATTACACAGTGAATGTGTATTTTTGCACCTGAAGCCCATGTAATTCTGTCCCAGACCTTGCAGGGTTCATACTTAGCTTTTACACTTCTTCTAATAGTAGGAATGTACCAACGACATCAGTCTTTCATTAATATAAAATGGTACTGGAATATGGCATTAGAAGAATTTGATGTTCTTGAGAAGTGAAATAATGCAAACATCATGAATTTAAGTAGTGCAAAATATGTATGAGGTTTAATAACAATTTACCTCAGTCAGGCATTCATCGGGTAGCAACTGAGATGAGGAAGAGACTGGTCTTACTTGTTCATCGCAAGATCGTTGAGAGCTTTTTAGGGCAAAAGCTGTAAAGAAGAAAAAAAGGCAGTATAGTCCTGGGGTATGTTAGAATAGGTCCTTCTACTAGAGGCTGGGCAATAACAACGACAAGAACTACTTAAGCTGCATTTATAGGACTGAGGGACTCTGCAACAAGCTGTGCAGAGAGGCTATGGCATCTCTCCATCCCTAGCCATCTGGACATGGTCCTGGGCAGCTGGCTTTAGGTGCTTCTACTTGAGCAGAGGAGTTTGACCAAACGACCTCCAGAGATCCCTTCCAACCTCAGCCATTCTATGATGCTGCAATTCTAATTCAAACATACATATTTTTCCTTCTTTCTGTGTGGAATTTTTGCTTTAGTTAGTAAAAGATTTTAAACATTATTTAAAATAATTTACATTTTGAGGGTTGTGAGTTCATGTCTCTAATAAGCTTACCTTGTGTCCTGACGTTGCTTTCAATAAGGATTTTAAATTTGTTTTTTAAAGACATTAAAGTACGATTTTATAAGTTTACACTGTTGAAAGTCAGCTGCGTTTTTTCTTTGGACATAAGTTAATATTTGAATTATATTTTGTTTATAAGCCAGTTGTCATTGCAGGCAGCAGCTGCAAACTCAGGCCAAGCTGGTCTTGGAAGAAAATGGATTGTTGATGCAGCAACTCGAAATTCAACAAGCTAAAGCAAAAGATAGTCACAGACAACACGTGCAAGAAGGTAAAGTGCTTGAGTTGCTAGTCATTTAACTATGCCAGAGATAGCACTGCAGGTTTGGGTTTTTTAGTTTATTTGTGGGACTTTTTTTGTTTTGGTAGGGTTTGGGGGTTTTTGGTTTTGGATTTTTTTTGCAACTTCATATCTGCCTACAAAGCATCACTGAATGCATCTGACACTAATAGGAGATCAAATTCTGAATGCCAGCTGATACTGAAAAGAAATGTCCGTATTACCTATTGACACTATACAGCATACTCCAGTTTAACTTGCTTCCTCTGAAAAAGTGACACAAACTGTTAAAAAGCAATGCACTCATTTTTATAATTTAAGAGCACTTTAAACTTTACAGGTTGGTATTTGTGAGATATTACTTGCTTAGTTAAGTGTTCAATTTAGAATTTGTAGAGTTCTTTAATTTTCTGCTTTGTAACCAATGTTTACCACTTAATATAGTTAATTGTATCATAAGTGGCAGTATTTGATTTTACACTTTTATAATTTGATACTGCTTAAATTTACATAGATCTTCAAGTAATAATCTGTTATCGATTGCTGTTTTATCAGAGCTTTGCTTGAATTCAGAACACTTGATATTCTTTGTCTTGCCTGTAAATACTATTTCTTGACCAAGATTAATTTTTCTACTGCTAGTTATTTTTGCATTAGAAGATTCCTCTGGATATTTCTTGTTAATAGCCTTCTGACTGGATATTAGAAAAAGAACAAGCATTTTATGGTTTAAAATCCCCAAACTGAAAGTAATATTTCTTTGTGAAGTTTAAAAAGCAAAATTGAATCTTAATTCACAGACTAGGATGTTCTGAAAAACATATAATTGTGTGTGATTAACCTAAGTCAATGATGAGAACGGTTTCCTTAAGTGAACGTGTATAGTAAAACTCCAATTCTGCATCCTAATTCCATGAACACTTTCCTTTCTGCTTTTAAAGTTCCCGAGTTTGTTGTTTAGACTTTTATCCCTCTATATCCATTGTGTATCCCAAGGCCAAAGGTCAGACAATACCCCAAAATCAGGTGTTCCTCCTTCCAAATCTTAAAATAGCTTGATCTAGTATGAGTTCTCAGAACATCCGTAGTAAACACTGGCAGATTTTATTATCTATTGCTGAAGTTCTCACACGGAAATAAGAGCTCTGATCTTCCGTTCAGTTCCTACAACTCTTTTGGCAGCATATCCAGTAACTGAAATACATACTACAGGAAAAATTGAGAGATTAGTGAACAGAAACTAGGCAGTCACTCGATATGTGCCCTATCTACTAGGCTACAAGAGTCATCTTTCCTTCTTTTCCAGAATTAGTAAAATCTGAATCAGAGGATTTTTCAGAGTAAAATGACATTTCAATGAGCTAATAGCCCTGAGAATAAGTAGTCTTGAAATTTTGGTACTTTTCCAAAACAAAATGCTTGAGATGGCAAAAAAAAATCCAAACTGTTAAAATATGAAACAAATTGACAAATCCACTGTTACATAATGCTATGAACAGCTAGGAATTGTCATATTATTGGTTTAGTTGGAGTTTCACTAGGTGATTGAATTAGTTCTGCTGTACCTAGTTGTTATCTTCTTTTTTTTTCCCCCTCCCAAAAGCTTCAAAATTGACCAAACAGATAACAATCTTAGAAGATAAGAAACAGAGTCAAGAAGAAGAGATAGCAGAATACCAGAAACAGTTGGAAGCTTTGCATTCTACTTGTGAAGAGCTGAAAGCCAAACTGGGTAGCAGAATAGCAGCAGAAGAGCACTTTGATGTGGTGAATGATTTAAAAAGGTATGAGTTTACATATGGTGCACAGAGAAGCAATTCTGCAAAGAGTTCATACAAACAGATCTGCATCACTCCGCAGGTAGGAGGCAAGTGGAAACTTATGCTGGTAATCTAGAAAAGTAACTACCAAAGTACAAAGAAAGGTAAAGAAATATTTCAAAACTACTGCGGTGTGTTTTATAGACAATGAAAATTACAGAAGGAAATCCCAGATCTAGAGATACTGGTCAAGCATTTCTACTGTAGAGTGCACACTACTAAATGTAGCTTTTTAAACAGTTGAAAAGAAGGCATTAAAAATACTTTTGTCAAATCTATTTACTTCTATCAACACTGTATATAAAATGTTCTTATTCTTTTGTTCCCATCTTTGGAACAATGTCTGAAGGATCCTGAAATTCTAAATGAAAAATACTAAGTTTATCCGGTCTTTACAATATAGAAATAACATTAAACAGCACAACATAAAAGTACTATCATGCAGCATAGTCTGTAAAGTAATGTTTTTCTAAAGACATTCTGTAAATTTGTTTACTTTCAAGCCTTCGGATAGTGCAAGTTACTGTTTCTTGGTACAGTGCCTCGAGAAGTTCTCAGATCTTGTTTTTGTCATTGCTAGTAATTTCTTGAAAAAAAAATTAGGAAGGGAATATATTTGGACTGTATAGGATATTTTTATAATTTAAATCATATTTCAGGTGCCGTCAGGTTGAATTATTTGAATAATTTTGTTTGTGTTATAATTCATTTATGATTTGATGTATCGTGAGATTGTAATACCTCTCTTTGATGTCACCACTGAACGTTAAGCATTCTCAATGTGTCTTTTTCGTACCTTCAACATGAGTATCTTACTGTAACTTAGCTTTTTAGTGCAGTAGGTCTATACATGATGCCTGTTCTACGCTGTTGGTTTTTCCAGCCACTTAAAACAGGAGCAGGAGAAAAAGCGCTGTGAGGTGGAAGATCTAATGGGAAAGATAGCATCACTGCAAGCTCAAAACAAGAAACTGCTTTTAGAGAAAAATAACTTCATGGCTGACAACAAGATCCTGGAAACAGAGATGGAAAAGTCACAAAAAACAAACAGGTCATATCACATTCTCTTTTTCTTATATAGAGATACTTGTATTTCTAAAAATAAGAGCAGAAATAGCTGTAAAAGTATTTTTGGACATCCTCCAGTGTGTGATTTCTACCTATTACAGAAAAAAGACACGTTTTCTAAACACATCTTTGTCACATCTAAAGGCCTGGTCATCAAGTAACTTTGCTAGGCTTCGTATGTCTTCATGCACGCTCTTCTATGTCTACATGCACATTAAGAGTATATCTTTAATGCTAGTAGTTAGCTATAGCAATTAATTATCTGTGTACTCACCTGAAAAGTAGCATTTCATGCAATTTGCAGACCTTCTCGTGCACCCGCATCGTTCAGTTAGGCACACAATACTTGTGAAAACATTATTGTTATGTTTCTTAAGAAACAGGAGCTTATAACCATTGCACAAATTGTTCTTTTGCGTAATTGTAACTGGTGTCTTTAACAGTATATTTAATTGAGATTTGTACAAGTTGATTTGCACATGCAATGCAAGTTCTTTTAATGCCAGTATTAATTCCAAATCTGAAGATTTTTCTTTTTCTGTTAATTTTATAGACGATTAAGGAAGAAAGTAGCTCTTTTGAAACTGCACTTGGAGGAAGCAATGGAAAAAGAAGTTTTAGCCCATCACTACCTAACAGACCTTATTGGTTTGGTGGAGAAGATAGCTCGGGAACGTGATCATCTTATTTTTTTGGTAATTATCTTTAAATAATTAATATGACTTAATTGATATTTCACACAATTATCATCCTACTGGCACAACTTACTGTTAATTTTCTTTACCAAAAAAGAAAGCTATCATTTCAGTTTAAGGATTTAGCTATTTAAATAGACTTTTGCAAATAGGGTAGGAACAGCAAAAGATTATTTTCTAGAAGAGTGGTTAAAAGCAACTACCCAGATTTCTGGAGATAACATCAGCATTAGGGTTTGCAATAGTATGTATCAAGTTTAGTAGACTTAAAATCTGATTTTAGAGATTGGCTTCAGTGTTGAAGCTACACATATTGAAAAATAGCACGCAATCATAAATTTTTAATACACTTTTCTGACTCTAAAGGTAAACTATTAGCCCTGAAGTGGTCTGTATGGACTTTCTAGTGTGGATGCACATTATTGCTCCTTTTTGGTCAGCAGTCATTTTGACAGGCTAGTTGATAGTTCTGGAACAATTTCTGTTTAGTAGAAGTGTCTGGCATGGAAGTTACTGGGCTTTTTACAGGCACACTTCATTTCCTTTACAAAATCTTGGGCACAATTTCAATTTTACATATTGATACCCTGTCTTCAAATTGGTTCTGGAAACCATTTCACAAAACTTTGTTAAAATAAAGCTTCTTTTTCTTCTGTTGTTCAAGTCGTAGACAAAGGTTGTAATGAGTGTTGGGTAAAAAGCTTCTATGTGGTTAATTCCTAATTCTAGTACTATGGTGACCCAGCTCAAATCCTTGTCCACTGCGAACTGGACTTTAGGATTGTGAATCTAGGCACAATAAATGTCTGCTCGGAATTAGGGGAACTGGTTCTCATCTCTCAATCTCTGGCATATCTACTTTCAAATATTCAGCGTACCATATTAGAAATATAACAGAAATCCAGAATTACCTGTAAGTGCAAGGTGTGCCATTTGGATTAATAATACCCTGGTAGATGTTCATAATACTTCTAGCTGTAAAAGCCTGTTTCAGAAGGAAAGGTGTGTTAACGTAACTTTAATCACCACAAGGTAGTGTAAACCCTATCTTTACAAGTGTGCAGTATTTGACATCATATTCTTCCCTTCTGAAACCTGCACCTGAAAGTACACAGTAGAAAAAAGTTTCATGCACGTGCAAAAAGTTCAGAGCAGGACCGTGGAAAGCAGCCCAAAATGCAGTCAGCTATGGCCTGTCTTTCTGTAGACATGTATAAACTCATCCAGCAATCAGAAGCCAGTCCTGTCACGCAGAACAGAATTTATCTCTTCCTTTTGGATCACATTCTCTTGTGTATGCGTATGATGATGATACATCCTTACATGCTGTCCATTATTTCTCCATTTTGTGGCTTAGGTACTAAACAGAGCACAAGTTTTGCTTTTTTTATGAATTCACTGTGTCTGGGCTGAGAGCAGAGATACGCTGAGACAAGCTTTCCTACTGAAATAGTCTAATATCAATAAAACTTTTAAACATTCAGTTTACTTTGATGTCTGGTAGAGCTGAATCAGAACAACCTGTTCCTACTTTTAATTGCTGAACTTAAAACCTACCTTGGCAGAAAGTTAGACTGCAGGTATCTTGTAGTCACGTAATCTGGTAAGGTTGTTGGGAAGGCCTAGAAAACAAAACTAATTTAATTAGAGCCAGACTACTAAATCTGACCCAGAAGGATGAGTCTCATGCATACAAATGGGTCCCTAAATATACATACATATATCTGTAGAAGAATATGCAAAATCGGTTGGGTTTACAATAGCAGTAGTTATGATCCTTTCAGAATAAAACTGTTCCAAGGTATTATTTTGTTTGTGAGATAGTATTTGCAGTCAGTTAACGAATTATTAATTAGCTGTTATTAGAATAATTTTCAGGATTCTTTTTCCATCTTGGTTCTTCAGACTAGTGGAGCGCAGAACAGAATAGCTTGTCTTTCTCTGTAGGTGTTTTGTCTGCCCTGTCTAAAGTAATGATTAGATTTAGTTACGTGTGCCCTATGTTTGCAGGCTAAATGTCTGGAAAATGAGAATCATGGTGTTCTCAACAAAATAGTAGAAGGCAGTCAACGCTTAGGAAGATTGGAAGAAAAAGTTAAGGTAAGCAGTATTTCTAAGCTAAATATTTAAGTGGTTTTTGGTTTTGTTTTTTTTTTAAAATGAGAAAAGTCAGTAGTTAAATTGTGTCAGTGTTTTTATGACAGACTTATGGATTATTTTCTAAAAAGTTTTTAAAAAGCAAAATAGGTCATTGTTATAGTTTTCAGAAATGTATTTTTCCATTGTATTGGTACCTTGCATGTCTACCAGGTCGTTGCATTTACATCTTTTCGTGGAGAATTATGACTAGTTGTAAAAGTAACTAAAAATTATACTTTTTGTATTTCTATTCACAGTTAATGAGATGGTGGTCTAAAACCATTTGTTACTTACCTCTGAGATGTCTGAACAGCTCAGAATATCCAAGAGACACTTAACCATCTTGTGTTCATTACTCTAAGCCTATGCCCGGCCCACTAAAATGTTTTCAGTTTCAGTATGTAGTTTCTTTTGGTTGGCTTTGTAAATCCATCTGACTGTATATTTCTAAAAAGCAGCATTTCTCCACTTTTTATATCTACAGACATCAGTTGTGAAAAGCAATTTTAATTATTTCACATCTGCTTTGTACACTTTTAAATAAGACTGCAGAGAAAGCAGTCTTATTCGTTACTTTTTTTTTTTTTTTTT
>WHYT01015684.1:96105-118443 GCA_009806455.1 Tetrax tetrax
AAAAAAAAAAAAAAAAAAAAAAAAAAAAGGTAATCTTTCAAGTTCTATTTTGGTTCATGTCATCATCTGCTATTTTGCTTTGATAACTATATGAAAAACTCTAGATTAAGAAAATGAAGTGTCACTGAAAGGTAAGCTGAATTCTACACCTGTGTAGAAAGAATTTATTTTTATCTTTATAAAACAAAACCAATAAACCCAACTAACACCATGGCTGGTACTGTTCATATAAACTAGTTTCCCCATGTTCCTTTATACATTTCAAGTATTGTGGTAACATAAAGTAGTTTCCCAAGATAATCCAAATACCCTGTTATGCCTATCTGCCAGAAATTAAACATAGATTTTGGTGGGGTTCATGTATTCCTGGTTTTATAAGGCTCACTATTTTTTCTCTCCATTCCCTCCACACAGTCACAGGAGTAAGGAAGGGAAAATTATTTGTAATTTAGATGTTGCTTGTCATCTGTAGCTTGGCAAACAAAGTCACTAATGCAGGACAATAGCAAACACTTACATTTATTCCACTAGCTCTGTTTATGGAGTAAACGTATCATCCAGATAACTGTCTAGCTGATAATGCTTCAATTCAAGATACCTGTATTAAACAGGGAGATAAGCGCATACAATAAATATATTGCATATTAGAATATTTAATTTCAGTGTTTAAGTAATGAGAATCAAAGTAGCATGCCAAGTTTTAAGCAGGAAAGTCAATTTAATTGACTCACTTTTGGATAGCTGATTTTGTATTTTAAGTTACAGTTTCTCTTCAGGAAGACTATAAAACAAACTAAGCTATTTTAAAGGCACTGACCACAGTCAAAAGCACTGTAAGTATGTGAAGATGGAAAACTTTTTTATATAATTGCTTTTGCATTTCATTTTGTAATAGTGGAGTTAGGAAATCATACCAAGTCTGACTTAGCGACTGTCATGAAAGTCTTTATCGTAGAAGTTAACTGTACCTGCAGTTGGTGGTACGTTTCCTTTTAAAACAAGGGACAATACCACTTCAGGTCTGGAAACAGCACGGTTCTTTCAGCAACACGCGGCATCAGAGATGACGTGCCCCACCTTATGCATCTGAATAGGACTACAGCAAACCTGAGTGGCCGCAGGTGAGGACCCCCTCACCGTGGCACGTTACCCAGGCCCAGCGCGCCCAGCGATGGAGTTACTGCCCATCACAGCGCGTTCAAAACTCGTGTGCTTAGACTTCTGCACAGCAGCAATACTCATGTGCTTCCTCATTTTTGTTTCTTCTCTCATAATTCTGGTTTTAACAGGTCTATATCCAAACTAACAGGGGCTTCCTAAAATATAACAAAGGTGACTTTCCTTTGAAATTTTTTCCCCTCCTGCATCATCTTTCACCTGATGACAAAAATCAGAGGTTGCACTACTTACCCATTGCGTCCAAAGGAACAGAATTTTTCCGCTTGGTTTTCAAAGAGATGCATGTAGATATAATAGTTCTTTTGATAAATAAAAGCTTTTAAAACCTCTAAAGATATGCAAATTTTACCTTCCTAGAAGCTGCTCTGTAGAGCCTTATCAATAATTACAGCCTTTGCTAGAGAATACTGCAAATTAACAGCAACCTTTGCCTAAGTCAGCTGAGGAGAAAGCACTATCATTTTATGTTCTTCAGGCAGCTGATAATCACACTGACATTGTCATTGTTTGCAGAGTAATCGTAGGAGTCATTGTCACATACCTTTCCTTAAATGAAGTACGTGGTGAGTTTCAGATATTAAACCAAGTTGTTGGTGTGGTTCTAGGGTAGAAAACCAGGTTCATAAATACCTCAAGTCTTATTTCCTGGAACACTTACCTTTATGAGTTTTCTAGGTCACAGTACATTTCATAGGTCTTCTGCAGGGGACCAGTACTTCGAGATAGTTACAGCTGCTGTACTTTGCATGTGAAATGCAGGTTTGACAGCCTCAGTAATGAAACTGCCTTAGAATGTTCCCAGAAGAGAGTCAACAGTAGAAAAGTTTCGCAGGCATGCACAGGCGAGGGAGGGGAGCTGTCTTAACCTGTAAGGTTACATATAAAACTGTAACTATGATAAAAATTGTTCATCTATGTGATAATGACTATTTAAATAAACTATTACAGGAGACTGAGAAATTAATTCTTAAGACAGCAGCCTAAATAAAATTTTAAGAGATTAAGGCTGAATGAATTTAGTTCAACAAGGACAGAAAGCTGTCTTTTGTAAAGAAGGATCTGATTTCAGACCACCTCATCAAGTTTTTCATCCTCAAACATCAGTGTGGCATTGGCAACCTTGCTTATTCTCAACAAGATAGAAAACCTTGTATTTTGGCTAGGTTAGGGGTTGAATGGAATTTTTATTTTTACTCCTTTAAGTAATAGCAGCCTACACTTATGAGAAACAAAAATAATGCTTTTTTGCCTAAAGACATCTGGAAACAGTACACATTTACTACTGAGTACGTATCTAGTTTTAAATGCCAAGTGACAAAAAACTTGCATTTGAAGAGACAACGGGCTGCTGAGGGCACAGTGGAATAGCAAGGGTTCCCTGTTAGGCTGAGATCTGCACAGGGTAATGCCACAGCAGTCATAGTCAAGGACAGTAATGCTGTGCAGAGCATGAGGGAGTTTCTGGTGACGTCCAGAAGAATGTAAGAGAAGGGTAGCGAGGGCCACTGCCCAGTGAAGTAGGAGCAAGGACATTTTGGCGTTGAGAAAAAAGTACAGACCATCAGCAGCTGTAGTAACCGAGCTGCTATGGAATCCAAGACAGCAGGGAGGTTGTGACTACTGAGAATAAACACGTCCCTCCCCAACTCATTCTGCTGAGAGTATTTTTACATTTTGATTGGGTCAGAATTTTAAAACAAAAAAACCTACAGAGACAAAAAAACCCTCCCTAACCACAGCTGGGTCATCACTGCTACTTTGTGAAAGCTCACCCGAAGCACAGCTGAACTATAGCAGCAGTAAGTTCTGCCACCCTGGAAAGGCTTACCCAGGGCTGCAGTTACTGCGCGCAAAGCCAGGGGACCCTGCGATGCGCTTCCTCGACAAGAACACGCTTCCACTGCTCGTTCCAAAGCAGAGTCAATGAGCACTTCCCGATCCTGCATCTCTCAGCTCTGTTTAAAAATTAATCCTCCAAGAAGAGATCAGATGCAGCGCTATCTCTAAAGGCATCCGTTTCCTTGCTACTGGAGTAATTTTAACCATATGGATACTTTTAAAACTAATCTCTTTTTGAACTGTTTTTTCCAAAATTGATGCAGTTGCCATTGAACTAATGTATGGGCTGAAAATAAGCATCCCGTTTGTCTGGCATGCTGCCAGTGTTAAACTACAGTTCAGAATTCAGTTTTCTTTGGTTTCATCTTCCTCAAATTTTCTCTGCCTCAAGCTCATACAAGCATTAATAATGAAACAATCTTTAAAAAAAACTCTTGGTTTTAGAAATCAGCAGATGAAATAAAGCTTGAGTAATGTTCTGCACTACAATAAGGGTAAACCAGATCAAGCTTTTGTATATTAATGGTAGAACATGAGTGCTGTGCACACTGCCCGCAGACTCCAGTTGGAGAGAAGTGGCAACAGAGAACAGGAGCTTGTCTCTGTGAAAATTAAAAGTTCATTTAAAAACAAAGGAATCTACCGTTTTCGTGTTTCAAAAGTAAGAGATTGCTTCTCAGTCGCCTCTTAGAGACCTGGCAGAAGTGGCTAGGTCCAGCTCATTAACGTGGCTTCTCACGTTCCCCTTGGCTACCCTCAGCAACTGTGCTGCTTTCACCTGCTGCCTTTTGCTTTAATTCCATGGTTAATTTAATGGTTAATGATCTCTTTCACTACCAAAAGTTAATTCCAAGCACTATCTTCAAGGATCCTCTTAAGGCCTTCTCAGGAAGGGTTTTTTTTCATCTGCCATCTATATATCCAGTCATAAGGTGAAACACAAAATGAGCTGGGGCCGGGGCCGGGCCACTTTTTACCACTTCATTCTCAGTGTTCCTGAGCACAAAGGCTAAGTAAGAAGTACTTAATCAGTAAGAAGTACTGATTAGATATTTTCTAGTATACACCTTTTGCCAGAAACAGCCTGACTGCACTTAATCTCAACACATTTATGTTTTGCACTGATTTCTCATTTTAAGTTGGTTCTCAGGTGCATTTGTGTAAAGGGCTGGCTCTGGCAAGTGCTTCAGGTAGTGGCATCAAGCGGCTGTGTTAGAGAAGTCTGTATCAATAAGATTTGCATGCTTATTTTCTATGCAATACCTTTCCTTTCCCCTTCAAATGATCTTGGTTCTCCGATTATTTTGTATTTTGACATATCCTAGAAGTGAGTCAGAGGAAACCCAAGAGCTTAACCTTGACCAAATATAGCTTACTAAGAAGTCTGTGGCTGGAATACGTGGAATACACTGTATTATTAAATCATGTTAGCTGCGATGTTTGAAAAATAAGCATCTTGTGAAAAAAATAGTAAATAATTCATGCATTTGTGCTTGGGCAGTCAGAGAAATCAGCCCATAAGGTTATAATGCCTTAAGGACTGTGCTTAACTGCCTTAGCCTCCTCCGCACCCCTCTCCCCCCCCAAAAAAAAGCATACACCACTTCTGTTTGACCTCCACCACGAGGCATTAGCTAAGCACAAAGTCCATCACTCTGATCAGACATTTTTAGCCTTTGCGTGGAGAGATGCCAAACTGGTGGCAGCTGGCAGCGGGGCAGGCGTTACAGACAGACCTCTTAGGGCAGCAGAGCTGCAGTCACCACGGATCCCGAGCGGAGAGCGGCAGTCGTGGTATTTGGATCGCACACACATCGCTCGTGTGAACTTAAACAACCTACTACATAGGTCCAAATCATTTATTTTTCTGACCGTATCCTCTCTAGCATCAGATTCAGCGGGATTTTTAAAAATAAAACAGGAACGAATTTCAATCAAGTAATTTCAGGCATCTAAATACACACAGCTTAGAATTTGCTTATCTACATACTGTAATTATGTACTGCTGAAAGGTGTCTTAAAATTAGGATTTCTCTTCATTTTTTTTTCCTAGGAAAGTGGAAGGGGAACTTGAAATAATTTGGGAATCCACATCCAAAGAAAACAGAAGAATGAGAGAACTCTTACACAAATCCCTACGGAAGAACAACACGTGGAGTACTGACGCAGTTCATGAGCCCGGCTTAGCTGAAAGCTCTCACAAAGACATCGTTTATGGACATGATTTTAGCTACTGTGATGTGAAACCTTCATACCCTACTAAAAATGAAATTCTACAAGAATCTCAGTGATAAGAATAAAGACGCATTACGCATCTCATCCAAGAAAGAGCTCAGTGCAGGAATTTTTTTTTTTCAACACAAGATGTAATGGAACATTGACCCTCTTCAAAATTACTGTATTTTTAGTGTCATCAAAATGACAACAGCATATTCTCCAGCTGTACCACCAGTAGTGTAACTCTAGCCTACAATACAACTATATTTTTTGTGAAAAGACTATTCTTTGTTAAGGCAACGTGGTACAGCTCTAGGTTAACATAAAAAGACAAGTATCCTGTTCAGAAAATAAACAGCTGCCAAGCTTGGCATTCTAGCACAGACAAAAACAAGTGAACAGCAAGACAAAAAGCCTCCAAATATGGTAAATAATGTCTCTATTATATATGTTTCAATTAAAATGACAAATTTCAATACATTCTCCCCGAATCACCAAATGAAGTACAGAGTATGATTGAAGTTGGGGGAGGAAAAAAAAAAAAAAAAAAAAAAAAAAAAAAAAGGCGTATTTGTGTCTGTTCCTGTGATGGATACTTGACTTCCTGAGATGCAAGGATGTCCTTGCACCAGACTGCCTGCCAAAAACGTGGTTGTCAAGGACAGAGAAAAATCTGACTGTGAAGCAGTGAAGCAGGCAAGACAGACACACCCCAGACACACCCTCCTGGCGACCGGCAGCACCTGAACACACAACTGACCGCTAAGTAGATTTACAGGAGACCAGGCGTCCGCAAGTTCCTACCACAGTTTTGCCAAGGGGGTGAGATGCCAGCAGATGCCACCCTCCTCCAGATTGTCTTGTCCCTCCCACTTCCGACTCTGGCGCTTCAGAAGCCATTTCCCCCCCCGCCTCCAGAAGCATCCTCCGCAGCAGTGCCAACCTTTACATTGCGGCACGTGTTTGTTTTAGCTTTCGTAATTCTTGATTTTTCACGATATTGCACATCAACGTTGCAGTAGTATGTAGTGGTATGAAGTGACTTTATTTTGGATTTCCATACAACTTGTTGGATCAGCTTTTTGCTTTTACTTGATTTCCGTAACAAAAACCTAAACACCACCAGAAAACTGTAACAATACAAAAACCCTGTAATTATCATAGTTGTATAATATTAGAAATTATGAAGAATCTCATTTGCTTTGATCAAAGTTAACAAAAAAGAGTAGAAAACAAAGTTAAAATACCAACAAGAATACATACTGTTAGTGTCTGGAAAGTTTCCTACTTTCCTGAAGGGTTTTTCTTCTGAGTAAGGCCGTGACTCAGCAGAACAGGGTTAGTTATGAGGGTGGGGAGAGCCCCTCCCATCACACCACAATTTTTACTCTTGTGTACGCGTGCTGCTTTTAAAGCCAGCTTCTGGAACGCAGTGGGAAGTCAGACTCTTCTACAAACTCTCAAAGCACCTGCAGAATCTTGGCGCACTCAGATACCTCCTTCCCAAGAGACAGACCGCCGAGGTAACCAAGTCCAATATATACAAGTCCTGTAATGAGTGGGATTTTAATAGGTACTTTAATTAATCCTCCTTTTGCTGGAGGATTAGTGCAACAGCCTTACCAGCTCACCAAGATAAAACTTCAACGTGCCCCACTAAGACCTGAACAGAAACTGCCATCTTATGGTCTCCTTAACTTAACAAGGCTAAGAAGAGGTACACCTTCAGATTCTGTCATTCTCCTGGCTTCTTCAACTTGATTATTTTAGGATTCAACAACTCACAGAAACAACCAAAACATCAGAAACTATTTTTAAGCACAGCCTTAAATAACTTGATAGGTGAAGCTGTCAGGGGGAGGTTTTGCTGGGTTTTTGGGGGGAAGGTAGGGTGGGGGTGGTCAGTTGCTGAGCCAGTCCTGTCTCCCTTCTTCCTTGAACATGAAAACACTCCCTTGAGACGAAGGTCTGAAGTACCTGTCCAGACAAGTCATATGTAGACAACACGGGCATACACACTCCTCTAATTTCCATACCAGCTCCTAGATGCTTACAGTGATCCTGAAAGAACAAACATGGCTATACCCACATCATTTTTCATGTTTTTAAATGCAAATTTTGAAAATTAAGTCTCTTATGTCATGTTTTTCACGATAAGCACCTCTGAGTTTGCAAATGCAGCCTTGGAACTGGGTATGTAAACGATTTATGTATTCTTCTCATCTGTTTTTAACTGCCCTTTTGTATATGTCTCAAGATTTTGTAAAAATAAACAGCTTCACAGGAAAAAAAAAAAATCTTATCATGTTGGTAAGATTTTCAAAACTCTCTCAATATTGGCTTAACTGTTCTTCCACCGACGTAAACTGGGAATGTCTTAGAATGACACTTCTGCCACATCTGCTTCCCATTTTCACAGCTCTCATTTTCGAGTAGGTTTTGATGTACGGTTCAGCGCACAGCACCTCAGTGACACTCATGTTCAGAAATGCCACACTTGCTTTTTCATTTGCATATCATTAAAACATGACGTTAAACTTTAAATGAGCTAACATTTAATGAGATCCCTGGGAGATTATCCACATGCAGTTGCCAAAGCATTTGCAAGAAAACAAAACACACGTGTCCCGTGGATGAAAAAAAGTCCTTTTGTGGCTGAGGACCACTGTTTTGGCATACCAAAAAAAAGCTATTAAAAGATATTTTAAGTACATACCACCCACTTAGCATTCTTGAAAGTAAATTCCTGGAATTGTTTCAGATTAATAAAAGCAAACACATTTGCAAGAGCGTCAAGTATTGTACAAATAGAATTAATGATTAGACAGGTGCTTCTCCCCACTTCCTTCTGACAGTTCGGAAAGAAACCCATTTTCTACTTCATGAACAGCTCACAGAATTGATTTTCCCTTGAATCTCTTTCAGATGAAAGATAAATCTTAGGCTCTGGATATTTTTCATCTTGCATTAGAACACTTGGGTTTAGTATGTTTTTATGTAAAAAAGGTACATGAACTAATGTTTGTTGTAGATCGCTGAGTTTAGGATTAGAAAAAAACAGAAGAGAGGCATTACACATTCTTTTGAAAAAATGAAATAGTAGTTGTTTATTAAAACACAACATTTAAACACTAAGAAAAAAACAAAAAAACAAAAAACAAAAAACCCCAACCAAACAGAAAAATGCCACTGGAATTGCTAACAGAGTTGATAATTTTAAGAGTTGAGATTGCTTAGGAGGCAATACCACTACTTAAAATAATCAAATATCCAATGCCTAGAAAGCTATCCAGGAGAAAAACAGCTTAGATTGTGATCACCATCACCTCTATGCTTAAGAAGCAGTTAAAAAAAAAATACAAAATAATTTTCTTTGAGCACTGGAAAAAACCCAAGTGAGCCACTAGAAACCAACCCAATTGGAGGCATTTTGTGTATTTTGGCAGTTACTGACCCCACCTTCAGAGTACTGAGAACTGAGGTAATCCTAGGAGGTGCAACGTAACTGCATTATTTAGTAACCAAATGCCACAAGGAATCACTACTGGCATTTAATCGTACATTTTATAAAAATCTTTTAAAGTTAACTGCATTTTTAATTTCTAACATACACTCACCCCAAACACGCACACAATATTGAAGTCAGCTGCTTGAAAAAGCCACCCAAGAGGGTGCTGAATTCCTGATGCCAGCACCAAGCACGGTTAAGAAAGATTGAGCACATCTACAACTTACATCACAGATCAAATCAAACAGAGTTACAACCTATTTGAAAATTGCGGTCCGAAGATCAGTGGTGAAAAGGGCATCGCTTCCACTAGAAAGATGAGAGCATCTGGATGTTTCCATCTTCACTGCAGTAATCCTTCGGCATACGCATACACGCAAGTATTCCCAACGCTGTTTAATACTTACTAGTTCTCCTCCCCACTGCTCATATGATTTTAATCATCTTGCAATTCCGAATTGAAGCACACACACTTATTTCTCAGATTCTGGTATGAAAAAAATTGTTAGCCTATATAATCTAAAGTAATGCAGTCACAAGGACAGAGGATCGAGACAGCACTACAAAAAGTAGTTGAAAATTAATTATTGCATGCTGCTTTTTTAGCCATGTACTATGGATAGCTCTAAGTCTGAAGAACTGGTTCCGACTAGAACTATTTAGCATAGACAGAAGAACTAAAGCTTCCTTATAATTAGCCAGCATAACCAATTCTGCATTAGCACATCAAACCTGACAGGTGATACGAGGTACTTAACAGCCACATTTGTCAGAGAAACCTCCAGCAAAGACAGCTGTATTTCACAGCACTACATTTCCTAGGAACCAGATGCAGCCTTTTTACCATCACTGCAAGTATTTTTTTTCTGATACAAAAGCTGACTAAAAGCAACTAAAAACTCCCACCCATTCAAAATAAACCGGCATGTCTCTGCCAAAGAGAAACAAATATTTTTATGATGTTGAACTGCTTGGGTGTTAAGATACCGAATCAGGAGAAAATTCTACCTGATGGCTTTGATGGAGCTGTACAGTGCAGAAACAGACTCTATGCTTCCTTACGGATTGCTGTCATCCTGCTTTAAGGTACGTGAATTGTAACCACAAACACGTTCAGAAGTACTAGGAATTCAGCTCTTTTTCAAACTTCATATACAAAGCTTTAGTTTTCAGGGAAGGTACCTTCACAAACGGCAATTATGACAATGGTTATAAATCATTAACTGGTGTTTAAGACCAAAGCCACCAGCTCCCAGTACACTGAGCTCCTCGTTACAACAGGATCCGCTCAGATGACATGAACGGCATCTAAACCAAGTGCTGCTATAAGCAATGGGAGCGTGAAAAGGCATGCAAAATGGGCAAGGGCTACGATATCAAGAGAGTAGCTAATCTCACACAATCTTACCACCTTTGCAAATTTTTTATGGTTTTTTGGTTGTGAGGGATGTTGTGCTTTTATGTACAGAAGTGCTCACCATGTAACACCGTACCTGACACCTGCTGGCTGCTGCTTTTGCATTCGCACCAAGTGACACGTGGTAAAATCCATCTGCTAGCACCTGCAAAAGGCTGGTCAGCTAACCTGTACCAACTCAGCAGAAAGCTCCACTCACCTTGCATCAGCTGAGAAACAAGCGACAAAAGCAAACAATGCAGAAGAATAAACAATACAGTGCATTTTGCTACAGATAAATTCTTTAACAATTAAGAAACTTAAACACTTTATCTCTTCCAGTATTAGACACAGCTGCAGTCGACCCCCAAGTAACTACCAGGATCTGGTTATCTTATCTTTTCTCCATAGAGTGAAAGAAGACTTCCCCCACTACAATTTTTTTAAACTCCCTAGCCCAAATACTATACAACACTAGCCACTGACCAATTTAATTGTTTCCAGTCCTTGTTACTACATAAACAATGCAATACTGCTAAACCACAAGAACGCTAATAATCTGGCAACATGTATTTGTAGGTTCATCTTTGCAAGGAACTTCTGAGAAACACAAAGTTACAGATTTCTTCTCTAACTAGTACGTAAAAACTGAGGAAGAAACAAAACTTGTAATCATTCTTCACTTTTCTGTTAACACCAAGGATGGAAATAAATTACTTCAAGTAACCTTTGAACCAAGCCACACTAAGTAATGGGATGAAGTTCATGGAAGAAAATAGCACTGGGAGAGAGTACCAAAGGCACAATCTGAACTGTAAAACAACTGCCTAAGAAATTCCAAATCCCAAGGCTGACAGGGGCTGCAGAGCTTCTGTCACACACCCACATAGAATTTGTTACCTACACTCCAAAGTATTACCACGCACTTTCTGGACGTTATATGTACATTGTAAACCTCTGAAGCCTGTACCTCCCGCAGCAATCAAACACACAACCAAAGGTCTACTTTTTTCCCTCCAACTGGCACGATTTGCATAGAAATCACTTTGCACAAACCAAAGCCCATAATGCAAATCCTGCTGGATGTTCATGAGCATGAATCCAAAGCTTTCAGGATGTCTTCTATACACAGAAACTAAGGAACCACAAAGTGTTTCATGATCGTAACTATCGTGTCCTATCAAGCTGGAACATTTGTTTTGATTTCTCTCCCATGCTCAGTGTAGTTTTCAGCACACTACAGAAAATCTAGGATCACTGAAAAATGCCCTTACAGGAGGATTTGCTGGGCCACTGGCAGATGCTGGTTTAATCTTTAATGAAAGGTGTGTAACAAAGGAATCCTTTTAACTTCTTTGGGCAATACATTCTAACACTTCACCAGCCCGCTCTACCAGAGCTTCCTCCCTATTTCTGTACTGTTCACAAATTTGTACGTTCGCAGTACCATCACCTGCAGCATAAACACCACCACTGAACAGAACAGACCCAGGACACACTCCTGCAGAACAAACCTCCTCCCAGCCTGACAGTGAGCCACTGCTTCTTTCTGCCCAAGTCTTTCAATTAGTTATTCATCTACTTTATTACGGATTTTTTTTTTTAATGTAATTTTTTAGACCTTGCCAACGCAAGTTGCTGGTGAGACTAGAGTCACTAATAAAAGCCCTCCAAAACTGATATATACAGTAGTGTTTCTTCCCTATCCACTTGGCTTATGACTTTGAGAAATAAAACCACTGTATTTTAACAGAATTACTGATAAATTCATAGTCACTGCAACTCATTCCCTTATAGCCCAGTGTCACAGCTGTTACTGCTGGGCACTATGGCACTACAAAGAAACAAACAGCAGAATACTCCTCCTATTTGCACAGGTAACAGCTTTTATGCATCTTTAAAGTGCTGAAATGAAGAATTAACTATCCCGTTCCAAGTAAATCATCATCTTTCATCTAGAAACAAGTTCCAAACAGCTCAAGTGTGAATGTGTTGGAATTTTGCATAATAAGTAAATGAGCTTGGTCAGTATGCAGGCACTGAAGAAAACTGTACCTTAAAAATCCAGAGATTCTTTCACTCATGTTACTTTGCCTTGTTTCATAGGTACTACGCTGAATAGAGACACTGTATGAGAGAAATTATTTAACGGTTTTATTCTACTACAAAAATTCTACCCATGCTGTGCTGGTTTTGGCTGGGACTGGTCCGTAAGTTGAACCAATAAAATAGTTTCAGGTTCCTTTCATGAAACAACATAAAAACATGGAACGTCCTTCAATTCCTATCAAGAAACTCAGAAGATAATTCAGAATTTGTGGAACTGTAATCACATTAAAAGTTTCATTGCTGAACTTACAGAGCATATTCTGAACATAATTCTGAACAAATTATGTTCAGCATAACTGAACATAATTTTATCTAGAAAAACATCTGGATTAAACAACAAAATGAATTTAAAAAGCAAACACTGTCACCACCTTTCCAAAACCCAAACAAACCACTGGAGAGTCTGGAGTAAACCTCAGTAGTTCCAATGCATTTTCCAACTACTCTTAAAATACATTGGCATTACGTCTTACCCTGTGCTCAGAGCAGAGTATCGCATACTCTGTGCTTCAGTTGTGCAAATACCAGGGAGATTCTGACCCTCAGACACACAAGCTAAGGATGGCCTAACGTCCTGTGAGCTGACCGTCATTCATTTTCTAATTTCCAGTCTATTAGAAGATTTCCCTGTCCCGCACCTCCTGCCAACTTACAAGCCATTCAAACCCAGCTGTTTTCTTTTTCCCTTCCTCTATTTTTAAGGCAGAAAGATGCTGTTACCTTTCTAGCCAGAACATTGCTCTTCAACAGCTCAGAAGACAGCCTCCTAAGATTTTGCACCATGAAAAATTCATGCTGCTAGACTGGCACACTGCATCCCGGAGTTCTAAGAGCTCTTCCTCTGGGACTACAAATCCTTGGCTGCCCAGGCACAGCTCTCCCACTTAGGAGAGCTCTGAGCACTCATTCTACTCTGCAAATCTGATGTCAATAAAGATGGTAAAAGTTCTACAGCGTCAATCAGCTTGAATCTAGAAGAGCAGATGCACTTTGAAGGCTTCATTACATTTAAAAATGTGGTTTCTGAGTGAGATCTCCAGATATTTTTAGCTCTGATTTTTTTTTCCTGTAGTAAATTAAATTCAATGCATCTATATAAACACACAGATATGAAATATCTAAAGATATAGTACCACAGTACTTAAAAGTTGTCTTACATATCAAATGTTTGGTTTTTGTAAACTGAAAATTCAACTGAGACTCTGGAGAGTGCTTCAGTATTCACTGCTTCCTTCCTCAGCCAGAAATGGGCGCACGAAAGATGCTGTCTTCCAAAGCCAACGTTACCTAGTAATCCCGCCAAATGAAACACCAGTAGAATCTGAATTCCACCAGTGGAATGCAGCCTATGCAACCTGAATTTTGGACTCAAGGAGATCAAAGTGAGGCACTCATTCCTCAAACAGAAAAAGAAGAGGAGCCAGCTGTCTATTAGAGAAATCACTAATTTTGATCAGGCTCTGAAACACTGTTAAAAACTTTGGCTCCTGAAAGCTCTGGAAAAAACTAATGCAGGATAGTCAAGCTAATTTTCTTCAGAGGCCATCAGAATTCTTTTAGAATATCCTTAAGAAGAGACTCCTTGATTTTTTTTTTTTTTTTGTGATCTTTTGGATAGAATGATATAGCCAGCATTTATAAGTTTCTCAAGTCTCTGAACAGCTGTGCTTAAACAACATAATATAAAAAAATCCGTCTTACAAAAAAATGTACACTATTCAGGCAGATCTAGTGCAAAACCTTTGGCAAACCTGAAGATCTTAAACAGCCTTATTTGTCACAGGAGCAAAACCAACTGCACTGTAACCAAGAACTATGTAGGGGCAAAAACTGCAGGTTATTTAGAAACCATATTTACTACAGGCATCAAGAACTACATAATAATCTCATCTTTCCTGTTGTCTCCCACAAGAGGCAAAGCTCTGGCAACCCAGTAGCACAACCCAGCATCAACATAGATATTCAAAAAGACTGTTTTCTTGTATTCCACTTGCAGCATGCCTGCAATCACTCAGAAAAAAAATGAAAGGATGACAGTAGTGAGATCACTTCTTACAGCACATCTGTTAATGGCAGGATTTGAGAAGAGCGAGTGCAAGCAGACAGACGTAGACTCTGATTAAAAATGAAGTAACCTGCTGAGTAGCAAGGTTAGAATGGAAAGTACCCACTCGAGATACTGCTAAGCCACAATTAAAACCTGCAAGTCAATGATCCTCACCATTTGCTCAAGTATTGGTCAAAGCAGAACGTGCATTACTGCAAGCACAATAAATACCAACCCTAACAAACATTAACCTTTATTATTAGTGACTAATGATAATAGAAGGTTTATTTATACACCGTGCCCTTCCTATTTCCCGAATTAAAGTTACTTTTTACGATTTAATTGGTAAATTGCATCTGAAAAGGTCCAAACTACACTGTTTAGACAGGATCAGCCCGAAGAGTGTTTGCTGAGTGTTTGCTGCTGCAGCCCCTTGGAATTTGAACTCCTTGATCTCTTCATCTGTGCACATATTTGAGAGCGAAGGAGTCTCTTCCCATGGCTGTAAAATGCCATTTCTCTTGTCCATGAAGAAAATAACGGTAGAATCCTTGAACTCAATGTTTGTTTTTTTCTTTAAGTGACTGAGGAAAAGAAGGACTGCTGGTAAAACTGCAAATCCTTTAACAAGTTTATAGCACCCCAACATCCCAAGAAGATTAAGCTCTAAAACAAAACTAGACAATAAATGAAGATACTTTTCCATTTTTAGAAGGAAACACAGGCTAGCTAAGGTCAGGCCACTGGCAGAGATTAAAGACACCTACTGAACAGATGGGAACTCTCCAAACACACATTCCATGTTGACTAAAACAACCAGCTGCTTAGGCAAAAACTCTAACAATGTATTTTCAATGTTGTTTTCATTGTATCTGAAGAAACAGAATATATACCCAATATGGAAAAAAAGAGAGCTCTGAAAACATCACAAGAAATGTAGAACATATCTGCACCAAAAAAAAAAAAAAAAAAAAAAAAAAAATTCTAAGTTACCTACACTAAATGTAACAACATTCCTAAGCAAAAATCTTTACTTAATATGGAATTGAAGATGGCACACTTTATTATCTTTTGATCAAAATTACTTAAGTTTTTTTCCCCTTTTTTAGTTGGTTTAAAGATTCCAGGGTAGAGATGATGTGAAAGGTGTGTCTACTTTATTTTGAGGGACAAATTTAGCCCCATAATACAGTACTCCCCCTTCTTTTTTCTTTTCACATTAGCTGTTTCAATAGTCTCTGTTACATTTCAGGAAAAGCATAGGAATAAGATTATTATAAAACTTAATTTTAAAATTATCAGCTACAGAGAACACAGAGGTGCATTATATAATAACTGAGCCCAAACAAGACATCTGCAATTGATGGATATGAAAATATTAATTTATTTAATCCTACATCACAATTACCATGAAAAATATTTTGAAGTCCTTGTAAAAGACGCAGAAAAAGGAATAAGTTGTTGACATCTGTCTTCTATATACTTGTAAGACTATAATTTTAACACTTTTTTTTTTCCCCCTACAGATAAAGAGAATAAAGAACTTTTGTCAGACCCTCGTTCAAATGGTAATGTTTGAACAAGTTAGTTAAGATGGAAGAGCTTCTCTTGAAGGTTAACCCTATTTCTGTGAGAATTAAACACGAAAAACAAAGAGAAAAGAGACTGTAAGTAAAAAAAAAAATAAAATAAAAAAAATACAGCTTTGCTTTTGTTTTCACTACTGATGTTACTTTGCAATCTCAATCTTAGAGAAAGACATTCACAGCAGAGTCTGGCTCAACCATCACAAAACATGGCAAATGTAAGCCAATGCAAGTTTGTTTCACATTTTCTTGTCAGATTTACAGATTTACATCAACATTAAAAAGGAAGGAATTCCTGTTGACTAAGCCTGCACGCTTAAGCAGAAGGTTAAAAAATAAAAAAAAGAAAAACAACTGTTAAATCATGCCAGGATACAGTTTTGTTGATATTTAAGTCCAACAATTTGTTCTTATTTCCAGTCCCACACTACTATTGTTCATGAGGCATTATCTTAACTAGGAAACAAACCTTAACATCAGTGACTAACACCAGTACATCTTGTAGCTTTTAAGAGCAGGCGTTTATTGAAGAAAGCCAGCTGAAGTTCGATCAGGTTGATCAGGACTTACTGGTTTGGATGTCTTAAAGGAAAGGAGTTGTACAACTGCACTGCCAAAACCAATGCAGTGGAACATGATTTATTTTAGGGATGACTAGTTGGAATGAAAGAAGCTACCTTATGTCAGCATTCAATATAACAATACCTTTTTTCCTGGATACACAACTGTATAGAAATAGCAAGATTTTTAAACATTTACAACAATGAAAAATTAATTGGAACTGCAGGTGAAGGAACACAAGCTGCCCATTCAGCTCCTTCAAGTTAATGAAAAACAAAGGAAAGATTTCTGCACACACTACCTTCTTAAGATAAAAGCATCAACTATTTTTATAGGATGCAGCTATCACCTGGACAGATGTTTTTAATGCACTCATAACATGACAATTACTTCAAGGTTATCATTCCAGAGTATTTCTATATTAGAAATTGCTTGATATAAACTATCAAAATAGACTCTTCAAATTACAGGTCACTCTCACTATGTAATATACTACTTAGATACTGGACAGTCTCACAAAGGGAAAAAAGACTTTTTTTTTTAAAGATAAACTAATTGGACTATTGGATTACCTGTGGTTCCCATCTCAAAGCTTCTTGGCTGAGAATGGGTTTAATTATTACCTTTTATAACCTCTGTACTTAAGCCACTGCTGCTTCTGCATATTCTGGTTTCAGACATGGACATGTCTTGCTGTCTAACTGGTTGGTAAATCTAACAGGAGAAATAAAGAAATACACTGTTACAAAGATTCCTGGAGCCTGATTAACACCAAACAAATATAAATAAATAAGGTAAGTGAAAGTATGAATTGCTAAAAGATGATGATTAGAACATTCTAAATACAAGACTTCAAATACAGAAGTTGGGCACAAAGCTGTAATAGAATTCAGTGAGCCAAGCCCTGCATTCCTTATGTAGGCATTTTTCTATTGTAGGTTTCATCTTAAAAGTTGGATTCATTGTAATTTATTTTAAAAGTTTTTAATTCAAAACATAAACTGGACATCTTTATAGCCGAAACGTTTCTGAAGACCAGCAGTATGAGATAGGTGTTCTGTCAGTTTAAAATGCTACAATTTTTGTAACCAAGAATTAACGGATACTAGCTAAGTCATCTAAACATGAAGTACTCCTGAGCTGCTGTCTATGTAACTGCAAAATTATCTTCAGCATTCAGATTCTAGAGGAGAGGAGTCTAAGGACAGAAGAAAATTTTGACAGAAACAATTTTTGAGAATCAGGACCTAACCTGATCAATTCCTTTCCCTATCTCAGGTTCTGTTTTATTCCGGAACTACGGGGAAACAAGCAAAATCTTAAAAAAAACCAACCCAACCCCTAAGTCTAAATTTAAATTTGAAAAACTGTTTACATTCTAATTCTAAACAGAATAAAACGTTCAGCAGAAGTCATTCAGCCTGAGTCAACATCGAGAAGACTGATGACTCTTTTTGAGGCAAAGAGCTGCTAATTAGACAATTACAGGAGACAACACTTAGTTTAGCAGATACTTGTATCTCCAAGGAATTGAGACAAGGCCTAATTTAACGAAGATCGGAAAGGTGGTGTCCTAGATAGGAAAGCAGACTAGCTTTTGGGAGAAAGATTAAATGTGTCTGGACCTCTGAAGGAACTGAAAGGAGGGACTAGCTATAAAAAGCTAGGTTGTTCCAGTAAGGAGATCTCAGCTGAACGTATCCCGACACAGAAGATACAAAGATGTTCACTGCCAGCTGGGCATGAGGAAAATCCACAGCAGGTCAGAAGGATGAGCTGAAGTAGACTTACACCTCTTCGATTTAATCTCCAAGTAGGTAGTTAGATGCAAGTCCTTTGCCTGTGAATGACAGCGTGTGTGTGTGTGTTTATGTTTTCTGGCAATATTTAACTGCGCTATTTTGGATCCATATACATCAGGAAAGCTCAAGCAAATGATATGCTAGAGTGGGATTTTAATTTCCACAGAGATTTCAACGAGTAAACCAAATGGGTGAAGGAAACTTGAGGAAAAGAAAAGGAGAGGACAACGGAAAAGAGGATGGACAATCCATTCAGAGTCATGAACTCCAAACGATGAACCTACAAAAGCAGGCAAATCCTTTTCTTTTCCCCCTTCAGCCCGCGTGTGTGCGAGGGGCTGGCAGAGGGAGGCGGCGGGGGTGGGGGACGGCACGGCACGGCACGGCCCCGCGCCCACACGCCATCGGCCAAAACCTGCAGTCACGTCCCAGTTTAGCAGTGATGTACCAGTACCTTGACAGTATGGCTGGTTTACATTTTAGGAAACTGCTAACTACTTATTAAATAGCTGAGATAAACACAAGAAAGCAAATTTTTGAAGCTTAGAAAATTCAGAATTGCTTAAGTGCTCTTAAAAGAATTTTACAGTTTAAATCAAAGAGCGGAAAGGGGATGGTCACCTGTATGAGGTTAGATTTGGGACCCACACAACCCAAAGAATGGTTTAAAAAAGCAAATACACAAGCAGGTGAAGTACTAGTAACTGTACTTTTGGAAACAGCAGGGAGTATGCCATAGGGTGTAAGCATCTGAGAAAGAAAAAGAGAAACTTGACATAGTTTAATGTACTTAGTAGAAGCTGGATATTGAAATCTGGAAAAAAAAAAAAAAGTCAGCATTGACAATTACTATAATTGTATTAACCCCCAAAGTAATTAATGAATTACTCTGAAGTACTTTACCAGAACGTCTCCTTTCATTTCAAGGTGGGCCTCATCAGTGGAATCTGTATGATTGTTGGTACAATTATTGGCTCAGGTATCTTTGTTTCTCCAAAATCGGTACTTGGCAATGTTCAAGCTGTGGGTCCTTGTTTAATCATCTGGGCAGCCTGTGGAGTTCTTGCAACATTAGGTAAATGAATCAAAGAATCTGAATCTTCACTTAACTCTTGGTACCTACTGCTTTTGCATACTACTCTCATTTCACAAATTAGTTAATAGCACCTAGACCAAAATCAGTCATATCCTGACAAGTGTAGCAGTACTCAGGCAAAAATTAAAAGTGTACTGAATATAAAAGATAAATTTGAAAATTGTAAAGCACATTTTCAGTTCATTTTGAAAACAAGTTTTTGTTTTGCTTACTTCATCTTCTAACTATAATAATGAGAATACTTTTCTACTTGAATTATAAGCAAAATATGAAGTTTACTGGCAGTAAGCTACGTACTTCTGCTATTTTTCTACTTGTGGAATTTTGTATATCTAATATTCTATAATCTAAAAATTTATCACTAAGCACCTCAGTATTTCATGAAGTCTTTGGGCACTGCATCAGGTACACAGCACATGCAAGAACCCTTTAAGCAAGATGCCAGCTACAGCAATAAATCTAGCAGTGCCACTGTACTTTAAAGCTGAGCTTCATAGGCATTCATTTCAAAACTGTACAGCAAGTCTAGTTTTTTCACATTTGCAAAAGGTAGGTCAGCAGTGCAGTTGCCACTTAGATGCTTCTTATAGTGTTGATTTCTTAAAAAGAAATCTAGTATGAAATCAGAATGTTTGTACTGTATTTGCCGCTTAAACATCAATAGTAGTGAATTCTGGACAGTAACTTAATAGCTTCAGTATATTTTTTTCCCATTGCTCACAAATAATTAAATTTTTATCTTGCGTAGACAGTAAAATATAAAGAAACACAAAAAGAGTAATGATGCATTGTATATATCCATTTCCTTAACTTTTCTACCTATGATAAAGTGATAATCTGTCATACCTTAAGAAGTGTATGAACTAAACCAATAAGAAATACTTTTCTTGTAATTCAGGTGCCCTTTGTTTTGCTGAGCTTGGTACAATGATCACAAAATCTGGTGGAGAATATCCTTACCTTATGGAGGCATTTGGCCCAATTCCAGCATTTTTGTTTTCCTGGACAAGCTTAATTGTCACAAAACCCAGCTCATTTGCAATCATTTGTCTCAGCTTTGCGGAATATGCATCGGCTCCTTTTTATCCCGGCTGCGATCCACCCCAAGTTGTCATCAAGTGTCTTGCAGCAGCTGCCATCGGTAAGATTCATACTTTTTCAGGAAAGAGACAAGATCCACAGTTCCACAGTTATTTCCGTTTGGACCCACCAGTGAATGCATTTCAGCAGTGACACTCGTGTAGGTTATTCTTCATTATGACATCAAGAAGCAACAGCTACGCTGTGTTTCAGCTACGCTGAAAGCAACAGAAAACTTTGGGACATAGTAAAGCAAGTCCTTCAACAACATATGGAATAGGTTTAAAAGTGGTTTGTTCCCAGTCTAAGTTTATTTAATAGAGAATAAAATAGATATAGCCGTTCAATGAATGTTTATCTTCAGCAGAAAAGGAAGAAAAATTAAGTGTGGAGATATTTTTTCTGTATTTATCAGAATGCTGTGCAACTTCAGTATTTTTTTGTTAAAGGTACTATCAAAATCTAATTCAGAAAACTGTTTTTCCTCACTATTTTAAAAGTTATCCAAATATAGTATGTTAAAAAAAAATTTAGAGAAACAGTGGGAGGAAAAAGCAGTACACTAAATAAGGGGGGAGGTGGGGTAAGAGGCAACTTTTCTTTCAGTTCTGACAAATTTAATGCAGAAATCAATAAATTTATTTCTTTTAGTGATAATTACAATAGTGAATTCCCTGAGTGTGAAACTGGGAAGCTATCTCCAGAATTTTCTCACAGCTGCTAAAATGATCATTGTCACAATCATCATTGTAAGTGGAATTGTTCTCCTTGCACAAGGTAATTGAATATACTAAACTTGCAAAAGTTATCTTAGCTTCTGCTATGACCATGAAAAAATTTTCCACTGACCGAAGTGGCACAGCAATAAGGCTCTCTTTATTCAGTGTTTTAGTTCCAGCCCTCTTGGGAACTATGGTATTTTCTTTTCAAGAAGCTGAGTGGGTGGGAAATGCAACACTACACACCAATTAATAAAAATGAGTATTAATTGATTTTAACAGTGAAAGGTTTAAAAATGTGAAACAAACATTGGAATGTTTCTTCATCTGGTGGGGATTAAAGGAATTAATTTCAACACTGATCAGTATTCTACATCTTATTTGCAGGAAAAACTGAAAACTTGAAAGATTCTTTCAAGGACAGTAAAATTTCTGTTAGTTCTCTCAGTCTGGCATTTTACAATGGACTCTGGGCGTATGATGGATGGTAAAGTATCTCTACTAGCGTTAACAGTTAAACAGCCTTTAACTGGTTTACTCTCTCCCTCAAAAGATGTGATCTGAAAAAGTTAACATGTGCCTTGTTATTACAGTTCTCCCTATGAATTCTGGATTAAAGAACACCAGTTTGGTTAAAAAACAAACAAACAAACAAAAAAAAACCCAACAAACCACAACAAAAAATCCCCACACAACAAGAAACTCACAAAATTCCAAGCCCCCAAATCCTCAAGGTGCTCTTTATTAGGGAAAGAAACTATACTAGGTCCTGAAAGAGCTACTGCTTTGCTGCTGAAGGTGCTCAGATGTGGTAATGAGGAGAAAACAACAGTTTGATTCCATTACGTTCAGTAAAATAGCCTTCCCCAAGCCCCTACAGGTTACCCCATCAAATTCCATTTCTTGTGAAATACACAGTGGTGTTTGATTAGTACAGGAGCACATAAAAAAACCCAATTGTTAGAATTCATAAGATTCAACTTTCAGGTTTTTTTCTTATTCAGCTTCATCTGGAATTAGTGTAAAAACACTGAAGTCTTCTTCCCTGAGCAGCTTTCAATTTTAAATCTCCACATCTGTTTATTTATCTACCATGTTAGATGTAAGAAAACACTTACACTTGAAAATACTCAGATATGGATGATTTAGGTTTACATTTATGTTCTATAGGCAGCATTTATATTTACTACTCAGAAGAG
>WHYT01015684.1:118463-211000 GCA_009806455.1 Tetrax tetrax
GGGGGGGGGGGGGGGGGGGGGGAAGGGAAGTAATGCAGCCTTCAGCCAACATTTTGTAAAAATTGCAGCTCAAAGGTTGACTGTTTTCTGTAAGCACCAAAAAGATGGAAAGAAAACTAACATCTGACTGCTGCTTTGCCCTTTTCAGTGCTTCCAGTATTTCTGCGAAACAAGACACACAAAATGACAGTAGATCAAAGTTTGCTATTCTGGAAATAAAAAGTTACACACATTTCTAGAAACTTCACACATACACACACACCTGTCCCTTCAGTTCCACTTGATAAATTTTCCATGGGACCTTTGTGTCAAACTGTTGAAAGGTCACACAGCAATTTTAGTTAGTTTCTGCGGAAAATAAACAGCATGTGACATGCATGCAAAATACAGCCTAGCATAGACATACTTTAAAATGTTAAAAAGAAAGAGTCCTTTAAAATGTAAAACTTGGGTGCATTTCAGCATCTTGTTTTCACTAAGAGGTACAGTAATGTAGGTATCACGTTACAGCTTGTTTAAGAACTAGTCTTCTTCAATATACCACTAGACTTACAATCAGAACAACGCACATCCACTAGCGTTGAACTCGTCAGACTAAGTTAGCAACACCACTTCAGAACTGCCACTGAGCAGTACAAAGGCAGCATAGCAAACAGTGCACTGGGTAACATCTACACATCTGTGAGTAAACTTCTTGCTTAGCACCAATGAGCGTCCTACCACTGGACAAAGAAGCAATACTGATGTTACATTTGTGCAAAACCAGAACTCTCTATGCTTGACTTACTGGAAAAGGTTAACCATCACCCAACTGAAACCCCAAAACGTACCTGTCAAAAAAAGTTTTAATTCAAATTCATTTACAGTAGATCAATGTACCTACATTAGATCCAATCCACCCTGCAGTAACAACTAACACACCATGGCACAGGTAAAAACTGAAGCGTAGTGAAAACCTTGGCAAGTCTGTCCTTTACTTGTTCACCTGTAACTCCTTCGGCTGAAGCCAGCTCGTGTATGCGTGACTCTCTGCTGCAATGCTATCTTTCTTTTTGTTTTGCAGACACATCCCCAAACCAGGCGTCTTTAACAGAATTTAATTTCTGTCTATTTTTTACATCCGTCTCCCAATGTTTCCTACAGATGCTGCATCTCAAACACCACGATAACAATATTCCACTCCTTACAGAGTGGTTCATGAGTTAACTCAAGTCTTCATTTGGCAAAGCATTCTTGAATAACTCAACATACAACAAATGTTTTTATTGTTAACATACCTTAGATACCCATTTACTGTACCTTTAAAGAGGCTCCAACATCACTGAATATACCAAATGGTAATTACAATGACAAATGATTTATTTTAATCCCATATCCCAGACATTCGGGGATAGAGTCCTTTATCCAGCCTCTTGGATAGTTCCTCTCTTTGTGGCCTTTTCTACAATTGGATCTGCCAATGGGACCTGTTTTACTGCAGGCAGGTAAGCTCCCATTCTTAATATCTTAAAATTAAATATTTTTAAGTGAAAATTTTTAAAGGATGGCAAATTTTACAAATACATTTATGTATCTACACACATAAGGATACAGACATTCTTCTCATCCAAATGCAAAAACTTATTAAAGAGTACCTGCAAATCTAGCTATACCATTTAATTTTCAGAAAGAAACAGTGGCTCTGCAGGTTTGAAAAATCAGAAGATAAATCAGAAGATGAGGTCTCTCATTCTTAATTCAAAGCAGGTGTATCAAAAGGTTTTTTCACCTCTGATCAAGTTTAAAGCTAAGAATTAAGCAGTAAAAAATAAAAGTTACCAGTAGGAACATGACTACAATAGTAATGATAAAGGTAAGAACCAGAAAGAGAAGCTATTCCTTTATATCAGTTGTTCAATGCTTCCATTTACTATTTAAAAATATTTCAAATTTCAAATCCATCTGAATATAACAGAGCTGTAAAGATCAATCTTTTGACAGAAGGTTGTCAACACAGATTTTGATATGAAGCAAATTAAAAATGAAATATTTAATTAAAAGGACAGAAGAGCTCACATTTTCTTCCAAAATAATTTTAAACTGTATTTGCAAGTTAATGATTCTGAAATTAGTTCCAAGGTTCACTACTTTAATACTGGTTCAGAATTGGTTTCATCTCCCTTATTTCAGTTTACTACAATGCTGCTTAAATCCCACTGCATATCAAAGCAAATACTGATGAAATTATAGTTATATGTAGCCACACATTACAACAAACCTGAAAATCAATGGTAGTTTTTTTTTTTAAAATATAGTAATGCCACTTAAAGTCCATGTGCCACACTAACTAGACTGCCTTGGTTTTGTTTTGGCAGACTTGTTTATGTTGCAGGTCGTGAAGGGCACATGCTAAAGGTGCTCTCTTACATCAGCGTAAAGCGTTTAACGCCAGCACCCGCTATCATCTTTTACGTAAGTACAGAAAAACTACCAACAAAAACTCTCCAGTAATACATGCTCTCACAATTTCTTACCAGCAGTTTTGACACGTATCTTTTGACTATCTAGACAAGAAAATTGCTAAATACAAATTAGGAAAAAAGGTTATATAAAAACTCCCAATTTCTCAGTTTCAACAGTTTCATTCCAGATCTAGATTTTAAAATCAAAATGTTTAAGAATCCACAGCATCAAAACAAACTAAAAAATTAAATGAGTTATTAGTATTAGGCAAATCCTTTATTTCACAGGATGCCCGAAAGTAAGCTGTCACTACCCTATTTCCTCCCTGTAAGAATGCATTTACATCTCACTAAAAAAATTAATCTAGTCGGTAAATGCATTTTAAATTAAGTCTAGACGACCTTGTTATTTTTGTTTTACCCATTTATCTTATCTTCAAGGTAAAACAGAATAATCTCAAAATTCAATTGCTCTGTTGACTCCCAGTAACTTTAATAACCTAAAAATATATTTAGTATCTTAACTTCCTCCAAGATACATAGCCAACAATAAAACAAATTAATGCATACCAAAACTTTCCACTTAAAATGGAATTAAGATTGCACACAAAAATAAATGCATGTTGGCAGGATGTGGATAAAAGGTGCTGCAACACACTTACACCCAAATGGTTAAGCAAAACCATTCACAGATCACACTCTGGAACACTGTAAACATAAGCCCATACTAACATGTAAGTAAAAGTCAGCCTTCTTTTATAATAAAGTATACTAATTATTGTTTTCATTTTTAGGGGGCCATTGCAATTATTTATATTATCCCTGGGGATATTAACACACTCATAAATTATTTTAGTTTCGCAGTCTGGATATTTTATGGGTTAACCGTAATGGCACTCATTGTTATGAGGTTTACAAGAAAGGAACTCAGGAGACCAATCAGGGTAAGTTCAGCCTTCAGTACAGCTTTTCCTCCATTCTCATAAATACTGAAACATGAACTCATCCTATATATTTGGATACTTAAAACAACCACCTCAAGCAGATGACTCCTTGTTTGTTTGGGTTTTCTTTCCCCCCCTTACCTGAAACTAGCCATTTATTTGTAGTTCTTCTCTTTGTTCCAGTTTTGCACTAGGACAAAGCTCATAAGGACTGGGAAAAGATTATCCAATGTTTATTTTTACTTGCACAGACCACAAGGCACAAGTCAGATTTTCAGAGACAGGGAAACTGCAGTCAGCAGACTACCACTGAGTGGTCACTGCACTGGGGTCATGTCCAAGATTTGTTAAGATGCAAATTTTTACACTGCAATTTGCAATATAGAGAGATCTTGGTCAATGAATGACTCAGCAGAAGAGTTTTCCCTGTTTATATTCTTGCTACTCTTTCAATTGCCTCATCTAATTCAAGAAATTTAAGAAGGAAAAAAACATAAGGCAATGAAAATATTCTTTCATATATGCAACTTCCGTAAAAACAGCAAAAGATGATACAAGTAATTTGTACTTTGTGTCTTGCAGATACCCATCATCATTCCAGTCATAGTGACATTAATCTCCATTTTACTGGTATTGGCACCTATCATCAGTGCACCTGAACTGGCCTATTTGTACTGTACTTTATTTATACTTAGTGGACTTATAGTTTTTGTACTTTTTGTTCACTTTAAATTCAACTGGCCCCAAAAAATATCAAGTAAGTATACAGTGGATAGCCAGGTTCAAATTCAACAAAACATTGCTAAGGTTTAGATTAATTACAGTAAAGAGGCTTATTACATGGTCCATCCCATCTAAATCACATGAGCAGGGTGTGGAGGGAGGCAATTTTCCAGACATAAAGTAAGGGGCATATAGTGAGCTTTACTAAAGATACTGTTTTACTCCTTCCTGTGAAGGAAGGTGATGTCTGACTTCAGGAAAAAAGAAACTTAATTAATGAAAAAGCAATACATCACTGTAATAGCACAAAGAAATTGACTTTTAAAATGAACAGAACTATTTTATCTGTGAAGTGTTTCAGTTAGCTGTGTTTCAATCCAGAGCTTTATCCATTAACTAAAGATTAACGGACATACATTCTTATGCCACAAAATGCCGTGCTTTTAGCTCAGGTTATCAATCGTAAAATACTCATGAAAGAAAACGTTAATGGTATTAAGACCAAAAATAATCACAGTGCTGCTGACAAAACTGAAGCTGAAAGAACCTAGTGTGACCACTTATGAAATGATTTTGCATAGTCTGAAGAGAAACTCTTGCAGTTATCTCAGGGAAAACAGGATACACAGATATTTCTAAAAGGGAAAGTGGAACTAGCTAAAGAGAATAGAATTTGTAGTTCCACAGACATTTAAAAAATCCATCATCCATCTCCTGCCCCTTCATATTATTAAATATTATGTAATTACATAAATTAGAAGCATTGTACTCTAGTAAGGGCAAATTTAGAAACTGGAATTTTGCAGCTTGGCTCTTAAGATTATTTTTATTTCCCACCCTTTATTTTTTGAGATATCAATACAGAAAAGCCAGACAACTACTCACAAGGATAATTTTCTCACTTGGAAAAATAGTTTAAGTCTAAACAGAAATGCTGTTCACTCACAAAGCCTCTAACAATAACTTTTTTTTCTTCAGAGCCCATCACTATGCACCTGCAGATGCTTTTGGAAGTTGTTCCAGCAGAGGAAGTTACTGAATAAAATATTTTGCATGTACCAGGCTGTTTTTAAGTGCAATACTGGTTGAAGGAGATTCAATTTAGTTTGGCACAAATTTATACCTTCTAAATGGTTATGTTCATACTGGTGCATTATTTTTGCAACACTTTAGTACTTGAAAAATGTGAAATACCCAAGAATAAAAGATTTGAGCCAGATCAGTGTCTAGCAGAGCTGTTTCACTGTCTGTTAATGTGTTACAGTATCTTGTTTTCTGCATTAAAATTACTCAAAATAAACAAGAGGAAGTTTTCAATTATGAAGATGGCAAAACTTGCCAACAACACTGTCAAAATGCTTTTGATCAAACTGCTAAAAGAACGAAGCAGCTAACATTTACAGCATCACATTCAACAGGCCACATAGAAAGGACAGAAATAACAAAATCAGATTAAGTTCATTCTCAGCTTCTCAGATCAACCACTACCTATCAAAAAATTAAAGACTGAGAAAGTGGGGATCAAGTAAAAATGGCAAGCACAGCTGACAAGAAGAGATGAGGCTGTATTTTTTTTAGATTAAAACAATATAATCACTTAAAGCTTAATTTCTCAGGTATGTTTTCTCCAACACAATCTAGAATTACAGAACAGTGAGTAAATGCCACAGAAGTTATCCTCAGCAGGAATGCAACTTTACAGAGGTAACTTCATAATCCTAGAAACCCTTCATTTAGTAGCTAATGAATGTCAACCACAAAAATTAGACACTACATTAGCATATACGTGTAAGCAGTTTTACTTTCCCTCCCCAAAAAACTTACGGATTCTAGGTAACATTATTTACTAGTATATTCCCTCTGTGCAAATGGATAAAGGAATTTCATCAAATCACTTGTCATTTTTTTGAAGTGATTGAGAGAAACTGTTTATACTGAAAACACATGTCCTTTTCAACAGCAAGCACATTCATCCTAAAAACGTAACACAGAGTATTAAGCAATTGGCTTAAGATCTAAGTCCATACTAAGTCTAGCCTAGCAAATTCAACTAATGCTGAAAAAACTGCAGCTGTCAGTGTAAACGTATTAATACAGTCTTCCTCCCATTCTTGAAGTAAAGGCATCCCAATGTCTCTTGAAAGACCAATCCCCAACAAGAAAGTATATTGTTCCTAGTCAAGGATACAACAAAATTCATGCTTAGTAAAATAGATCTGTTAAGTCTCTATTCTAAATCACCATATAGTTATGTTGAGGAAACTAATGTGCTTTAAAATCTACAGAGGCAAAGAAATCTATACCAGATTAATTTTATCTTTTACATTATTACTTCATTACAAGATGTTCTGGATGTGCAAAAATGTACCAGTGAAAAATTATTTACTAAAAGACTGCGTATTAAAATGCAAAGTCTTAGGGCTAATCAGCAAGATTTTATTTTTCATTTGCAATTGAGAAAGAGTTTTAGACAAATAAGAAGCAATGAAATAAGAGCATTCATAAAAACTGAAAATGTCAAACTGAAAACAAATACCGAGTCTACTCTCACAGTGCTCATTCCACAAAAACTGTACAGTAATTAGTTACTACAGTGAGCTGCACTGCACAGGATTTGCAGTATTTCATACCAAGTCAACACACTTCCAATCAAGTAACAAAAACTGCCAATGGATTTGAGGCATCATTTCTTGGTTCAGAACTAACAAATGTGATAACTGCCAACAAACTGATACTGTATGAATATGAGGGATATGGTTGAAACAACTGACAGGTCATCAGGATTTGTGAAACTTAAAAATTACTAACTTGCTAACACAGCAAATTCACTCAGATAAGTGAACTAGGAGCTCTGTAATTACTAATAAATTCAACTGCTTCACAATCGAAGCTTAATTTTTAGATTTTACCATTTAGACAGCTCACACGCATACGTGCATATCATCACTAAAGTGAACAATTTTTTAAGTGAAGGCTCTAGAAAACATACATGAAAACATACATAATATTCTCCTATGAAGTACTTCCTCAGATTCTCAGCACCGTTGTTCACCATTTTCCTCCTATAATTAAGGACAGTTCTACAACCTGTATGCTTAGTTTTATCAATTTTAGTGGAAATACTCATATAAGAGACACTATTTTCTTAGCAGAGGAAAAGATGTCTCCCCAAATTACTCATCACTTTCTGTTCCACTGTCTTCTGAGGAGTCAACCAATTCTTCAGTTACTGCAGCAGTGCAAGACAATTTTTTAGGACCTAGAGATAATTAACATTGTCACACTTATGAAGCAAAAAGACAACCCCAAGAGCTTCAGAACAATATGTAGTAGTATTAAAACAAAAACCAAAAGGACAAAACCCCACATTTTAGACTACAAACTAGACCAAAACACTAAAAACTACTTCAAATTGCTTTTAGTCTGTGCTATTCCAATAGAAAAAATACGCTGCTGACTATAGTTTGCTATCAGAGGTCCTCTCAGCTGTTTTCAGAGAATTTGAGGAAGCCACTGAAGTGTCAAATATCTGACATGAGTATTTCAGATAAAGCCAACACAAAAATTAGGCTGCTAATAATTTTATGCAGTATAAACAGACTCTTATTCCTTACCAACTAGAAAAGGGCTTTTATCTTCAGAATCTTCCCAGTGTTCAAAATCAAAAGACACGTGAGGATTCTGTTGACAAAAACATTGTTTGAAATATCTGTACTGATACACAGTGATTATGTTCAGAACATTCAATAATTCTCAAATCAATTTCCACTTCACCTTGTTCTTCAGTAATTTGCACCATGCTCCTTTTTCCTCTTTCATGAGAACAATAACAGCCTCTTTATCCTTAACCAAACACGTAGACTTGTCTGCCAGTATACACTGATGCAGCTCCATGTCAGCCAAATAAAGCTTGTCTCCTGAACAAGCACTACATTGTAAAGAAGTGTAAAAAAAAAAAAAATATTAAATGCAAGCCGACAGTCAAACATTGTGTTTATTATACTTAAATTTCAGACACCTACCTGAAAACCACCTTCTCCTTAGAGAACTCACATTTACAGTCAGCCACACTTGGTGTTTTTACCTTCACTGTTACAGTCTCTTCATTTTGAAACCATTTTATTTCTGGATAAAAGCTAAAACAAAAGAAAGATTAATTGGATTTTTTCCCAAAGAGAAAACAACCGAGTTTTAGACAAGCCGTCTCACATACAGCCAGAGTTTTCCCACTAGGTTACAAACGACCAAGTGAGTTTCAGCATCTATAGGTGTACTCAATCATAATAATTTCACACTGTCAGGACAGCACGCGACAGGATGCCAGCCAAGCCTGCTGCAAAAGCACTACGATCTCAGGCTTTGGAGGGTAATATTTACTAGTTCAAGTGGGGAGATACACTCCATTAACTTTGACATCCAAACGAGTCAAAATTGCTGCCTCATTTAAAAGGATGCTATCATCATCTAATCTTGAAATGGCAAAGGAAAATGTAACAGAAAGATCAACCTCTGAAAGACAAAGTAAACTTTTCAACTGACCGTAGACAAAAATACACATTTCTCATCAAGGTTTTCAACTGCTTATTCTATAGCTGTTAGGTCTCCAGCTTCCCACAGATGCTGAAAGGTTTTAACCAGTGAAAAATAAAACTTATTAGCAGACTGCAATATCCATTCATTTAGGTTACTTCCCTTATCATACCCTCAGTTGTACGCAAACCTGCATTCATTTAACTGCTAAGCCATACCTCAGCATCTATCACATAGCGCAGAAGATCTCAAACTGTGCTAGTCAAGCTGCAGAAGGAGATTCATGTGGCTTCAATCACCCTACAAAGAACTTTTCCAATCGGCTAAAATATAAACTACTTGTTGTACTTACACAAGAAAATGTTAGTCACCCATAACTAACAGGTAGAAGAAAAAGAGCAAGCCACACCAAAGGAAAGCACTGCCTAGGCCCAAAGTGTGCAAGAAATTTAAAAGCTTCTCAGGATCCACTATCTGTTGACTTTCCCCACAAACTACACCCTAAGATGTCCTTCAGCATACTCATAACCACAAACAAATTTAGCATTAATTTCTACTGCGTGCTTCTCAAATTATTTATCAACAGAAATTATCTTATCCACAAAGGAATAAGGATAATGGATCCACTTTCAAACAAGCAAAAACAATAAAAAAAGAAATAAAAGTAAATGGGTCATACTTTTATGTTGCAGACATAGTCTCAAAATAAAAATCAGATTTTTTTCTTTTTTTAGAAGAGAAATACATTAAGAGGAGAGACAAAAACTGCATCATCTCATTAAATACCAATATGCAGAGACAGAAGGGTAGGAGTTACAATTTAGATCTCAAATAGGACAGTCTTCGGTTAAAAAACAATCCAGACGAGTATGAGTCACAGCTGGTATTTATACCCTAGACTGGGCTGAAAAAGTGTTTATTTTCATTCACTTCCTAGTACTATGGTGTCTAATCAAAGATCATGTCATTTCAACAGATAAAGTCAGCTTCCAGAAGCAAAAGAGTAATTTAAATTACTGAAGGGATTCACAAGATGATGTGTGTGTATACATATATATCTAACAGCAACAGTAATCTGCCAAGCTCAACAGTGATGTAACAGAATTCTTCTACCTATATTACACCTATTTGCTCAGAAAACAGAATCTCAGTAAGGAAGATTGTCTTGTTTGATAGTTCACATAAAAAAGCAAACATGGAAACAAATAACTTTGAATTTTTGTACCTTTTACGCTGATGCAGGGTAGCGTCCTCTGCTTCCTTAGTCTGGGCTACATCATCTAAAAATAAGAAATCCAGAAAGGTATTTTATATTTATCTATACTACAGAAACCAGATACTTCCAGAATACCCCAGTACCATCATAAATATAACTTGCTAGCAATCAAATCACTACTGCAAGACTTTATTTGGTGTTTATATTCAGTCCTTCCTATTTGGAAGGGCTTACTAAGGAATTACTAATTCAACCGAAAGTTTTAACAGATAGAATATTATAGTCAGTGTAAGAAAATTCTAAAAACCACCAAAAATGCACAGTTTTCGAGGTCAGGTAAAGGTTTTCCCAGTTTCAAGACACTTTATCTGAAACACGTAATTTTAGAAATTGACTGAGAGTTTCAGGAATGAAACAACTAATATTGATGTTACCATCACTGATTGAAACATGACGTTACAGTCCCTCTACTACACCAGGAAAAAAGCCTTCCATCATAAGTACTCCAGGATCTTATTTGACTTTTGTCTGCTGCAACTTTGTAGTCACTCAGCTTTCATTACCCAAACTCGCATGGCAACTGCTGCCAGATCATCCTCTGCTCCCCTTTCATGACTGACAAAGCTACGTGCGTTTAAGCCTCTACGGACTGAATAGAGCAGGGTAAATTTAAGCATTAAAAAGAAAAAACAAACATTTTCTACCACCCTGAATCTCAGGAAAAAAAGAATTAAACCTCCCAGAGAACAGCGATGTCATTCATCTCATATTTCTACCTCCTCAAACTCTCTGGCCTTTGACGGCAAAATGCTTGTCTGCTGTACAGGAGAGATTTCCTGCTCAGACATTCCATTCAGAGCCAAACAATTCTGAGTCTCTTAAAGACAAGTATTTCCCAAATAGTAATACAGCCATATTAACCTGGCTTACTCTCACAGCATCTCCAGGCTGCTAACTATAAGCTGTTTGTGGCTCAATGTAAACATTAGCTACACAGTGCTAGTCTGTATACTCAGACAAGTTTGCATTTGGTAAAATGACCTTTAGGTTGACACTTAAGCACCTAACTTTAAAGTTTTAAAATTATGAAAAGGTTTACCACATGGATGATTCTCAAAAGTAGGTTTAGAAGAATTACAGTTCTCAGTAGAATTTTCCTGTATTGACATATTCTGTGGATTGCATGCGTTCTCTGGACCAGCTGTTTCCTCCCTTATGCTTCTGAACACAGAAAAAGATTATTTTTAAAAGAAAGGGTTTTAACATGCTTAATATTGAAAAGATTCCTTATCATAGTTGGAAATCCTTACAGGAGCTCTTTGAGTCCCCTTTATTCAACCACTACCATACTGAAGACTGCAGTCAGTTCTGAATGTTTCAACAGCACTATCAGGCTTAATGAATCTGCAAAAAGTAATCCAAGCAGTTGCATTACAGATGTTTGAGATGGAACTGTTGCACACAAGCACCGCTATAAAATTGTCTGTCTCTGGCATTACATGCTCTGGTGAAAATTAAGAGGTTACCAATCTTCCTTGTTCAGCAACAGCATGGCACAAGGAAAAAAAAAAAAAAAAATTCAAAAAAGCTGTGCTTAAGGTAGCAGAAACCTCAGAGCCCAAGTCTCCTCTGTAAGGAGTAAAACCTGAAAGAAAGTCTTCTAAGCATCAACAGCGCAAACACTGTTCTCAAATACTGATTTTCAAGGTTCAACAAAATACAGGAAAAACCAATCCTTTAGTTAAGATTAAACTCCAGTACAGTTTTAGATAGAAATGCAGGAACCTTAATGTGAGAGGGAAATGGACTATGGAGGGGGTCAGGCTTCCTCATCTTGCTGACTGGCTAAGTCACAGAAACAGTAGCCTTAACTAACTTGCCCAGTCCTGAGAGAACATACAGTTCCCATGCCAGTACTCCAAGGACTTTTTTTGTTTATGGAGCAATATTTACTCTCTGAAAGTAAACATTTGTGATTTCTCTTCCTTGTAAATATTAACAAAACTTGGTTGGTCAGACAAAAGCATTTAATTTGTATGTTCAATGATGGCTCTGCAAACTGAAGAGTAAGTTTGGAGAAACTCCTGAACTGAAGAAACTCCTGAACCAAGTGCCACACAAAGGCCAGAACAAAAAAAGCTACAGAAGTCTTGCTCACAAGCATTTTAAATCAAGGGTCCTAGGATCCAGGACAGACCACAGTGAGATGTGTCCTTTCACCACATACGGTATTTACTCAGTTCTAGAAGTTTACAAGGCAAAGAAAAAATGGTATAGTGCTGTCACTGCAAAAATCATCATGTAGCCGTACTCACTAAGTTTATGGCCCTAATCCTTTTAAAGTAAACAGTTTAAATTTTCCAGCTTGAACTCTGCCGTTGTACAAACAATATACTCTGACTAGTACTATGTACTGACTGGTAAACGTTCAAAAAAACCACCGATCATATTAAAAGATAATAGAATTTTAATTCAGACTCCATATTTTTATGATAAACTTGATTATCTGTATAAAATACTAGTTTAACATTTTCTAGAATTCGTATTTTTATTTCCACTATGTTTATGTGGCTAAAGAATAAAGGAAAGCAGACATCACAAACACCATTGTCTCTGTGTTTAAATGAAAATCACATTCAGTAATATTAGTCATGAAAATATCCAGTTAAATAAGATAATATTTTTCCTAGTAAAGTATATGCTGGAAAAAAAAAAAAAATCTATAAACACTTACAAAGGCTCCAAGTTCTTTGCATGATCCAATTCTTCCATGTGTCCCCAGAACTTCTGAAGCTGTGTTACATGTTCTGGATTGTCAGTTCCCAGACCCGTAGACAAAATCAGAGATCGAACGTTGTATTCATTGACAGTCACCTTCAAATCTGAAAGCCTGGTAACCCGGACCTTCCATTACAAAACACACCAAATGGAAACCACAGTTCAGAAATGCAGTCTCTCTGCAACTCTAAGCTGTTCTTTAAGTAAAACTTTAAACATACTCCCATTTACTTACACCTGTAAGTAATCCGTTTTCTCTGATTTTCAAACAGGATTCTACTCATGTTTAATTGTTTTCAAAGTATGGCCATCTTTTCACAGTGATAACGGCTCAAGGAACTAGTAGCTAGTCCCATCTAACAGCACCAACATGGCAATGAAGCAAACAATCCTAGCCCTGATTACACAAATTACAGCCAAAATACTCACCACACAGTTAGAATAACTTCTAGACCCAAATAACAATAAAACTGCTGGCAGAGCACAGTAAGAAAGCCCCTAAACAAAACCAGAAGCACAGAAGTCAGAGAAAGGTTGAGATATGCCACATGGGAAAGGAAGCTACCAAAGAGAATTACTTCCAGATTATTTTTCAGCTGACTGAATGGTCAGGTGGAAAACAAAGCACAATACATTCCAAAGCACAGGAATAACTTACTGTACTCTTTAGCAAGACAAAGCAGCCACAAGAGGCACATCATAATCCTGAAATACACGGAAGCCCTTCTGATGAACTTGTCCAGATCATAAAAAAAAAAATCCCTCCCCTTGCGAGCTACCTTTGATAACAATTCTTCACAGAACTCTTTGCTCACAAAGTTATTTCTTAAAAGATACAATAAAAATGCAACTAGCTTGCTCATGCCGTTAGTAAAGGCTTAAAAGGTATTTGATTTTTTTTTGTCCTGTGATGTAACTGCCAGAATAGACTCCCACCTTTGAAAAAACACCTCCTTTCAAGTAAAACACAGCCCTAAGGCAATCTCCTACCTGCGAAGTTCTGGGAAAACAGGAGAATACTCAGAGGAAACATCATCACATGGATGACAACTAACTTTTCCCCTAGCTACCACCTTCCAAGTCAGCACTACCAATAGGAATACTTGGTCCAGGCCAGTATCGCCTTTCTTACGGGCCAGGGAACTGACAGAACACCACAAACACAGCACCAACCGTAACACTTTCATTTCAGGAAAACCTAAAAAGTCAACTCAGAGAACCGGTAATTAAAGCCATTTAATCACATCTGAAATGACTGTAATGAGAAGACAAAAAAAATAATCTTAGTATCTGAAAAGTCAGAACCACAACCTTTATATGAAACTGGTGGTTACAGGTCCTCTTTTCAATGCTGATAGAAAGAAATTCAGTTTATGAAGAAAAAAAACATACAAACCAACTCACACCACTATGCATTAACACTCCGCAAGATGAAGTCTTCTAGAGATAAGTAAAATTGTAAAAAAAAAAAAAAAAAAAAAAAAAAAAAAAAAAAAAAAAAAAAAAAAAAAAAAAAAAAAAAAAAAAGCAAGAACGAATCAACCATTCTTATTCTGATGAAGTAAGGAAAAATGCTTAGAAGCATTTTCTAATTTGCAGAAAAATTTAAAATAAAACTCTAAACTACTACAAGAACCATAAAGGACAGTAAGGACTTCAAAATACAAACAGAATAATTTAAGTTTAATATAAGAGGTCTTAGACATCAGTGAATAACCTTGGAGGATCAAAGTTTCATTCTTTCAGAGGAATGTGTGACGAACTACATGATTTTACATGACAAAACACTAAAAACTAGTACTTCCAAAATATACTTTTGTTATTCACTTTGTGGAACAGTCTGGATGACATTTATAATTAATTTGGTGCTCTGTTACTGGTGCACATTCAGCTCTCCAGATGTAAAGTTCAAATTTTACTCAGCGACGTATTTCATCTATGTACAGGCATATACACTTATCGCAGAATGGTTAAGGTTGGAAGGGACCTCTGGAGGTCATCTCATCCAACCTTGCTCAAGCAGGGTCACCTAGAGTCAGCTGCCCAGGACCATGACCTGGTTGCTTCTGAGTATCTCCAAGGATGGAGTCTCTGTAACCTCTGAGTAACCTGTCCCAGGGCTCAGACACCATCACAGTATGTTATCCAACAGTACTATGTGAATACCAAGTAGAATAAAATTAAAATAGGAACGGACAGAAGGAAAGAGAAGAATAAGTGCTCTTATAAAGGAGTTTAGATACAAGTATTTTGTAATGCTGCAATTCTATACCTACCATCGGGTCAACCCAAGCTGTATTTCCCAAGGTATGTACTATTTTTGCTTCATGTAGTTTTCCTTTAATTTTGTGATTAATATAATGAGTTACCTAGGAAAAAACACATTTTCACTGCACTTGAGATGTACACCAACATTATCTTCCACTTACTTAAATTATAATGAAACAATTTTCTGAGCTTAATAATGAAAAAGGTATTCAATGAATAAAACCAGTTTTGAGTTAAACACTCAAACTTCACTGTAGGTTAAACCTTCAAGGAAGGAGCTTCCTTAATGAAAGAACACTCAAACAGAGGTCAATTTACAGACGCTACCCCTTCCCTGTCATTCCCCGCGATTCAAAAGCAGTAATAACCTGTTCTGGAAGAAGATCTTTAAATCACAGAAAGGAAAATCCCACAGATTTCACTTTTATTATTTTGTAGGAAAACAAACAAGTGAACTGACTTCTTAGAATCTGGTCCAATAGAAGATATTTATTGGCAACATTAATAAGCAGTGAAATCTGATAATTAGATTTGCAGATCATAACCATTTTCTTGTAGAAAATAACACACAGAAATTAAAGAACTTAAAGGAATTACCACGAAAAAGCTGATAAATATTACCTTTGGGTTCCATTCAATTTCATTATCAATAGGTTTCACTCTACAAACTACAAATTCCACAGCCTGAGGTGGCAGACACTGAAACCTTGCGGGTAAGTGAAGCAGCTGATAGCTCTGAACTTGGCTTGTTCTGCCTTCATCTATGTATTTAATTTTGACGTTACAGAACACATTTTCCTTCTCTTTTGGAGAAATCTCTACCACCTGAACCCTTCACACAGTAGAAGAGGAAACAGAATTATTATTCATATAAGTCAGTTGCAAGAAGTTTTTTAATCTACTTTCGTTTACAAAAAAAGATATTGTCATAGCAAAATAACCACGTGTGCGCACTTAGGTAGTCATTCTGTTCTCCATTTGGTAACTTAAAGAGTACACGATAGCTTTTTAAATAATGATTTGTACAGCAGTGATTTATTTCTTCCTGGTTTTGGGAGTGCGTTGACTTTTTTTTTAACTGAACAGTGAAAGGTTTAGATTACTTCATATAAAAGAGTGCAAATCAATAATTTAAAAAACAAAACATTTTTTACCTGTAAAAAAGTGTTTGCTCACATAATCCATAAAGTGCTAGCTTCTCCACATTTTTAACATAAATTTTATTACTAGGTTTCTTAAAATACTCATTAATTTCTTCAGCAAGAATTGTATATTGGTCCTTTTGTTTATCTACTATTCGACCAAAGTAGTTTGTTGCATTTACTATGTGGAGAGGCAGTATCTGAAAGCATAAAATACGTTAGAAAAAAAAAAAGAGAACCCAATAATTTCTTAAGTTAGTGACATTTAAGTTTTCATATTCAAGATCATCTATCTCCTTCCAGAGCAGGTGACAGAGATGCTGCTGCATACACACATTTCAAGAAGATTTTAAGTTATTATTTTATTACTTATAAGATTATGAATTAATACTTAACTGACTAGGGGATCATGAGGTCTTCACTCTTTTTGCACTACAACTACTTAAATGAAAGACTAGGAATATACTAATATCAACATCAATGCATATAATGCTGGGTGCACTTGGTCCAAAGGGTCATGCCAGGCAGAAGTACTGAGAAACAGCTGGGTGTATGAGGCCAGACACAATAGTAAGAGGACCAGAAAGCCAATTTCCCCTTAATAAAGACCCTAAAAAAGCACAATGCTACTTGAGATTGTTAAAGAAAGGAAACATTATACTGGGTTCTGAACAAAAAAGAAAGTTAGTACTTATCAAAGTGATCACTGACTTGTAAGACAGACACTCAGGCTCTGCAGTCAGGAGAAGCAGAAGTAGATGAGGAAGTGGATGAGGCCACAACTTCTGCCTTGAGTGCACCACAAGTTAAGTACAAGTTTCTAACAGGACTGTCATGAAATCTGTCCTGGTCTCAGACACTAAAATCAGATACACGTGGGCTGTCAAAAGAGTTTGAACTTGTATCTACCAACAAAAGCCTATTTATTACGCAGAAATAGAATGATACTAAAGAATCTAACCAGTTCTTATTTTATATTCTCAAAATCTATGCCTTTTGGGAATTGATAACACTAACTGCATGACCTGAAGGCACCTAAATAAGACAAGAAGGCGGAAGCAGCTCATCCAAAGGGAAGGCATCCAGCACTTGTTGGATCTAAGTGATAACTTTGGAAGGAAGTACCAATGTCCACACACTTGCCCTCAGCAGTCATCATCCAAAAAGGAGTCAAGAGAGACTGCACAATACTGCTGTACAGGAAGACACTCCAGTATAGAAGGGACTGAAAAACCAGGTGAAGGGAGCTGGAGATACAAACTGTTAGTGGGATGTGAAGAACCACCATAACAAAGTCAACCCAATAACCATGAAAGTTTTATGACTGTGAAATGATTAAAAAACAGGTCCAATAGAACAGCACTCTGCATCAAAACGGTTTTTAAAAAGCACCAACATTTTAGTAGAAACTAACTGTTCTATCAGGGCAATGAAAATTAGTTTCAAATGACACCAAGTTTGCATGAATGTGTCAGCAAAGAAAAAATCCTCACTTCCAACAAAACATCCATCTTCCACTTCTCTTCACTGCAAAAGATTAATTTGTTTCCTCTACAGTAAATATAATTGAAGTTTATATGAACTTTAACCTCTGTTCAATTTAAAGAGGAAGGAATAAACAGAACATACGCCCTCTGCCCATAGAATGGGAACCTTAAACACAGAAAAAGATCTGAGGTAAACTCAAAATCACCTGCAAAACAATTTCAATTGAAGGTAAGGATTAAGGGAAAATCTGGTACACTTATTTATGCAAGAGAAGGAAAAAAGTTAAAAAATAACAATTATCCAAAAGATATTATTTTACATGCTACAGTAATATTAATGTAATAAGAAAAAAAATGTAATACTTGAAGTAGCTATTTAAGATCTGTCTTCTTGGTACCCAAAATCAAGGTAAATGATAACAACTTACTGTCACACATCCAGGTGTTTGTACAATTTTATCTGGCATATTACGGGTCACGTCTATTTGTAAATTAATTTGATGACGATCTGGACACATTGTTCTATTCCTATGTATTAAAAAAATATTTTATTAAAAAGCCCTTTGTTTTCAGTTGTAAACTATTTTGATGTGACTTACAATAGCTTTAAACACCAAGACTTCATCAGCCCTCGATATTCAATTTCTGTCTGAAACAGCACTTCGGGGGTTAGACAGAAATGGCCAAAAAGCTTTTGGCAGAAAAGTTTGTAAAACAAAACAAAAAACACCAGAAAACTTGTTTCAGAATAAAACAAACACTAAAATTGAACTTTTTGTTTACTTGCAACAACAGTTATCTACACTAGAAGTCACACCTAAGAACACTTCAGTTTCCTCCTTCAGACACCACCTAGAACTCAGAGCTCTGAGGAGTCATCATCTACTTAGCCATTCTGGAGACAGATGATAACAGGGGAGAGAGTAAAGCACAAACCTTGTTAGGCAGGAGTTACATTGAATTATGCTAATATGTCAGACTATGTATGACTGTCTCCATAAAAATGCTAATATTCTTGTTTTCATAAAAGTACCTAAGAGTGAAACAAATGCAACAGTGGAGAAAAAAAAAAAGAAAAAAAAAAGAGCAAAATCTGGTTCAAATAAAAGTATTCAACAAGAAAATTCATCAAGGAAGTAGAAGCAGTCATAATTCAGAGCATACAATGCCTTCCTGCGTAAGTATGGGTGTCAAGAAAACTTGCTATTTCCTTACTTGCAAATCCCAAATGATTTAAGATAGGCACACAGTGGCCTTGACATTTTCTTTTCTTCTTCAGCTTCTAACATCCTGTCAGTAAAATAATGCAGTTCTGGTGGAACTTCAGCTTCTGCGCGCTGCAAATAGTGCAGGATCCCAAGTGCATGACACGCACTGTGTTCTGTTAGCAGAATGACTGACTTTGCCTTTGTATATTCCTGATCTACAGAAGAATCCTAAAGAAAGTATTTTTTAAAAAAAGCTTTTATGTATCCATCACTTAATAATCAAATGTAATATTAATTCATTAAAGTTTTACTCAAACCTTTATTACATTACAGAAGTTGTCAGACATGCTGTGTAGACGCTGACCAAAGATTCTCGGAGAGGGGAAACCGAAATGTATCACGCAAGTTGCATCTGTAATTCCCAAAGACTGCATGCAGTCATCTGTTAAAACTAAGCACACATATAAGATAACTGTAATACTTCAAGCGCGTGAAGTATTAAATCACATTATCAACAGTTACTTTCTTCTCCTTATCCCCTCACTTAAGAAAAAGGTCTTTTCCCAATACACTTCCATAAAGCTTACATTTATATATATTTCTTCAGTCAATACACTTCACAAGCACACGGCAGAAACAGTGTTTCATGTCAGTTTCTAATAATCTAGCCTTATTATAGATCTCATATCAGTACCACAGAATACAGAGAATTGCCCACAGCCAACTACTTTACAAGAGTAAGATAGAAAACAATTGAAGTAATGCAGGAGTGCTAACACCTTTGTATGTACCTACTAATCAGACCCAATTAAGTCAATATTCTTACTTTTGACGTACAAAAATGGAAAAAGCTAAGTTTGAAATTGGGTAAGAGTCTTCGCTACTGCAATTTGAAAAGTAAAATTCTGTTCTACCAGAACACATAGGAAATGATTACAGGAAGTCTTTGGAGCTTCTAAACTATTTCAAACTGCAAGTATCCTCTTGAGTAGGATATAATTATGAAACCATGGAAACTACCTGAAAGTACTAGCAGTTCTTTTAACTAATACATCAAAACCCCTCCTTTATGTTTCCTCTAATAAATAAGATTTTCCTTTGCAGCAGTTAACCAGCCAGACAAAAAGAAAATACTCACCTAACACAATATTAGGGCCAGAATCACACTTTTTTGTCCACTGCTCCAAGATATACTTGAAATCAAACTCACTCCCTTTATGTATTTTCAAGGAAAATATTGAATTGCTCTTCAGTGCCTGGATGACACAGTAAAAAGTCATACATTCTTCCAATAAAGCAACAACTGCTCTAATACACAGTGTACTTTATTAGTATCTAGCATACCTTAACTACTGGAAAGATAACCATGGGAAAGAGTTAATGAAATTTAGGTTGCTTATACGAAGAAAAGAAAATCGAGAGTATGGAAATTAAGCTTATAAATTTCCTGCATAAAAAGAAAACTAAAGCTCAAGTTTCTTGGATTAGACAGATGTTTAAGAAAGTGCAAACTCCACTTGAAGCTTTTCCCACCATTAAGGCGTCCTCTCTATTCTAAAGTCAATTCTATCATCTAACAACATGAAGGCTCAAATTTCAGTTTCTCAGACAAAGCACTAAAACTCCCTGAACAATCTACCCATACCTAACTTGTACGAATGTAGTATTCTCAACAGGCTTTATGTAGTTCTGAAGTTCAAGGTTCACAAATTAATCACTACAAAAGCCTTGGTTATATGGTAAACTGGCATATCGGATGAAGTTAACACTTCAAATATTTTTGTAGATCATATACGGTATTTTAAGTTGGTGTACACTAGGATTACTACAAATAGCTTCAATACTTCTTTAGCATCAATAAACACTCTTCCTTTAAGTGGTGCTGGGGTTGGTTTTGATACACTTGAAAAATCAATCCTCAAATATTATAGGAAAACATGTTAGAAACTCATGAGACAAAAATCACATTTATTTCCACTAACAACTGTCAAAGATTAAACATTCCAGATACACTAACACCCACATAAGAACTGTCCTTTAAATATCACAGGATCTGTTCCAGCTTCTGAAAGAGAATACATTCCCATGTTTCAGGACTTGACATAGCTCTTCCCATGACACATTAATAACCTAGCCACACGCCCTCTTGCTATCCCATCCCTGCAGCTGTCACTAAAGGTTAACTCCAATATCCTCATAGCTCGCCTCCTTTGGCAATATCATCCATATCATCCTATCCAGGCTTAACAGAACTGCTATTGAGAGACTTTGCACTGCTGGAGGACAAGCAAAGAGACAATGAAAGTAAAGAAGATATTTTTCTATTGCTATTTTGTCACATGTATTCACTTGTGTAACAACTGAAGAAAGAACTATTGCAGGAAAACTCCTTCTTAGCTTTCTCCACCTCCGAAATATCAAGTACACAATCTCATCAAAAAAGTGAGAAACGGGAGCACGTTCTATTGCAGATAGTTCAGAAGCAGTTTTATGCAAGTTTTTAAGAAAATATGTATTAAGCATGCTCTCTTCCTCCCATGCTCTGTGACCTGAAGCTTAACTAAATTCTGGTAGACTTTTACAGGATGACAGAAAATGTTTCTTTCAAATCAGAGAAACAGTCTTCTACTATTTCAATTACTCCAGAGCAGAAAGCAACAGAACAGAACTTAACACAATGGCTTAAGTTTTCTCCCCCAGTACCACTCCTGGAAATAGTAAAAAATAAAAAAAACCTGACTGAACTTCTACTGGAAAAAAGCCAGTTTGACTCCTCTAAGTTCCAACCAGACAGATAGAACGTAGGTAAGAACTCAGTAATGAAGGCATTCTATGGCAGACATCCCCGTCAGCCAGGCTTTCTTCTAGCTGGCAGAAGAGCAGGGCTGGGGCTATTTTTAGCAGAAATAATTAACTTCCAAATTCACACTCCTTTATTCCCAAAGACCAAGATACTTCAGTCTGTCAAACCGTAACAAATTAAAAAAAACCACAATTATCTGTATAAATTTCAATACTTTCTTACCTTATGAACCATTTCTGCTTCATTTACTGAATTAGTGAATACCAGCACCTTCTTAAGATTACTGTGGGTAAAATCCAGTATTTTGAGTAACACAGTTGTTCTCTCACTGTTCGTGCAAGGCTGCACGATCTAGAAGTAGAAATAAAGCAGAGTGCTGATGATGTAATCTATACCTATTTTACTATACAATTCTTCCTTTTAATAAGCACTAAGCATTGTCACATAATACCAACGACAAACCAGTAAACGGTAGCTCCAGTAAGTGGCAGGCGCCCCGTTAAACTCACAGAAGGTATGCATATCTGAACAACTTGCAGAAGCATAATTATGCGTAATCACAATCCCACTTTAAGATTAGTCATTCATTTAAGCCATTTATCCATCTTTAAATTTGGCATTTTCAAGGACGACTAGAAAAGATTAACACTACGAAAGCACACTGCACCACCGAAAATACTCATAACTACAGCATCAAAACATGACATTTTCAGTTCTGCCAAACCATTACTCAGACTTCTCACAAAAAGTGGTGGTTTTTTTCAGTTTCACGTCATGCTCAAAATGTCTAGTCTTAGAGATTTCTCAACATTCTCAATCTCTAAATTATCAGTTTTTGAGACACAAAAGAATTCAGATCATACTTAGAACATTTTGTATTATTCTTAAGGGTTACACTACATTGACTGGAAATTAAATGAGAAGACCCCTAAGAACACGTAGCAGCTTTCTGTAAATTTTAGGTCAAATTAAGTTCTGTATTGTGTGGCACACAGCAGTGAAACAAGTATTTTACTAGCTCTCTCTTGGGATAACTTACCTTGTAGTTCTGCCACACAAAATTAACCACTGCAAAGATACTCTGATACAATTCTGGTCACAAACTATACTATTTGCAAATACTTCACATAAAATTCACATTCATTAGCACTAACAATTAAATACTTGAGGGAATACCTTCACCTCAGTCGTACATAGCAAGGTAGATACCTTCAGCTCACTCAGTGATTAACTTGCACAGGTCTTCCACAAGTCACCTCACTTCATACACGGGAGGTGCACCTGAGGAGTCTGAGTTAGGATTGGAGCACTTAAACAATCAGCAACCATGTATACCAACCCTTATCAGTACAAACTGCAAAATATCTTAGTAAATAAACAATGACATTATCCCCAAATTTTTACCTGTTGCACATTTCCATAGATGGAAGCTTCTTCCACAGCTGTTATCACAATATATGGATCATTCATAAACTCTTTTATCAAGCGTGCCATATGTTTATTCCAATGAGTTCCAACAGCAATAATCTGATGCAGTGAATACTCCCACTTATCAGTAATAATGGCTTTTTTATAGCAATCTAATATAGTAAAAACCTATAAAGAACAAAGAGATTTTTTTTTTCTATCCTCTTACCCTACTCCAGTAAGTATTTAACAGCAGTGAAAAGTACTCTATTTCAGTACGTTTTTCCAGTCACAAAACCACTACTACAGCAAAATACAAATTTCACATCCCAAAACAAATGGTTTTGTTTGTGCACTTTTATCCTATTATTTGAACAGCTTCAGAAACAAGAAGAAAGCAACAGGACAGCATGAAGGAACAACATCTGCACGTACACAGGATCATAACACAGGATTCTGTCCAGATAAGATGGAAAAGCATATGTTCAAATCTGAAAAATATTAAGTATAGGTAAAAGCAGATCCAAGATGTCATAGGAACTCAGTAAAAACTAGAAGGTAAGCCCAACTTGTCAATACAGTAACTAGTAAAAAAAAAAAAAAAGAAATGAAAAGAAAAAGAGATGCCATAAAATAACTTATTAAAAAATAAGAATTACTAAGAATTAATATATACCTGATTACATGATTACATCACTAAAGTGACAAGCAGTCTAGTTGTGGAACAACATCATGACTTCTGGCAAAGCACTACTATACTAAGAAGTATTCTAGTGCTCTGGCACAATTTTAAGAGATCTCTCTCAACCTGGCACTAAATTTGCCCATAGCAGCAATGGTTTTACAGAAATGTTATGTTCTTAACACAACGCTTTAAAAGAGCCACAATAGTCCAAACATTATCAAATGATCACTTCCATCTGAAAGAGTATCCCTTCTTTTTTTCTGTTCAAGACTGATGCTTTTGAAAAGCTGAGGTCCTACAAAAATGGCAGATAATGCACAGTATTTTACAAACTAACTTTCCTACAATCTTCTTAAGGTATGCTTGCACTCTGTCTCAAGAAGTACAGGAATATCACTGAAAGAACAGCTTTAACAAAAAGAAGAAATATCCCACAGGATAAGGACAACATTTCACCTACATTATGACTTGACATTTGCTGCTACAAAGGCACATTTAACAGTTTTGCATACAGCAAATCAGGCAATCTTCATTAAGAACTTTTTCTACCTTTTCAAAGCTAGAAACATGGCCTTTCAGTTTTATCATCAATTTTTAAATGGACAATATTAGTCCATTAGTAGTCCAAGTTAGTAGTAGAAGGAGGAGGAGAAGTTAGTGCAGTATAGTATAAAGTAGAAGCTAGTATAGAAGGAGATAGATTCAGATTAGACATTAGGAAAAAAATTCACAATGAGGGTGGTGGCACAGGTTGCCCAGAGAGGTGGTGGATGCCCCATCCCTGGAAACATTCCAGGCCAGGTTGGATGGGGCTCTGAGCAACCTGATCTGGTTGGACATGTCCCTGCTCCTTGTAAGGGGGTTGGACTGGATTACCTTTGACGGTCCCTTCCAACCCAAACGACTCTATGATTCTATAATTCTAAGTTAATTATTAAAAAAAAAAAAAATAAAAAAAAAAAATCTATGACAGTGAAAAAAGGTAAGTTCTTTTTTGTAAACTGATGATGTCATATGCTGTAATACTAACAGAAAGCATCTGTTCTATGAAGGCTCAAAGCAGCAATTTAAAAAATATGTAATTTTCTCAAATGTCAGTTTTAAGTCATAACTTTAAAACTGATACAATATATAGATCTTAGTCAACATGGAATTTAATGCTTTTCCTCTTCCAAGACTATCCGAATTGAGATTAGCTTTTCCTTTTGTCTGCGCTGTCACTGAGGCCCAAGGAAAGTTTTTATAATTGCTTCCAAGACTATGTGATCATTCACTTTGCCTTTCACTCTACAGAGACTGAGAAGCTTACCAATAAAGACAGTTCTTGAACTGAAGCTGTTCACACAGCACTGATAAAAGGGAAAACGAAATCCTTTAGAAGACAGATAATGCAAGTCTCTGAATTAGATTCATGAGCCCTGCACTGGAACTACAAAGTTAAAAAAAAAATGCATGTCCTTGGGAAACCATTCACACATCCACAGCAAGGAAAGACAGTGTAATGGAGCAGAAATGTAGAACAGGACAAGCCAGAGCCCTCTGACTAAAAAAAAAGTGCAGGGAAAGTTAGATTTAATAGATTACAGCTCCACTTTTCCAGTGTTTCATTCTGCCAGAAGTATACATATGTGATTTTTAAAATTCTGTTTTCTTCTCAACTCTACCAAAGGATTCAGGAAGTTGTTTTTTTTTTCCAATATATGCCACTGTTTAAGATACATGCAAAACTAGAACAGCATTTTACCATCTGAATGTATACACCGTTTACCTGTTCAGTGGCATCGGAGAACAGTACCTCAATCCCATCAAGAACGAGATGGCAAAGTCTACAAAATAATAAATTGTGATGTTTAAACAGTCTCAGGAGGCTATACGGCGTAGTCACAATTAGTTCACCTACAAGCAGGGAAAAACAGATTGTTAAGATTAACTTACAACTTGAAAGAATATTAATAAGACACCATAGGACATGTCAGTTTAATTAGAAAGGCCATATCTGCATTTCAGATGCATCATTTGAAGTTGGGGGGTTGGGGTGGAGTTTGTTTGGGTATTATTTATTTATAAATAGAGAACACAACTCCATTTCCTGACTTCTGATCAACAGTAATTTTCAGTTGCTTGTATTTTTCTACCCGTGCACGTCTACAGGACTTGAGTGGATAAAACTCTTGAGTTTTGAAAGAGCGAGAGGTCTGAACATTAACAAGTTTACAAAGCAGTATGCCATTTCATTTTCCAATAAGGTAATGGAATTATAGATAAGAACTTTAGAACCAGATCAACAGAAGGTAAGTATTTAAATACATGCAAAAGCAGCCTATATATATATATATACATATATATATATATATTTACAAACCACCACACCAATCTTAATCTGTGCAAATATACCAACAGCTCTACTAGTGTATTCATCCACCAGGCTCTTAAACTTGACTGGTGTATCTAAGAACACAAACTCCTGAAACTTAAAGTTTTACAGTCCTTCAGTTTTATCCATATTTCTTGCCTCCTTGACAAAAAGGAGTCACTTTAAAAAACACAGTTATCAATTAAGGTTTAAAAGACCAAACAACAGTAGTTAAGCTAACTATTTTAAGTAAATACACTTAAGTAGGGTCAGTCTCCCAATAGCTCTTTCACCACTTCTATGCTTTCTCTTCTTCATGAGATATTTTCTGCATACTACTGAAGTTATACGTGCAAATAACTCGAATTTATTGCAATAAGCAAGCTGGAAACCACCATTTAAAGAAATAACTACTTCAATCTAAAATCTAAGCTGGACATTTACGCAACTTTGTTTTCAGAGAACTACTACCACCTTTCCAATCCTTCACTTCTCCGATATTCTTTTAATTTTAAGACTACAGAAGAATTGTGTATAAGGAGTAAGGCACAATCAGACATGTTCCCCCCAACATCTGTCAAAATAAAACCATGTACTCAAAATACTTACATATTCGTTAAAAATATTTAATAATATGCACACAGGCATTTACTGTGGTGGGCTAACTGCGGCCAGCAGCTAAAAGGCACGCAGATGCTCACTCAGCGAGACAGGAGAGAGAACAGGAACCACCAAAGTGAGAAACTCACGGGGGAGAAAAGGACAGCACAGTAAGTGAAGGAGGGAGAGGGGGAAGCAACACCAAGGCAAACACTGACAACACCCCGCAAGCGGACAGATGCCCAGCCTCTCACCACATCATCCCCTCCCCTCAAGTTTCTGTTGCTGTGCATGACGTTATACAGCACTTTGGTCAGGCTGGGCCAGCTGTCCAGGCTGTGTTACCTCCCAGCTTCTTGCCCACCCCGGCCTACTCACTGGATGGCAGACTGGGAAAATGAGAATTCTTGATGCCATGCAAGTGATGCTCAGCAAGAGCCAAAACACTGCTGTGTTATCCACACTGTTCCAGTTACAACCACAAACACACCCCCACACAGACCATGAAGAGAATTAACTCTATCCCTGACAGACCCAGTCCCTCTGTACAGTAATAGAGGTTCACGTATCAAAAAAGCTACCATAAAATCTCATTCCAAATCAAGAAAGTCAATGATTAAACCCAATTCAGCACGATCTTGAGCAAATCCCTACCACTAATTTGGTTCCAAAATAATCGTTGGGGAAATTAAAAAAATGTAGATATCTGAACGACCCTAATACCATTTACTGTTAAATATCACTACTGAAGCTTTATATATCACTACACAGTTGCAGTATTAAAGACACAGATTTATCACTTTATAGAACAAAAAACTTAGGTATAAATGGATTTTTTCACAATTTCCTGTCATTAAGGTGACCCACATTGTTTTCAAGCATAATTAAGAACATAGAAAGTATTCTTACATCCTCGGATTTTCACACTTTCAGCTTCTCCTTTGTTCTGCCCAAGTATTATCAACATTGGATGAAGCTGTCTGGAGCATCTCCCGTACGTTTTCAGCAGCTCAAAAACAAGTTGTGCCTTCTTCCATCCAGGACATAAAATAATTGCTAGAGGCTACATACATATGTACAAAATTTTACACCACAGTATTAGACAAGAGTTCAGAATCTTAAAAACTGTACTACTACAGCAGTTAGGGCAAAAACAAGGTCTGCAACACAGGCCTTTATGTACTTAAAACTGAAGCTTTTAGTACTATATCACATCTTAAATGCAGATGTTACAGACTGGAGGAACCATACACCAGGATACTTGAAGACAAGAAGGATGCATGCAGCAACACACAGTAAAATGTCCAAAAATTCAACACAAGCAGGAGAATCTAGTCTTACTTGGGATTGTACTAGGCAATTTCCAGAGGTTCCTCACAACCTCAATAATTCCATTTTTCTGTGATCTAATACAAGTTAGAAAATTAATGACAATATTTACAATAGGTAATACAAATTTAAATTTAATCACTACATACTATACCCTTAAAAACAAAGCTTCATCATGCATTGAAGTGATACAACATTAACCACTTGCTAGATATTACTTGATACATAAGTTTTAGAGTCCTGCATTCATGCAGTCCATCTCTGTAAGCCTCTAAGCAGAGGGCTTAGATAAACTGGCAAGCATCATGAAGATTCACTAAGATCACATTAAGTCTATACATTCTAAACATACACTATCTTTTCAATCATTATTCTACATCTGCCCTTTAGAAGAGAAAACCTCTTACTACTATAATATATACATACTCCATTTCTGTTTGACAAGGCTTTGTAGCAGCTTCCCGACTGCAAAAATGTAAGAACTGGTGGAATATATAGGAGAGGATCATTTCCCTGACACGAGATGGCAACTACATCACATCCTCGAGCTATTGGTGGCCAGCAGTAAGATTCTGTGAAGTTAGGGCCTAAAAATTTTCTCCAAGTAAGCTCCTACAGAAAGAGAAATTAAGAGTTCCACATCAAAACTGTATTTAAACACTAACAAAACATGACAAAACACTACACTGAGTTATTTAAAAGCTTTTGACCCACTACATAATAAATGTCCTTAACATGCAATATGAAAAAGTTCTTCTGGGCTAAGGAATTAAATTATTACATTAAACTTCAAATCCCATGACTTGTGGCAGTGGTTGATATACCAGAAGAAATGCGCACAGTTCTTACAGCATCTCTCTGAAGCTTCATTTATTCAACCACATGAACAACTTCCCAGACATTCCTCAGTCAAAATCAGGTATGACTACAATAATCAGTATCAAAAGTTAGGGTATGATACTAGCCTTAGGAAGATATTCTGTGTAATATATTACATTAGCATTACCTTTTTCAGACCATCAAAAAGTGGTGCTGTTTCCAGAACTGATGATGGCTCAACTTTGTTGTTAAGGAAGACAAAGTTTCTTTCTTCACTAAGATTCTGAGAACTCTGAAACCACAAGACAAACAGATGACAAAGGCAATACTTAATAAAAGGGTTTTACCTTCCGTACGACTTAAAAGCATTCACTGTATCTAAAAAGTGGCTTTTTGATGAGAAAAAGACAAAGAAATTGTAAACAGACTTTAAGTATGACTCATACAATTAAATTATACAGATCAGCAGAGAGGCAAATACTCATCATTAGTATTTCTTAAAGAAAGATTTATCAAGATTGTCTTAACACAACTGTCTTAAACCACTCAAGAGAAAGCACTAGATGTTCCGCGTACAGCTAGTACTCAGCTACAACAAAACAAAAAAAATAAAAATCAAAGTCAAAGCACGATGAAAAAGATGACTTGTAAAATTTGCTGTGCTGGGTTGGCCTCGGCTCACAGGCAAGCATCCACACAGCCACTTGGCTCACTCACTCTCCCCTTCCACAGGGATGGGGGAGAAAGACAGGGAGAGTGAGGAACAAGATTCATGGGTCAAAATAGAGACAAGAGTCATTACATAACAATTACTGATGTATGCAAACCAGACTCAACTTTAGGTTAACTTGATTTGTTGTCAATTAATACAATGAGTACTGATTTGTTTATTGGGAAACAAACCCAAGGAAACAAACACTTACATACCTCAGAAAAACACCTTCCCTCCCCCATGCCCAGGCTCAACTTCACTCCAGACTCCTCTTACAATCACTGCAGGTCACACTCAGTCCCACTCCTGAGGCAATGAGCAGCACAAGGCAGTGACTGCAGTCAGAACACAGCAGTTTCTCTCTGTTCCTCCTTCCCAATCACTTCTTTCCTCTGCTCCACAGACTGTGGTCCCTCCAGGTACACCTGCTCTGGCACAGAGCACCTCCTATGCCTCTGATCTTGGCATTATCTCTATTTCTCACTTTTTTTTTTCCGCTCCCCTACATTTTTTGTCATTTCTTAAATACATTTTCACAGAGGCACCACCAATTCTGCTGGCTGGCTCAGCTCTGGCCTGCAGTGGGTCTTGCTGCCGATACTGCTGGAATCAGTCCCTGACCTCCTTCCACAAAGGCCATCCCTGCAGCCTCAACAGTACCAAATCCTTCCACATAACAAATAATACAATTGTGCAAAAAAAAAAAAAATTAATTTAAAGTTAATGTTGCAATACCTGTTGGTCATCTTCAATTCTGTCTGTCTTCAGAGGATCAGAATTTAAACATTGCTGAAGTCTGAAAAACATACAAATATTAAATCCAACAAAAATGCAAAAGTAAAATGCAATTTATAAACACAACTACTATTCCTAAAATGTAATAAAGCAATTCACTTGCAAAACATTTCTGATGTATGTCAAGAAGGAAAACCCTCAAACATGACAGAAGAAATCAAAAAGCACCATTTTGAAAACAAAATTTAATACTAGCTTTTAAGTATCTGAAAACAATCCCAAGAAATTTTTTTAAGTGAGGATTAGGAGGAATGTATGTTCCTCAACTTTAGAAGAAAATCAGACTGGACTGCAGGAAAAAGGACTCTTAAAGTTTCGATATATCTCTGCAGCAGTTAGAAACTGAATTAATAAACACTCATTGAGTTTATTACATATGGATAGACTGACATGCAGCATAGCAGAAGTGTTGCACAAGTCAATTCATAGTCATATTTCATTAGGTTTGAAAACTTTATTTATCACACAAAGAATAAAATAAAGCAACTAACATGTTTAGTGTGCAGAAAAAAAAAATAGTTCCCCATCACATCCTTATTGCCAAGCTACTGTTTAGGAAGAACTAGTATTTTTATTGTAGTCTAGGTAAGTATCAGCAGCTTCAGATTCTGTTCTTCACCAAAAGCATACGGGTGTATCTTCTCTTACGTGCTGTCCTTTTAGCTGCCTAAGAATAGTAACTGGAACCATACTACAGCTCTTAATTATCTAGTTACATAACCATTTAAAGTATTTAAAACACTGGACCATACCTGTCTGTGCAAACTGCTGTATCTTCTCCAAAAGGCAAATCTGGAACTTCTTTGACAATCTATGAAGAAAACACAAACATATTTTTAGTACTGAAATACTGTTCAAGAGTTAACATTTTAGAAAATTGTTTCTTTCATCTATTGAGTTGGGAGTGGTTTTCTTAGACCTAAGTCTAGGAATCTCCAAGTATTTTGGAGAACTTTTGTACAAATTACACACCTGGCTGAATAAGGCAACAATTTAAATGAAATAAAACTTCAGAAAACTGTCTAACTTGTTACAAACAGTATTTTCTTTACTAAGAATCAAGCATGTGACAAGAACATTGCCCTCCCAGCAGAAAAATTACTTCGTGGTCACGTCTCAAGCTGTAGCTGTAACTGGGGACCCGAGTCCCACACCATTTAGTTTTTAAGTATTCTCATTTTTTAAAACAAAATTAAGAAAAACCACGGAAAGTCTGCACACCAGACAGGAGGAAAAACAAAAATAGGTTACCCAGCTACACACTTATAAAAACAATGCACATGAACTTAAATTGAACAGCACTGCAAATCCCCAAAGGAGTAACCAGTAGCAAATACTGGATCTAGTTACCCCAAAGATGTCAGATTCTGAACAGGGGATTTTCTAGCATTCATCACTAGTCCTCAGCAGTCACCAAGCCTGACTTGGTCAAAGACCTGCATCACTCAAGTGACTGGTAAAGGTAATTCAGCTGACTTTGCAGAAGGTAATCTTGCTGTTTCAGTAACAACCCACACTACAACTTTCAGCATCATTCTTTCAAAAACATTTCAAGAAGTTATTACAATTTAAGTTCAGGAGTGGCGGTGATCCTTCAATTCTCAGCAGAGTTAAAAAAATAACTTCTGTAGAACTTTTTTCCCCTTGACCTGACACAAGTAGTTCCATTCCTATCATAGACGAAACTTTCTCCTTTAAAGCATCTAGCAGAACAGGACATGGAACTGCTCATGGGCTCTTTAAAGAGCTGAGATGGGATACACTCAGCAGTGATTATTTGCCTAGAATTTGCGATTCATTTTCCTTTCCTCCCATAGTCATTGTAATAGCTCCAATTGTGCCATTCAGTACACAATTTAACACTCAAGAGTGAGCCTTGACCTTTCAAAAACATTTCAGAAAACAGTAAGCAAAAAAAGAGAAAACAGCAAGAAATCAGATTAGACCTTTGAAGTATTACACAATGCAACAAAGAAGAAGAGACTCCAATGAATGTTTACCATGGTACAGCATAAAGATTCTTGTTTTCAGGGAAACATTAAAATTTATATTTACCTATATTCAGAAAACTGTATAGTGTAGAGAGCTATCATGTTCATAAAACTATAGAAGACAAGTGCAAAAGGAGGCACAACCTTTTCAACAAGGTAGTACCTTTAAAATTTTCTGCAATTTAAAAAATGAAACTGGAGTAGAATGTTCTTTTTTAACTATATCAAGAATTAGTGCTGTCCCCTAGATCTATGTTATATAGAGGAACAAGCTAGATGACTACAGTATTCCTAATCTGTCCTATGTATGTTTCATTTAGTTCATCTTTGACAATTTAACAAAAAACGTGACACTCACAGACACAGTACTTCTATTTAAATCTGTGCTTGACCTTTGGTACGTCTCTTCAAGAGAGGAACTGGAACCAGCAAGACCTAGAAAGATAAGTAAAAAAATGCGGAAACACATTTCTTATTATCTGAACACATAAAAAGACAATATTTGTATTTACAATTTGTAGGTTGCAATTGACTTGATTAGTTGCTTTTATTATTTCATAATAGTAAAAAGGACAACAAAAATAGTTATCTTTATGTACAGATAACTACACAGATGAACTGAGTGAACAAGGATGCTGGATGGAAAGTTGCATACTTTTTAAAAGTATAAGAGACTTGAATCACTAAGTGAGACAACTCCTGGTAAATGCTAGTTTTAAAATTACCTCTGTTCAAACAAATCCCTCCAAATTCAAAACAACAGTAGTGCCTCACTGATCAATGCCACAGGTAACTTCAATAACATCTAATGCTACTAAGCATATCAACAAATGCCCGTGTAATTCGCCTTCCTTTGCCTTATATAGTACAAAAAGCTTTACAGTATTCCTGCATCTGATGATTTGACTGGTCTTTGTGAAGTCTGATACATAAGCATGGTTTGTTGGAAGGGTACTATCTGATCCAATTATTGGATTTGAACTGAGACAGTAGGTTTATGTTCAATATATCCAGTTAAAGACACAGAACACATTGCGTGTACGATTGCTTCCAATGCAAACGGTTCTCACCTGTTTCAAGATTTGTTGATACCTCCTCCTGAAACAGCACTGGCCTGAAAGCAAGCGCAGGATTAACAATTTTCACTGGAAGAGACGCAACATTTGATGATGTTTGGTCCTCCCAATAATCTGCAGGACTCCCTGTATTCTCTTTCGTTTCCTCAAAACGAGCAAAGTTCTTTGAGACAAGATCATCATTAACGCATACCTAAAAAACCAAGATCTTTATTGACCGGTATCAGCAAGCAATCATCACCACACACTTGTTTTAGAATTTATTTGAAGCTTTAAACAACAGCAATAAAACATACACAGCATTAGCGAACACTTTCTGAACAATATTAACTCCAGAATAGGGAATTCAGTCGTACCTTCCTGTATGTTCTCTAAACAGGTGTTAATTATTGCCATTTTCATTCTTCTGCCTAAAATTCTGTACTCAATTAACTTTTAAAAAATATTTAGGGCTCCTAGAAAAAGAACTAAGTCAAGCTGGTTTATTTCTTTTTGACTTGGTGTGCATCAAAACCTGGCAGAGAAAAATAATACTAAACCTAAACCTTCTTAACTCCATTGGCTTAGCAATCAAGCGATGCTATTGCCAGCGGGGATTCTGAGCCGAGAGAAGATACTCAAATACGTACCTTTAAAGCGTACGGGAAAGACTACAGCTCCAGTGTCAAAAGCCTTGATAAAACACTTCAAGCAGAAGCAGTATTCAAACAAATTCATTTCTATCTACCATACAGCTGCTTAAGTCTGACAGTAGCTACAGCAGAGATTTAGCACAAGTTACATGTTTTGGCAAGGGGAACTATTCCCCACCTCCAAAGGTTTGAGGACTCAGTCTTATGCAAAAGCAAGTGTGAACTTCTATTTACTTTTATAATATTATGCCACTGCTTTAAGTATGATCTTTAAGTATGATATCACAAAAAGATGCAAAAGTGCACTCAATAATTCACATAGATGTTCATGTGTAGTACTTGCTGGACTTGACTTGAAGAAATTAATGAAGAAAAATGGGATTTCTGCCTCTTTGAATTCCTCCAGAACTTTACAAGCAACAGAAATATAAATCAAAATTTCTAATAAGTTAGTGATTTAGCTTCTACTGTACCTGACAAATCACAAAACTTTCTTCCAAGTAATGCTTTTGAGTTATAAACTAATCACAGTTATAACTTATATAGCAAAGTGCATGAACACGTTTGTAGATGTAGAAGTATCTTACCTTTTCATCTTTTATTGTCACATAAAGAAAAATATCAAATGTGTTATCTTCTACAGCACACAACTTAGCTTTCATTTGAGTAGTTGCTAAATGTAGTAAGAGACAAGAACAAGTAAAAAGCTTAAACCCTTATCAAATTATCAGTATTTTTCACTTCTACTTTCTGTGATAGACAAAAAAAGAAATCACAATTTGATATGTAACCTATTTCTCTAGAGAAGTTAGTACAAATGTAATAACTTTCAAATGAAACAATTAACAAAGCAGTAAAAAAACCTTAAAGCTACAAAAATGAAGTTGTCCTCAGTCTCTGAAGGAAGACTGAGAGCTGAAACAGATTAATGACCACTTCACATAAACTAGTCTTAGTTCTATATTAAAAGTCTCAGTTTATCTTTCAGCCTCTGACAACCTACAGTACAAATGCATACTCTCCAAACCTGACATTTACTTTTCTTGAAAAAAAGTTATATTTGCACATTTGTATAGCTTGGTTAGGCTCTTCATTCAAGCAAACAGAGCCGGTAAGTCTGTTAATAAATTCTGAAGCACCACTTCCGCATACGCTAATTACGTGCTAGCAATTTTTCGAAGTATGTATTGCTACTTATGGCACACACTGGGAATATCTATGAAATAAAATTCAATGTTATTACTGCTCCCAACTAACCTTTACTTTGCAGAGTGACACTTAGATGAGGGAGGTAGAAGTAAATAGTGAGAACTGCTGTTAGCACATGAAGTTATCAGCCTATAGACTTTTTATTGCTTTCCTAAAGTCAACCTCTCCTCCCCAAATACCTTTTATGAGGAGTTTGTTATACTTGTGAGTAACCAGGATGGTAATTTTTCAGGTAGAAACACGTAAGAAAAAAAAATCAGAAAATTTCAGTAAAGAGCTACTTTTCAAGTAAGACCAAAAGCTGTTTCATAACAAAATAAAATGCTTAATGTGAAAAAGGCTGGATTACCTACTGAAATACCAAACACTGGAAAGGACGAGAACAGGCTGGAGAAAAAGCAGTTCTAGCTTACTGAATAACTACTTGGAGTATTTGTATACTTGTTAACAACTACAACAAAGATACTCCTTTTCCAAGCTGATTCTTGTCAAAAAACAATTGAAATGGCAAACTCATAAGCCACATCTTGCCATCTCTGTACAAAACTACAAAAATACAGCCGTGATCCAGATTCAAAGATTTAAGCTAAATACACAGAAAGACTGCACTGTCCAAAACAAATGTTATGGGAGTTACCTTATTTAGTCTGTCCAAGAGCCAGATACCACCTAGTCAACTATCAAAATCTAAGCAGCATGGAAGCCCACAGTACTCAAGATGCAGCTCCACAAATATCTTTACCTTAGTTGGTCCATACAGAAAACCTTACGTAGCTCCTTTCTCTTTATTTTTAATATACAGCATTCTAAATAAAATCAAATATATAAACAGAAGTACTAAATTTCTCTAACAGTTTATTTTTCCCAAATTACAAGTACCAGTTACGATTTTGGCACAATGTTTTATTTACCTTTGAGAAGGCTTTGAAAATACCGAGTAGCAGCACTGTCCCATCTTTTGGCTGGTCTAGGAAAATACACACAACCAGTTATCTCACATCATCAAAAATTAAAACGGTAATTTTGGAAAAAACTTTGAATGCACATAAAGAAATTACTTCAAGTCATGTCAAATCTTAAGCAGCGCACTGACTAAACACATTAGCAGAATCTTACTACTTAGAATATAACTTCAGTCTTGATAATCCGCTTTCAGCTCATCAATAAAATGAACTGATCAAAAATTACTGGATACTTTGTCACGGTGTGATGGCTTATCCAGCATAAAACACCATGGTTAGAACTGAAACAGAGTAACCAAAAATAAAGCAAGAATCCACTTATGCAACATATTAATTAAACAGGGATTGAGCAATTTTGAACAAGCACTTGAACACTGAAGTGCTGAAGACAAAGGTCTGTAACAGAAAATTAAGTTCATTCTTTACCATCTTCCGTGACATGAAGTATAAAATAAAAAAGAATCAAATGAAGAGCACTGTAAACAAAATATGACAATCTCCTACTGTTTTGATAATTCACAATGGCCCACTCAAGATGTACGTTATTCCTATCCATACTATGCTAATATTTATTCTGTCAGAATACTGGTAGTCAAAAACTAGTTTCTTCCTCCAAACAAAAGCATAAAAAAAAAACCTGCTTGACCACATGTAGTTTTGAATATTCTTTGATGACACAAACCAAAGCAGCTTTCTTGCTATGAAGGCATATTCCCCACTGGTCTAACCAGGTCCCTCTCAAGTTGGTAGGATCTTTGACAAGGATACAAAAGCATGTTTCTTTAGCACCAGACCCCAGTGAAAGCCTTATTCAAGTCCTTCAAAACTGCAGTGAGAACAAGCTGATATTAATATAAGGAAAGCATAACAGGAATGCAAAATAGGTAAAAAAAAAAAAAAAAAAAAAAAAAAAAAAAAAAAAAAAAAAAAAAAAAAAAAAAAAAAAAAAAAAAAAAAAAAAAAAAAAAAAAAAAAAAAAGACAAAACAGAATGGGGAAAAACAAAGCTACCTACAAACAGCTATAGAACTTCAGATCAGCTAAGCATGTAACTGCCACAAGAGAAAAAAAAAAAAAAATAGAGCATCTGTAAGAAAGAGCACACAAGGATAGATTAGTAAAAGAAGTTAAAGTGCTGGGAATCAGCTCTATGATGACAAAGGGCAAAAACTGCCAGAAACTTGTCTAAACTTCCAAAGGTTTTAAAATAAATATAAAAACATTCAAATAGGTGAATAACGAAACCAAAATCATTAAGGAAGAATCATTAATTAGTTCTGCTTAAGAAACGTGGCTCTGAAATAGGAACAGCTTTCCAAATCTGATTTTCAATGTTCTTCTTGAAACAAACTCTCCTAAAAAAAAAACTTCTCCAAAATTTCACACCGGGGAAATATATGAATAGAATACATCTATTAAACACTACTTACACTATTTTTGCAGTATCTTCACAGAAGTCAATCCGCAACGTCACTGGCTTTGTGCGATACAGTCTACACTTTTTTGCTCTGTACGGGATCTGCATAAACGCATCCAGTGCAACTCGAATGCTTAAAAACAAAGCACAAATAATCTCATTTTACAGATCAGATTTTATTCTCCAGAAGTCACTGGTCTCATACACATCTTTCTGTTACCCTGTATCTGATAACACAGTTCTTCCAAAAGTTTGGTTGCCACTGTGAAATACCCTGGAACTATTGTTTTTTCTCTTCAACAGAGGTGTTACCAGGAACAGATTCACTCCAAATCTGAAAACACTTCCTATTTACTCCAAATCCTTCTGATCCTCTGCCACTAGTTTGAAGTCTTTTCATTATATTTAGCTCTCATAGTACCACATTCACCACCTGGCACTGCATATTCCATTTTGCAGTTATTACTTCTGATTGAGAAACCACATATTATTAACATCTGCAAGAAGGAAATCTAATAAATACACTAATTTGCATTTGTACTCCTTTTCCTAAAAAAAAATTATTCTTTATAAAGCTACCACTAGAAGGTTAATATTATCCCTTACACTTGGTTTGGTTGGAGACTTTAATAACCGGCAAGATGCTGTACACAGCAAGCTTTTAAGATACATATGTATTTATCACGTTTGTTCAAATTTTTATTTTGCAACGAAAAAGCTTTAAATCAGACATTTACTTCTAATTGAACTTATTTGAAACTCAAGGAATTGTCAAGATGTTTTGCAATACAGCAACACTCAATTTAAAAACATTACTTTAACTTAAGACTTAATTAAAATAAGCTTTCTTAATTTTGTAGAATAGTGAAAAACACCCCTACGTGCTAAAGCTTCTTGTGCCCAAAGTTGCATATTTTGTTAAAGAAATGAACTTTAAATCTAAAATGTATTTTTCAAGTTTTTAGAAACAGTAAGTTTCATTGTGGTTTTATTTAAAACTGTGAACCTGTAAAAACTCACCTTTTTTTTTTGCACATGCCAAGACAGACTGTCGGGTCTTAGTAAAGTAAACAAGCTAGTAAACTGCAGTGGGAAAACACCCACATATTTTTGTCTCAATGTTAAAACCTGGTTCAGTAAGTTAGACCCTGCTTCCATATACCCTTTGTGAATGATCTTCCCTTGGTTGTTTTGTTGAGGTTTTTTTTATGTAATCACTTACTAAGGGAGGAAAGTATCCATAAGAAAAAAAATCTTAACTAACAATCACACATTTCAGTCATAACAAACTGCCATTATTTCAATTTCAAGTCTTAAAACAACAAAGCCTATAACAGAAAGCATCTTTAAGAATTCACAAAACAAAGACTGGTTTGTATCCACAGTTGCAACGGTCTATCATACAGCTAGCAGGCTCATATGGACCCAATCCATACCTCAGCTAAACCAAGTCCTTGCCACTATCAATGTAAATAAATATTAGTAGTATTTGTATGCATTAACTAACAAATACATTTCAGCGACAGTATTAAAAACCCCAAACACTTACTCTTTTAATTTAACAAAAATGGTTTTGGCATAATCCACAAGAAAACATTCTGTTTGATAATGATCTGTACAGTACATGATGGATTTAATAACTGCTCTACACCAGCATTTGAGTTCCTCACTGAAAACCACATAAATCTGAAAAAGAAAGAAGACAGCAGGTTCTTGTAAATAGAGCAAATTACACAAAGATTTTTTAGAGGCAAGAATATGGTATTTATTATACAACCCTTAATTTTCTTTTTAAAATGTAAGCGTTGCAGCTTATGCTGTTACAAAGTTTACCAATAGGAAGATGTATCTTGTATGGAGGCCATTATCCATTTTTCTACATAGCAATATTAAAAAAGAAAATTAATGCATATCTCAGATACTTCACCCTCAAACCAACGCAAATAATGAACTATTTCTATCTATACAGTATTGCAATGATTTTACCTGGCCTTCTTCTACCATTAGTGGTTTTACTTCATCCAGATCTTTGTAAGATTTGTCATAGAACTGATTCATTTCAGCATTCAGGTTTTCATATTCTACTTCATCGACTACATAAGGCCCACATCCTTTCATAGTAGCCCAAAAGCAACCTGGATCTTCAATCTAGGGCAAGGAGTAGATAACAAAATCAAATAATATTAGCTTCTGCTAAAATAATAGGATGTTTTTAAAGAACATCCGAGCAGCAAATGTAAAAATAAAACTTAAAATCTTTAGTGAGGCACCTTAAAAATTATGAGGACCAGATACTTAGCATACAGAACATTACAAACAAAACACCTTCCAATTTCAGACCATTAGTCCATTAAATGACTTCTCACCTAGCAAGTTTCTTTAGCACTGTAATTAATTGCCACGTGTAGTCTAAAAGGTAGCAGCATTATCTAAAAACTTGCTTAAATCAAATGGTGGGTAAAGTGCAAAGACAAAGCTTTTTACTTCCAAACTGTCTTCAAGAAGTGTGTATAAAAACCCAGAAAACACAACAAACCCCACCAATGGGCTTTTCTTCATGCTCAAGAGAGTCTACAAAACACTTTATTTTAAACAGGGTCATAGCTTTCTGCTCAGCCTTTGTAAACCTTTCTATCCCAGTCTCCCAGCTGATCTGGGTCTGCAATTGTTGTGGGTTAATCATAGCAGGCAGCTGAACATCACACAGCTGCTCCCTCACTCCCCTGCAGTGGGATTATTGAGAAAATTGTAAGGGTAAAAGTGAGAAAACTCATGGGTTGATATAGAAACAGCTGAATAGGTAAAGCAAAAGCTGCATATGCAAGCAAAATAAGGAATGCATTCACTGGCAGGCAGATGTTTAGCCACTTCCAGGGAAACAAGGCTTCATCACACATGACGCTAGCCCAGGAAGACAAATTTGGTAACTGCAAAAGTCCTCCTTTTCTCATCTTTCCCCACAGCTTTTATTGCTGAGTGCAACATCACATTGTATGGAACATCCCTTTGGTCAGCTGGGGTCAGGGGTCCGGGGTCCTGGCTGTATTCTGGGAACATGATTTTTCCCACGATCTCTTGAGGAACTTAGTAGAATCTAGGACTATACTACACTTTACTTAATATTATGTTGCACATCCTCCATTTTGGACCTTAGCTGCATCCCTACTGATCTCTGAGATGAAACCAATATAAACAACTAAAAAAAATTACAAAATGTATATAATCCATATGTGACCCCACATGTGTAAAAAATTGCTGCTGAATGGAAACACAGAGTTGCATTGAAATAGACAAACGTCAGTCCTTTAGACTTTAAAAAAGGCCACCATACCTGTAACACCAAGACTTCCATGTTTCTCAGATAGACTTTTCCTCAACACTACTGTAAAAGAACAACAAACATTTGATTAACCTCTTTTAAAGCCGTTATTTGTTTTGAAGCATAGCTAGGGAGTGTACATCTAAAACAAGCCTATATATTTTTGCTACTTGTTTCAGGGGTATTAGTCTAGGCAACTGATTTACATATACCAAAGGGTTCAAAGCAGCCTTCTTATAGAGGCACTATGTTAAAGTCTTATTAAGATTTGCCAGCCACGCTTATTTACATACAACCACATCAATTTTAAGTACATCAAAACATACCTGTTATATACTATATACTGTAAGTAGGTTGAGGATCTTACATTCAAAGGCCAACAGAAATAGGCTGATCGAAAACAGGCTGCTGCAATCTATCGACACGATCAAATGGACAGAAACTCCAAAGGCCAATGCTTACATCATTAGGACAAAAAAGAACCCAACAACCCACTAACACAAAAGAAAAGTCCCAACCTTACGAAATAATTTTAACATAACAGAGATTTTTACCAGTATTTCACATTACTTTTATCTGCAATGGTATATACCATACCTAAAAATTACAAGGGAATAAAACTACCTCCTGACTGAAATAATTTGCATTTCATTTTTGCACAAACCAGCACATTGCAATATCATCATCACAGTGTCTAGCTTACCACTGAAAAGAAAACACACTAGAAGCAGATGCCTAATAAAATGTTTTGCAAGAAGAAAGTCAAGACATCGGCCTTCCATGTCCACAGATAGTGCTGAACACGTCCACACTAAATAAGAAGCAATACAGCTACACGGTGGTCGTAACAAGCAACATATTTTGCAAAGAGACAGCAATAATTATTCCCAGTGTGACACTACAATGAAACAGCTGAAACTATTTTAAAACCTTTACCTAATACGGCACAAGCATATCAGGCAAGCTCCATGTAAGACTCTAAACCCTGTACTGTAACATCAGATACATAGTGCTGCCTTAGACACTTAAAAATACATACACTTTTACTGCAGGAATAACATGTGAGAGGCATAAATAACATCCGCTATCTTTCAGTTTGAAAGGTACAAAACCAATAAATGACCTATCAAAGGATCAAGGATAAAGTGCACCCCTGTAAAAGGCTAGCTCTCCTAACATAATCTTAATAACATCTCCACTTTGTTATCGAGATCTAAATGAGAACACAAACTCTTGCTCAAAGCCCATACCCAAACGTTAAGGATATTTACCATAAAAAGATGCCAGAGATCACTAAACCCCTCACCCCAAACTCCTACTTTAAGTAGGAAAGAGAAAAAAGATGCCTTTCCAGTAGCAGAAGCTTGACACAAACACCCCCAGAAAAAACAACCAGCTCGCTATCCCAGCTTCTCTCCCTCCAGTAATTTTTACTCCATCTAAAGAACTCACACCTAATAGACACAATGCAAGGAAAGAAGAGCACAGCAAAAGGTGAAAGAATGTTAAAAAAATATATGCTTTTTACTTTACCCTCCCCAGCTTCCTTCATATTATCTTAGTTTCACGTCTTCCCTCGTAAAAATAAACCCCCTGACCTCAGTCACAACCGCAGCCACAAGGTCCCAGGCCCAGCCCCGCACGACCTCCCTCAGAAGCTTCCAGAAACAGGCGGCCCTGCCACCTCCAAAACCACCGCCAGTGCGCAAGCGTACGCGGGCCGCGGGCAGTGCGCGCCCTCGGGGCGGGCTCCGCGCTGCGCTTACCGCGCGTGTGCCGGGCGGCGGAGGTGGTGCGGGACGTGGCCGGAGCGGGCTGGGAGTGCCGTAATGGCGCATTCCCGCCTCCTGAAGTGTATCGTTGTGGTCAATGAGCTTTCAGCGAGAGTCCTGCTGCTCCGCCGCTCCTGCCCCGGGCTCGGAGGGGCAAGACGCGCCGCGCAGCAGTGGCGGTGCCTCAGGCTTAGCGCGGTGCAGCCGCTGGAAGGCGGGCCGGGGCTGGTCCCGCACCGCGTCCCGCACCGCCAGGCGGTAACGCCTCGGCCTTCTGCAGCCCGCGCGTTTCCCAGAGGCCGCAAAGTCTGGAGCGGAGTGGATTCTTGAGAGGTGTGTAAGATGAGGTAGATGGGGAGAAAAAGCACCGGAGACTTTTCCGTCGGTATTCAGCTGTGTTACTTAACTAGGTGCATATTTGCAACAGAAAACATCCTGTAAATGCCCCATAGCATTTGGGCCTTTAAGAAAATGTTCACTCTCACTTCTCAAGCTGTGTGATAAAGCAGCTTTTCTTTTTTTTTTATTTACTCTGTTGTATAGTAGCTTTTCCATTCAGTCTTAGGAGGAAAAAAAAAAAAAAAGTATTCCAAGCCTGATATAGTTTTGCATGAAACGTGCAGCTGGGAAATACAGCCTACTTCTTTGGGCAGAAGCTCATATTCAACACTGGCTCAGTATTTTGAAGCTACAGCTTTAATCATCAGTATTTTTAACTTAAAAGGTACTTACTGTATATATACTAAACTATTTATGCTTGCATTTAACGGTTGTAAAAATTTTCTATATAGAATAGTATATTTTTTACTTTTTTTTATTTTCTGTTACTTTTTTTTTGTCCTTTGGCCTTCAGGCTCCCCCTACTGGTCCATTTTGCTTCTTTTGACCGGAAAAATTTATGTCCTCTTCTCCCCAAACACGCTCTTGATTTTGCAGACCTCGTTGAAACTTGTATGCTCTGCTAATGGATACCCTTCACATGGATCATGTGAAGCTGTATATATTTCCACTCAAAATGAATGCTAGAAACCAGTTCAATTTAATGAAAATATTGCAGAAGATTTTAATTGAAATACAGAACAAAAGCTGAAGCAAAGCTTTCTGAATAACTTTACTGGCTAATCTGAAGTCATCATTCATTATTCTTCCAGATCTTACAGCACTGTTCCATTCACTCCACTTATTGCACAAAAAGACAAAACCAAACAAACAAAAGCCCAAACAAAAAAAAAGCAAGCAGCAATCCTTCCTTTTAAATTCTTAAATCTCAGACACGTTTAGTAAAATAGTTGAGAAGCAATATGTGGGATGTTAAAATATGGAAGTGGGTATCTTTTTGGAGCTAAATAATTAATTTTTCTCTTTTTTTAAATTGATAACAACTTGAAGATAAAAAATTACCCTGAACAAAATGAATGTTGAGAATGCACTCAGTCCGATAGATGACTTAGTTTGTCTAATTTATCTCTACCTTTGAAAATGATAGTTTGAAATAGATTACCATTAATGGAAATAACTTATTCATATTTAATATAAATATTAGCTTCATAATAATTTTTTTTAAAAGTGAACTTTAGCTAATAAATCTATATATACACTTATATACTAGTTTTCCCAAAAATGAGAGAGAGAACAGACTGGGAGATGTCAGCAGATATGGAATGGGAGATTTCATTCATTCTAGACACGCATTACAGTTGTCTAATAGATACCTTTGGGAAGCACAGTAAAAGATTTCTTCAGCTAGAAACATGTTTGTTCTGAACATAATATATACTTAAATTTTCAGTGAGAAAAGGACCTGTGTGGCCCAACAGACCAGTGTTGCAGCAATTAGTATGTAAGTAGAGTAAGGTCATAATGGCTCAGTATAATTACCATCATATTGCATTTAAGTTAAGCAATAATTAAGTTGATGGTTGTATTAAATTTTCAGTAGCCTCTAAACATCACAGCTGGCACAACTGTGCTGTTTCAAAGGCTGAGAGAATTAGGTACACATAGATCTCAAACCACGCACACACAAAATGATTTCACAGGACAAAGGAATACTTTCCTGACTATTTGGCAATAGTTAGAAAGGACCAAAACCACAGCAAGTATGTAATTAAAAATATTTTGGCTTTAAACCAAACAGATATTATAATCTGCTATTGTAATCTGAACCATCAGAGTTTATCATCAATGGATTCATATGTTTGTATTTTGCTTCAATATTAACATAGACAGCAAAACTGTTGATGTTTTTTATTACTATCCTGTGAAACACGCTACCCTCTTTCATGAGATCTTCAACCTTCTTATCTGTTGACATGATTATTTTCTTTTCTCCTGTATAATCTGGATCTTCTGGATATAACTCATCACCTGGGGGCAGAAAAAGAATTTTTGTTATACATTGCCTATCTTATTTTCCAGCCTTTTGATCAAGTGACACCAGCAATTTTTAAATATATATCAGGACATGAAATTCGGTGGGAATGTATTTTACAATACAAAAGTAAATTGCCTCAAAACATCTTCAGATTTAAAGATACAGCAGTAAATTTCTAAAGTGTCTTTACAAAAATAAATAGTAGATGTGGGATTTTTTTAAGGAGAAGGCCAAAATGTACATGATTATGAAATGAGAGAGAGACTTAAGTAGGAGAAAGGGCAGGAGGAAAATGAATTAGTGTAGCTTTTTAGATGACTGCCCTATCACTACAATTGTGAAGACTGATACTGCAGTTATGCTTGATCCACTTGCCCTTACAGATAACTGAAGTAAATGAGAATTCCCACTGAAAAGCACTAAATAGGAGGAGCTCTAATACATCCTTCAGATTTAAAAAAAAACCAACATTGAAATGCTAGAATTTCTTAATAAATAAGCATATTAATGGCAACCATATGAGACAATGCAGATGATGATTAGTACAGAAATAACTATGCTGTCTGATTCAGTAGCTTGTATCTGACAGTAGCCATTATGAACTGTATCAAAGCAGTGAGCCAAACAGTGGAAAAAGCGTGCAGTAGCTTGATTTAAAAGAATATTTTCCATGCAGGTGTAGATGGGTCTATGTCACGTGGCTTGAGTATGTATTAATTTGCAAGTTGTTTTATATTTAAAATAATCTTCATCAGTTTTCTTACCTGGCAATAGCTGCATGTAGCCATCTGAAGCAGTTAACGTCACAGGCAGCCAACGTTCACACCCCTCTAGAGCTCGATCAGAGCTGAACTTGTGTAACTCACGGAGTGATGAGAAGTTGCACAGCCTACACAATTCATAGAACTGAGGCGGAGCAAACCATATTTCTTGAGATTTGAAGTGTTCAATGGCTTCTGGAGGTGATGCCCACTGTAAAATGAAAAAAAAAGCCTTGAAATAATAGTTTCATCGGCAGATAAAAAGTATCAGTAACTTTACAAGCCATTAGCAAGGAAGTCTTTACAGAAAGAGCTTCCAACAGTCCGTATTTTCTGAACACAACAAAAACCATGTATAAACTATACCAAAATAACAACAAGAAGTTTTAAAAAAATTGAAAACATAGTAAAAACAATCTATAAAAATTACTTATTTTCCTTTAAAAATAAGTTTTAATTTTATACATAGGAATGCCAAGTTTGGAAACTAAAACTGAGACTGCTTTCAGGGGCCTAAGTCTATTGAAACCAACAGAAAACCTTAAACTCTGTGTGAACTCAGTTAACAGAGCTTGCTACTGATGCTTCAGGAATTAAAAGTACCTGTAAACATCTGCTTCCTGTACAGATTGTCTTCAGAGCATGAATGCCCAGCTATTCATGCTTAAACAGTGCATTCACATCTCACATGGTGAATTTGGTACTATGTGTGCATAAACATTTACAACAGATTTATGTGGTTATTAATAAAACTATGACAAAATGAACTCTCTTGAAGATAAGATCACAGATACTTTTGAATTTCAGTAGCAAGATCTATTTAAAAAAAAATAAATATAGTAATACCAAAATTGATAGGTAAACTTTTACAGAACTTCTAACTTATTTTCAAACTTAATGAAGAAACTTCTTAAAGACAGCTCAGGGTCAGGTACATTAGAGTGTAAGTTTTTACTTTTACCTCCTCCAGTTAAAAAAATCAATATAGCTCAAAAATGCTTTTAATAATGCACTATTTCGGTAAGTTTGTACGTTAATTAAAATATTTCAGTAACTCTACAACGGACAAAAATTACTAGCAGCTCTTGCAGCCCTGGAGCACTGTACACACCACAGGGATCTCTCCAAGCATACTGACTTTTAAGGGTGTAACGGCAATAGTTTGTGGATACTGCACGAATGAATGTGTAAAAAGTGATTACTTGTCATCCGCCTCTGAGAGATACAGTAATTGAAGGTGAAAATGATCTGACGGGGTACACATCCTATGCTATAAAACTTCATGTAAAACGATCTTCAAGAACAGCCTCTCTGGCACAGTTACCGCCGCCCGCGTGGTTGAAGGGGGCGGTAGGAGTTACTGGTTGGAAGGAGGGATGTGCCCGTTACCGTGGAGATGGAAACTCCCTTTTCTTTCTTCACATTTGAGGGAGCGTTATCAGGACAGCTAGAGAGCTTTGGAGGACTGATTAATCGCCTTTTGCCCCTGGCTGTCCTGCAAACAGTCCAGCGGCCGGGCGGTTTGCCGGGGGCCGGGGAGGTGAAGAGGGGGCGCAGGGGCAGAAGCAGGGGCAGAAGCAGGGTCCCCGGTGCTCGCTGCAGCCGGACCAGCTCCTCCCGCGCCAGCCCTTACCAGGAAGGCTGTCACCTCCTGGTCGTCCTGCGAGGTGCGGGGCGGCTGTTTCTCCAGGCAGCACAGGTAGAAAGCCGTGTCGTAGCGCCGGCCGCCGCTACCGGTCCTGCCCACGGGGGTCAGCCAGTTGCTCCACTCGTGCAGCGCCCAAATATTGGGGACGCAGCGCAGGTGCCGGCACAGCTGCAAGAAGCAGGCCGGGTCCTCCTGCACCCGGCGCCGCCACTCGCTCAGCTCCGCGGCGCTCAGCAAGCGCTCCGCTGGCAGCGGGGGGGGCGGCTCGCTGCCCGCCGCCGCCGGCCCGCGTCCCGGCGCTAGCAGCAGGATTCCCGCCTCCTCGAACGTTTCCCTGATAGCGCAGATGCGGAAGGCGACTTCTCCCGGCAGCGGCGAGCCCAGCCGCTCCCGGTCGGTGGCGAAGAGCGGGGCTCGGCTGCTGCCGAGAGGTGGCGGCTTGACGAGGCCCAGCCCGCACTGAGGCAAGGCGGGCAGCAGCCCCAGCCAGTCAGCGGAGAAATCCGCCGCCTCCACCAGGCCCCCCGGGAAGACGTGGGCGCTGGGCATGAAGCCGCTGCGGGAGCTCCGCTGCAGCAGCAGCAGCTCGTAGTCAAAGGCGCCGAGCGGGGAGCGCGGCAGCCGCGCCGGCGTTCCCGCCGCCAGCAGCAGCGTGGCCGCTTCCCTCCAGTGCCGCAGCCGCGAGTTCATCTTGAGGGGTGGAGGAGGAGGCGGTGGCCGCGGTAGCGATCGCGCTGCGGGGCCCCCCGGCCGCCACCGCCGCCTGGGCTCCCGGAGGAGCCACTGCAGCCAGGGGCAGCGGGCGGGACAGCCCGGCCGGCCTGGGCCGCGGGGAGCGCTGGGCCCGCCCAGAGACGCGGCGGGACGGCGGCCGGTCAGAAGCAGTAACGCCTCAGCGCCGGTCGGCCTTCAGCCGGTAAGTAGTGTCCCCAGGCGTCAGAGCTTAAGGAAATGCAGAGGTTTGCAGGCACGGCGCGAACGGCTGAGAGAAAGGAGGCGATGGCTTTCGGTTTACTGGAAAAGCTGGCTTGGAGTAGCTCGCGCTTCCTGAGGTGTCATAGCGCTGGGTGTATTTACAGCGTGACAAGATGTAAATGTTGAATAGGTACCTGGGACCCCCAGAGTCTTCCCGAGTAGCACTGAAGGGACTGTAGTTACAGCCCCAGGAATCAGCACAGGGGAGGAGCCAGGGAGTCCGGTTTGCGATTGTAATGCTGCTGCTGACCCGCCCGCTGGCCTCGGAGAAGTCGCCTTATCTCTGCTCTGTATCAAGGCTCGATGGTAACAAAAATCATTTCAGGTCTTTAATTAAACATGTCGTGCTCCAAGGTGTTTCATTTTGTTCAATTAGAGTTAAAAGGGGACAAATAGGTAGAATACTAGTTAATTTTTGTTACAGAGCTCTTTTGATTTGAGGCTTTTAAGTACCTTGTTACCTGAAAAAAGATATATTCAGGCAAGATAGCAAAACCTTGCAAAAGTCCTTTGAACGAACATTTCACTGTAGGAAACATTCTGTTTTATTTAATTTAACATTTCAATTTTGATTCCTCAACTTAGTAATATATTGGTTTTTTGAATTTGTAAGACGTGTAAGCAGAAGAAACCTGATAACACCGGTTGAGAAATTTTGTAAGAATGTTACTTGCAGGTAACATGGAGCAGCATTTTCCTTTCATAATACTTCTCTTGCTAGATTCTGTTTGACAAATACCTATACCTGCACATGTCTCTGACAACTTCTCCATTTTATTTTCTATTTGAGCATGTGCTTAATGTCTGTGAGATGTGGCTCACCATAGCTGAAATGATCTTTAGAGATAATTGAACCAGCGGGATGCTGCAATATGTCAGATGACAAAACCAGAAATTCAGTCAAGGTCTCCATAGATACAGCTGGGCCATAAGTTCATCCTGATCCTAGGCTGCAGTCAGCAGAGAATAGGTCAGCCAGCCAGCTGATTATACTAAAACTAGGGCAGAACACCAGCTGTGGTATAGCCAGACAATATACAAGTCTGTCCTCCCTCCTCTTTCCTTCCTAGTGACCAAATACGCAAGCAAAACCGGGACATCTTGTAACTCTAGCCCCCTTTTTCATTTTTATGAAAATGATTTAACCATTATTGTTCATCAGTGATAACCATCTTAAGCAGTTGAAGCATGAAGTAGGCACAATGTGCCTATTTCCTAATAGTTGATGTTCACCTCATATTTGTTTGTCTTTTGTTCTCTTAGTATAGTTATCTATTTTATTGTGTTAAGTATATATCTTGTTAGGAATGTGCTTTGCCTAAAAGCTGTCTTAGTGGTGAAATATTAATAAACTACTGAGGTTTTTCAAGATTTAATGTCCAATGAGCTTGATGGCTGATGAAAAAGATTTAGGGTCCATTATGTCAGATCACTTCAGCATAAAGGCATTTTAAGTAGAAAGTACTCATGTACCAGTAATGAACAGCGTCATTTTCAAATCAGTTGTAATACCAGCACACATACAAAACTGTCTTACTGTGGCTAAAATGCGATGTCTGATATCCCTGGAAAGTTATTTCAGAACATCTCTAGGAAAATCTGAAAATAGAGAATAGTGCAGATTATATTGTTACCTTAAGTTTCTAAATTTAGTGTTTATATATATTTTTGTTTTACCTAGTGCAGTCTAAAGTTTCACAAGTGCTAGTATGCAAAGCAGGAATACCTTGGAAAACAATTCCTCTGGTTTCACTGATATCCACTGGTGATATCCCCACTGCATTCTTGCATGGGGAGTGGAAATTGAAGATGTTACTGGCATACATGCTGCTGTTTGCAACCTCAAACACATACAGAATACCAGAACCGTCGGTAGAGAAATAGTTGTGTGGTTATAGCATTATCCATGACTGTTCTCAGCATCTGAAGCAGTCGTTTGGAACCAAAGACAGCCAGGTGCAAGTGCAAGTTAAGGCAAATGTGATTCTCTAGTCCAGTTGCTGCATTTTTCCGCACAGTCCTGGGGTATGTAAGGCACCTTGTCCCCCTAAGAAGGATGAAATTCCTTACCCAGGGGTCACCATATTCACCCTATTGATGGCAATTTTTGAACTTCCTTTCATTATTGTCTTACAAAGAGCCGTTCAGTATCTGTTTGTAACAAAGCTGAAGTCATCTCATGCAAAGTTCCAGGAGCATGAGATGACCCAGTTATCAGGACAGGTGGCAGGAGGTTCTAAAGAAACACTCAGAAACTCTGTGAGCAAAGATGAAGGGTGCAAAGGGATGTTTTATCCCCTTCCAGCTTCCTGCTAAGAAAGGCAAAAGTGAAGGGCTGTCAGTGTGCCTGGATCTGCTCTCCAAAAGCTATAGCTAACATGCTGGAGATAGCTCAAATGAATATAGAAAATGTCTTAAAGCCAAAGCAGACGTAACGTTATCTAGAAAGCATATTTCATTTATTCATCTCCAGCTTAGATTACTTCTTTCTTCAATATATTCTGCTAAAATGCAGAGCTCACCTCACTTGTACTTAAAAGTTTGTATAGTACTACAAGTGATTTCCAGAAAGAATGGAAAATCTGAGAAAATCTGTTGCTCAGGAATGGCACTCCTAAGCTAAGCCTACTGGTTTATTCCATTACTGTAGTGTAAGTGTTCCAGCACAACAGCATTCTACATTCAGCTGGGCCCCAGCATCGTGCTTCAAGGGTCAGGATGTAGACTGGGAATACAGGAGACTTTAGTTGGGAGAAAAGGCTCCCCATAGGAAGAATTAGCCAGAGATATGTGGGATACTCAGTAAGATGTAAGAGAGAAGGCTGGAGAGCCAGAGGCCCCCCTCGCATTTAAATTATTTTTTTTTAAAAAGTATTTTTGCTAAAAAATTTAGAATTTGCCTTTCATGCTTCTTTTATGCCAGAACATACAATTGTTAACTTAATAGACCCCAGATACTTCTGTATTTCAGGTTGTTTTCAAAAACAGATTGTGCTATATTGAAAAATAAACCCTTCTGAAATGATGCAGAAGTTATATCGAATGAAACACCATTTTGCTCTGAGGATAATTCCTTGGGGGATATATTTCAGCAGTGTGGGGGTTACATCAACATTTGTTTCGGTTACTGGTTATGAGAAAAACAAAACAATTTGTTCAAAGAAAAGAGATTCTGGTCACCAGATACATAGAAATGATTGTAAAATTCGCTTTCTGTGGTTTTTTGCATGATTAGAATACTTAGCAATGGAACAACTTCATTCCTTTTGGTGCCTCATTGCATAAATTATTTTGCACGTGCAGATTACATCACTGTAGTTATTAATTTCAGATGAAAAACAAAGTTCACCATTATTTGACAATTTAATGTGGCTTACATGCTATCCTGTGAGTTACTGATGATTCTACTAAGTTAGTTCTTGGTTTAATTTATATGCCTCTGGTAAAAGCTTTGTGCCCATGCAGATGTAGTGTCTACTATATCTAACGAATTGTTCCAACCTCAGGTATCGAAAAATGAAGAGATTTCACTGACCCTGTTTACTACTTCTCAAACTGACTTATTTCAAAATAACATTCTAAAGCTTTTTGATTGTTTAGCTCATATAATATGAATGAATAGGCAGACTTAACAAATAATATAAAAACTAGAATTATATAAAAACAGATTATTCACTGTATGGTTTTCCAAGTATTGTGTCCAAAACATGAATAAATGTCAAATCTAGGAAATGCAGGTTTATAATTACAGCACCATTATATAGACTCACTAAAAATAATAATTAAAAAATACAGCTACCTTCATACAAAACAATATTCCAGCAAATCAAAGCAGATCAGAAAACTAGGTTACAGATAATATTAACAACTGAGATGTTCTACTTCCAACACAGGCAAAATGGATTACATGTCTTATGCAAATTGAAATTATGGTTCTAATTCTGCAGTTTTTAATTACATGAATAGTCTTCACACATGTAATTTCTCACTAAACTCAATAGTGATGGCTTATATGAGTAATGATTCAGACCACTCTGTCTAGGACCCAGAACTCAAATGTGTATTTATATATAAAGTTACACATGCAATTAGCATATTAGATTAAGTTGCTGAGAGAGTATCATGTTTGGTGTGTCAGGTACTCCTCAGTCATTTTATATGGTTTAAATAATTAAATACTTTCTTTTGTCGTCTTTTCTCATTTCCACCTTTCGCACTTGTATTTCCCTCAAGGTTTATGCTATTTATATATAGATTCTTCAAGATCATACAAAGGAATTGCAGTTGAATTTTTAAATATTTTTTTTTTCTCAACACGATTATACATGGCTGTGTGAGCTGATGTTTACTATTCTTACAAAAACCACATGATTGCAGTGTAATTCCTTAGTGCTGTGATACATCAATGAGTTTGACAGACTTGATTGATCGTAGACTTCAGTGATTATTTTAATGCATAGTGAAAAACTGACTGAAATAACAGACCACACATTTATACTGTGATTGTGACTTCCATTTCTGTGCACTTGAATTAGAACTAGCTTTTAGAGGATTCGTTAGTTTGTTTAATTTAGTGGAGATCTTATGTAAGTATATGATAAATAAGGAAGTATATGATAAATAATGTCATGCAATACAGTGTAAATAAAATAAAACATACAGTTCAGTCCGAGCGAAAAACCCCACCTGATCCTGAGGAGACTCAAGAAGTCAATTTCTGACACTTAGGAAAACCACAGTAGATACTCTGAAAAAATGACTGCAACTGAGCAATAAACGTAATTGCTTTTGCTAACTAGGCTCTGTGGGTGACAGATTTTCAGAGATGCTGTAATTTTATTAGTATTTGCCTACGTGGCTTCTAGTCACATTGCTTCCAGCATGAAATGCTTGTACGTGGCTGTGTGAGAAGATGCTGAAGGGCCTTCATGCTGGTTAAATGCCATGTGACTTTTCACCTTTCTACAGGTTTAGTCAGTGGTAGCCGATTACGCTGCATTTCCAACTGCATCCCTGTACTGCAGCAGCAAGCTGTCAGGATGGATGAGAGAATCCAGCCTTCTGGGACCACCTGCTTCCAATGGGAAGTCCCTTGTAGTGTGAAACAGAGAGAGAGAAGGGTTGCCTTCTGTAAAATTGGTATCAACATGTAGCAAATAAAAATATTTTTACTCTTATTCTGTATTGAATTAATCAGAGAATGGATAGTCAGTTCCACTCGGGGATATTTTATATTCTTTGTTCCACTGGGTAGAAGATACTGCCTTATACAGAATTGCAGTTTAACGTTGTGATGCTATTATACCGTATTTAACAAAAAGCATACTTTGCTAACATAAGACGGAGACGCACATCCATCGCCTTCCTTTTCTTGTCCTTCCCTCAACACATGCAGATAATTTTGCATAAAAGACGTTATTTTCTAATCCCACTTTTATTGTATGCTTACCATAGCAAATGCTGCTCACGTGTAGACTCGTTTGTCCAGATCTCTTCCTGCATTAAAAGACTTACATAATCGTATTGAGAGAAAGCACTTAGAGATCTGTAATCCACTGGTCTTACTGAATGACTTTTTACATAATGAAAATCTGTGAAGGGTAAATATGTTGACGAGGACTTCCATTGGCACTTAAATACAAGGTATTTCTGGAAAATGTACATAAACAAACCTCATAAGAGAAGGAAAAGAAAGCCCATAACCAATCCGTTCAGACTACAAGCAAGCACATGTTTAATTTTTAATCTGAAAGCTAATGACGTTGTTGGTTTTTTAGTCTGTTTTTAAATAATTTGATACACTCACATTAAAATATTTTCGTATTTACATGAAGAATTTTGAAACTAATTTTATTTCTTATTTATAACACTGATGTTTGATGTTATACTGTTTACAACAGTAGTTATGATTCTGTGTTCATTTTGTTAGTAAAACAGTGGAGAGTTTTTACGGTGATAGAGTGGAAGTCCTGGAATAAAATTACAAATTGCTGCATGTAACAGATTCAGTTCTGATAGTTTGATACAACTGTTGATTGTTGTTGCTATTAATTCCACAGGACCAAATTTCATACTCCTTAGGCTGTGTGTATCTTTTGCTGAAGGAAATGCAAGTTTTGCAGGCTGAACGGGGCACCGTTTGGATCCTAACACAGGGAGGATCTAATACGTTAGTCTGGTCTAATACGTTCTCTAGTTTTAAATTGCCAAAGCCAATGGTTCCACACTTTACTTAGCAACACTGAACCAGCAGTGCTGAAGGCAATGTCATCCCTATTATGCTAAATGTTATTGTAGCTTTTTCCTAAGGTAGAGATTTCTTAACTTTTCAGACTGCTGATTCCCTTGCAGTATAAATTTAAGCTATATCACTATATTCAACTTTGGGAGCTTGAGAAGGATGCATTTATGTGAAGAAAACTGCAATGAGAGGGCTTTGCATGTTACTTTTATTCCTGAGATTGAAATAGGAACTTTTTGTTTAGAAGCGCTTACTGAAAAGCTGTATTAGTATTCCAGTTTTTGTTTGGCTTTAATTACTGCTGCAAGCCAACCAATAAGTTATAAGAATGTACTTTATTTTAAATTAAATACATAGTGACAGTAACAAGTTTGAATTATTCAAAGTGTAGAAAATACCACCCATGCACAGGCAAAACCAGTATAATTCAAGTCAGGAATAAGATTTAGTGTACAGCAAATTTAATGTGTGTATGCTGTGAATAAAGACAAAAGAACTGAAGTAGAACAACACTGAAATTAAGCAATGGCCATCATCTTTTGTACTGAAAACACAGTAACATTCTCATTCACTGATCAGCATGAGAGTATTTGCATTTTTATCGTGCTATTTAAATAGAGGTTTTTGAAGTTTGACTTCCCCTTTTTCACTTACAAAAATAGCATTTTGAGTTTCCTTCCAGTTGCATTCTGGTGGGAAAAAAAATGCAAGACTGCAAATCTACATAATCTCTTTATTTCTTAATTTAAAAGAAGCATCAGTACTTTGGGGCAATGGTGGTTTCATCTTGTTTTGATTTTGTGCGCTGTTGTGCCTGAACACTGTCACATTGAGAGTACACTTGTATCAAGTGTAGGAGATTAATGGTGGGAACGTTATCCATTTAGATGGTGCCAATCCTCTGTTAGAATTCTACATAATCTTTTAATTTCAGATAGCCTAAATATAAGATGATACAGATTTTTAGGAACAAACTAACGATGAGTAAGTCTGCAGCTAGCTTTGTCTTAAGATTTGAAAACACATTATTTTTCCAAGGTCCAATCTTTTAAATACTAATTGTGTGCGTATCCATAATAAAGCAAGACTTACATAATTATAGGCTATTTATATAAATTCATTGAGTCCTGTATTCAAAAATTCAAATTCCAGAAAAATGCAACGGACCGAAAATTTACAGTCTACTAACTCAGTGAGGCTTGCTTTTGAAGCTGAGATTACTTATTCTTAAAAGCTCTTCTACACAACTAACTGTGGATAAACAGCGTACCCACTTCAGGATACCAAGATAATGAATGCTGTGTTACCATTTACTTATCCACCAGACTTACATTACTTGGGTTTTCAGCACATGTGATCAAACAATCTGATTTCAATAGGAACATGGAGTTTTCAAGAAGCACAGAATGCAGTGCAACTTCTCACCCACCTTCCTGTGAACTAAGTAAAAGGAGACTGCAAACAGTGAAAACATTCACAAATCCTTAGTGACTATCGGTGGCAATCCAAACATGCACATTCTCCTGCAGCTTTTGCTGTATTTGCCATAAATATGCTTACTCAATATGACTGTGAAGGAGATCTTCTCATTTAAATCAACACACAACAATCACACCTTGTCTAGACAAACAGTAGCACCGATAAATACAGGCTTGACTTTGTTAGAATGCTTGATTACAGTTCTCTTAAGTTTTAAAGAATAAACTGTTTGCTGCAGTTTTTCAAAGTATGTTTAGTTCTTAACTCAAAAATACTGTTTACGAGTGTTGTCAACATAATATTTTTAACAAGCATGAAGACTCTTGTCTAGTAACTTCACAAAATACGTCCGATTGTTACTTTTTGAATAATCAGTGCAGAATAATAATAGCTTATTAAAACCCCAGTATTACAGGGTCTGTGGAGTGCCTCATACGCCTGTGGCGCTATAAAGTACGTACCAAGCCATTTGTGAACAGAAAGTGCGTATTCACGGTAACAAGACATTTCCATAAGTTACATAATAAATACCACAATACATAGGCCCTTTTACAAAACATTCTAGAGCTGCTCTGCAAAGTTAGTATCTGCCCCCCCCCCCATTTTACATTTCAATGTTGACAGTTTTATAGGGAAGCACTGGAAAGTTTTATGCTACCCTTGCAGCAGTGTATCAAATCGGACCAATCCTACAGGCTTTTTGTTTCCCAAATGATTAAGCAGACATGAATGAGATACGAAACTGAAACACATTTTTAGCTTTGTCTAGATTTCTGCAAAGAATTCAGGAGCTTGCAGAAATATGACTGTACATATGCAGACATCAGTCCCTGCCTATCAAGGTGAGAGGAGATCTCTTTGGATTATTAACAAGGTCAGCTTTAACTCGACATCACTTTTGTTTGCCAAAATCTATTTTCAAAAATTACTGCTTCTGCTGTGGGTAGATTCATTGCTCCTATTTTCATAGTTAATTGTGAAGTGCAAACTGTTTCCTTCTACAGTAAGAAAAATTTCAACCAGTGGCAAGAATCAGTCTTTTGCAGGGGAAGACAAAATCGTGGTAAATGGTAAATATGGATGAGAACCACGAGGCTCGCTAGTATTTTTCTGAATATGCAACTCCCCCTTTTTTTCTCTCTGGATTTGGAAAGCCATTAGTCATTCGCATATTCTCTGCCAAGCCCCACAATTGAGTTCTGTACAATCCACTGTAAATCAACAAACAGTTTTTGGTATCAAACATTGCTTGTTCTGTTTTCCCGATCCTCCTCCATATCTCCCTCCTCCCCAACCATTAACTTATCTAAAATAGAGGTTGTTTACATTCATTTATTGGGGTTTTCATCTTTCCTCTTTTCCTCCACTTAAATAATATTTTGTGTATTTGATGAGAAAACCTCCATATTCTATTCACTTTGTGAGACCAAACACCTGTGTTAGCCTCCAAGTTTGTGTTACTCTCACATGCTGTAAACAGTGACCAGCAGCAAACACCGGAGCCTATTCAAGAACAAAAAATACAGGCGTCTGAGAATAGTGATCTATTAATAGCAGACAAATCCCTCTTACAGCCAGTGGTGATAATACCCTGATACTTCATAGTTAACGGTTACAAGTCCAGCAAATGAAGATATCCTATTCTGCAGGCTGATTTGCATCTCTTTTCTTCAAAAAGCATCAGGAAACAAATCGTGCATTTTAGGATATTGAGAGGCAAAAGTTTTCCTTTGTTTTTTCAAGTGCTAGGTTGAAATTCTCAGCTCATCCAAGTGACCCGTTTTGAAATGAAAGGTGAGGTGTGAAACACTCCTAAGACAGGTGGGAGAGGGGTCGCTCTTGTCAGAGCCTGCACCACCCTAAGAGAGTTTTACCACACACACTGCCAGGACAATAGCGATAATGAGCACAGCGGAGAAAATAATCCCAGCTAGAACCTTGCTGATATCGCAGAAGGATTTATTTTCCTCCACGGAGATCATGCCAATAGAAGAAGCGCCCACGCTGATGGTGGATTTTAGTTCAGCCCCTGGGTCTTGCTTAGCCTCTACTGTCCACTGTGGGACATTGACCTTCATTTCCATTTCGTACATCATCTCTCCTACCTGGTTGATTTCATTCTCGAGGTCTTTCAAATCCACCACGTCTATATTGTGCTCGGCCTCATATTTCATGTTCTGGACGCTCATCGCCCGGGCGGCCACGCCAGAGGTTCCCCCGCTCATGCCTGTCTGGATCAGGTGCTTTTTGGGGACGTTTAGCGGGAACTCGTGGCCTAGCTCCAGGGCTCTCCTCATGTCGATCTCCAGAATCTCTAGGCACGTGGAGAAAATCACCCATAGCCTCTCGAACTCGGCTTTGTCTTCCTTACTCACGGTTTTGTCCCTCAGGACCGTGGTGAGCTTGTTCCTGTTGGCCACCGCTAGCTCCTGGGCTTTCTGCCGGGTTTTCTTGAGCTCCTCCCGCAGGTTCTGGGAGTCCGAGGTGCCGCCGATGGTCAGCACCATGTGCCGGTAGCAGGCGGTCACCTTGTTGAGCGCGTCCAGCAGCGCCTTGCACTCCTCCTTCACCATGGTCCCGCCGGCCGCGCGTCCCCGCCGCTCCGCCCCGATTACCCGGTACCGGGACCGGGGCGCTGCCGGAGCCGGATGCTACCAGCACACGTGTGGCAGCCTCGGGTCGCGCACGCATTCGGCACCCTCTTACCCGCCTGGCGTCTCAGGTTGCTCAAGCGGCGCCGACGCCTCTCGGAGCCCGGGCGGGCTGCGGGGAGCCGCGGGGGGCTGGCAGCATCGCTCCCCGCCTGCTACGGCCACCGCGCAGAGGAAGCGGGGCGGCTCATTGCGCTCCGCGCGGAACGGCAGCCGGGGCTCCCAGCGATCGGGCGCTGCGCTTCGAAAAGTGCCAGACACCAAGGAGAAAGAAAAGAGGAGAAAAAGAAAAAAAAAAAAGCTGGATGAAGTTCTGGAGAACGACAGCCGGCCGCCCCCGTCTGCCGGAGCGCCGCCGCCCGCCGTTAACTCGCCCCAGCTGGGCTCCCGCGCAGTCACGTGGCGCCGCGCGGGGAGCGCCCGCGGCCCGGCCCTATAAGCCCTCGCAGGCCCCGCCTCCGCACGTCCCGGCCCCGCGGCGGCTGCTTGGCTCCTCGCTCGGTCTCCGCCGGCGCTCGGCCATTGGCTTCGTGCGGCGCTGCCGCCGTGCCGGGCCCGCCCTGGATCCCGGTAGGGCTTGGCTGAGGCGCGGGGCGGTTGGGGGAGGTGGGCTCTCGGCGGCCGGGGAGGAAGGGAGGCAATGTTGTTGGTGTAAGTAGCGCTCCCGCCTCGGGCGTCCTCGGCCCCGCTCTTCGGCGGGAGGACGGGCTGCCTACGGCGCGGTTGCGGGACCGCCGCCGCCGCCGGAGTGGTGCCGCTGGTCCCCTCCCGCCTCTCCGTGACGGGGAGGGGGGCAGGGCGCGCCCGCCCTGGCGTGCCGTGTGCCGAGGCTCCGCCGCGGCCTGCTCCCGGGCGGGACTGCGAGGGGCCCTGCGGCGGGCGGGGGTCAGGCCGCGCTGGCTGCTGTGCCCTTCGGGTGCCCGCCGGCACCTCCGGACGGGCGGCACTTGCCAGTGCCCGCGGCCGGCACCTGCCCGCTGTCCCGCTCCTCTGCCGCGGTGAAGCGGTAGAGGCGTTCGATGCGTCGTTGAGCTTCGCTTAACCCCCGCTGCCAAGGCTGTTCACGCGGGGTCCGGGCTGCCCGGCTCCAGCCGGGCCTCACGGCGCAGCGGGTGTCCCGCGGGACTGGGGAGAGAGCTCCTGTTGGCTTCACCTTTCCCACGGGGTGTTTGTAGAAGGCCTGTGGGAAGTGCTGTGTGTGATCCAGAATGTCTGCCGTTGGCTCAAGTCAGGCAACTGTACATCAGAAAGTCCAAGAAACACGCCAGTTCTCAGCTAGCAGAACTGATGCTTCCCAGGCCACTGTTGTGCATGTGCAATATAACAATCAGTGATGGACACTAGGCTGTCTGTATATACATTTGAGCCTTCTAGAAGAACTGAATTGATGAGTACACAGTAAACTGTGTTGTTTCTAGCACATGGTATGTCTTTGCCAATGTGGGCTTCTGGAGAACTTGCCTCTCATGACATATGCTGCTACATATGCCTTGATGTTTGTAGGGAATGGAGTGGTTTTTTGATGCTATAGTAACTTAAAAAACATGTGAAGGCATACTGCTGTGAGAAGGGGAGCATGAACCTTTCCCTTGTCATGCCACCCCTGTAGTGCAGTGTGTGCTATGAGCCAGGTAATTTGCTGTGAGGAGCAGAGTCCAGGCAGACTGGCTTTCAGGTGCTGAGCCCAACCTGAAGAATCTTGTCTAGACTGTGTCTTTCTTCTGGATCTTGATAGCTTGAACTCCACTGACTTTTCTGTTGTTTTGCCTTAATTTTGGCCCTAATTCTAAGCCATATCTAGCTTCTGCTGCAGGTTGCCACCTGTGGAATAAACTACTTCTGTGGATTGCTGAGTTACTGCAGAGCAAACTGAGTAGCTGTCTACCAATTTATATCTTGGTAGTCTAGAAGCAGCAAATAGGTAATGTGTATTTCCTTGTAGGAATAAAGAAACACAGGGTGATTTTGACCTGATTGTAAGTCAAGTCTTATAATTGCTTAATCATTGTCAGGTGGAAAAAGGATTAGCTCTGGGTTGGAATCTGGAGTCCTGTGTGACTTAAGTGCTAAGCTTATTGCTAACTAAATTATGCATATTTGTGTATGTGTATAGTAGCTGTATTTCAACTCTGCCACATATCACTGAAGTTAGTGGTCATTGTGGCACATCAGAGTCTTGAAACAGCCTCTCAAAGTAGCTGAAAAGGGGAGGGACTGGTATAATTTTAGGAACATGTGACTACTTAAACCTGAAGGTGACAGCAGTTATAATCTGTATCAGATAATGCCTAAATACATCTTTAGGTGTGTCATGTGGGAAGAAAGAGGCTGTTATTTAGATTAGTTCTAAATTAAGTTCAGCTACATGCAGTTATCCAGTTTGGGCAGACTGTGGAAACTCTTAGAATTCAGTTTTAGTTTATCAAACAGACATGATGTTCTGAAAATCCAAATCTTGATACTGCTTTCAAAGAAGATATTGACTAGCACTAGCCTGTGCTGGGTCTGACCCTCTGTACTTGGCTTCCTTACAGACTTACCACTATCTTAGAGTTGATACCAACCTTATGTGGTCTGCTATGAACAGTGGTGGTCTGTAACTCTAGTCAAAAAATTGTTACCTTCAGTGACTCACATCTCAGTAGTACAGTGTTCAGGCCTGCTGCACTGTCAGTACACAGGCTGGGGAGTTACACTATTATTCGGCCTCAGTAACTAACGGATCAAAATAATTGGTTTAAGTAAAACGTTGTTTATCTTTGCATTTTGACTCTGTAATTTTCGTTCCCCCCTCCAAAAAAGTGCATCTGCTGGCACCTCTGCAAGCCTGAGGAGGTGACCTTAAATACAGCTCACTAATACTTGGAGGAAGTATCCTTGCTTGAGAAGCTGTTTTGGGAACTTTGTACTTTCTATTAATGTTTTTCCTCTAAGTGTGTTCCTTGTCATTGTTTATGTGGTTCACTGATCAGCACTCTCTTCCAGGGCTTGCTTGTTAGTAGCTCAGGGCTCCCACCTGAGAATTTAATACAGCTTTAATAGTTGTAAGCCAAAGAAGGAAAATTCTTTGCAGCTACTCTGGTGGCTTTCTAAACCTACAAGAACTGAGAAATGGGAGTCTAGTCTCTCTTCTGCTGTGAAGAGGAGAATGCAGCTTGTTCCTAGTACTTGGCTAATGACAAGTAAGGCTATTTAAAAAATCAGCAGAAGTGACTGGATAGAAGTGGGAAGTGTGCCTGTTGAAGGATGAGCTGCTCATGCTAACATCTACTTTCTCTGGAGGAAAGACATAGTGACTGTGGAGAGTCAAGCCAGTATGTTCTGTGACCTCAAGTCTGAGACAAGTAAGAATCTGTCCACATCAAACTATGATGCAGGGACAGGGTTAAAATACAAAGGGTGAGCCACCTTCTTACTTTTTAAAGAATGAGCTCAGTTTTAGAGTTTACAAAGGGCAGTCATAATGAAAAGCTGCACAAGGACCTGGTAGAAACTGGTCTGTGCCGTACTGCCCCGTTGCTGGCAGGTGCTGTGGGGTCTGGGGTCTCTGGGGGGTGTATGTCTGAGAATGGTGGGAGCAGTGGTAGGAGAGCTAGAGTTGTTGCTGGGTGTTGAACAGAGATGAAACCTAAATCTTGAGATCCTGTGCTAGCTCTTAACCTTCACTAGAAGAAATGTGTGTCTGAAGGGGAGGTGCTGAGAGATTATCTTCCTGGAATGCTGCTGACCCCTCTTTTCCAGACCTTGTTCTATTGCTGTCAGATATGTTCTGGGATCAACCCCCCCCACCCCCACCCCCCCCCCCCCCCCCCCCCCTTGCTAGGGAATCTTGAGCCGACTGATGCAAACTCACCACTCTAATCTGGCAATTCAAAGGTGTTGTTCTGACATACTTTACTCTCTCAAAATCAATACAAGCTGTAGCTCAATCTAAAATGCGTGGGAATAGATTGTTTCCTCCTTTGCTCCCTCATGGTGAGCAAGGTGCACTGGAACATGTCTCTTCAGGTATTTTTCCGTAAGATGCTCAGTGTTCATTTGCTTATGGGAGGAAGTAAGGTTTCTTGTGTGCTCAGAAACAGAGAAAGGATCTTTTTGTTTTTATTTTAAGATCAATACAGATTTGAGCACTCATGTCTAGATTTTAATCTTTGCCTGGAAGTGGGGTAAATATGAGGAATAATAGTGCAGGTAAAACAGTGGCTGAAGTGGTAAATATGTTTTTATTTGGACTGATACTAATTAAATTCCACTGTTTGCTTGCAAAATGCTTTAAGATATGCTTAACTTTAGCTGTTCCTGCTAACAAGGGGTGCTCTTACGGGGTGGGGGGGAAAACACTTTTTAAAAAAAACTCATTTAGAACTGGGGAACAATTGCTGCTTATTTCTTTTCTGCAGAGCTCTGCAGTTTGCTAGTGTGATAAATACACATAGAAACTTTATCAGAAGTGTCTGTTACTCTGAGCTAAACACCTTTTAGTTGAGTACTGAGTTGCAGCTTGTTTTGGTTTTCTTATTTTGAGCCTTTCAGCAAGTGATGTTCTAGTTATTGGTTTACTAAGCTTTAGTTATCACTGTTGTAGAGTCTGCGAGCTAAGATGAAATTGTCCTGTGAAACTAAGGAGGAGTGAAATTGTGCATTATTGCTATGCAAGTAAAATTCAGTGAATTTGAGTCTTGAACATGACATACTTAATGGATCTGGTGTGAAAACTGTGGAGAATGTGGCATTCTGTTGCTTTGTAGCTGCGCTTTTGGGGAGACAGCAATGGTGTACTTGATGTTAGATCCCAATGTAATATCCTAACTTGCTTTCTTGGAGAGATTTCAGGTTACTCAACTAGGCTAATAATTTTTACCAACTTTGGTAGCTATTCTTTTGTCCTTGCTCTGCCGAAGTGTCCTTAAAATGCCTTAGTGAGAACAGAATCTTGTACTGTTCAATGTTGAATATGAAGTGTTTGTATACAGAATTCCTAATTCTATTATGAAAGGCATTTTATCTTCAGTATGTTTTGTTGGGTCTTCACTGGTGGTATAGCAGGACATTCAGAAGATGACGTGCCGAAGAATTGAGTAAATTGTTATATAACTGAATGTGGACGTTGATGTAACTGCCAAATAACAATGCAACCTCAGTGACATCTTTAATGGCTGTCTTGCTAAATTTCAAAATCCTTCTTAAAAGGAATTGGAGAAAAGTGATGTGCTTAGGTTGCATGGTATGTTTTTCACTTTAGCTGTCCCTTGTACCATGAGTTGTAGTGTTGGAATTATCACTCTGCTTTTAATCTAGAAAGGATTTGGGTGTTTTAGGGTTATCACTGTGGATTTTTACAACAGTAACATAATGCTTATTAGCTTCTGTTCTTCCAGTAATTTGAGCTATTTCTGTATTTACAGGCATGAAGCCACACACTTACATGATTCCATTTAAACCTTTTATATAACATTAGTATTTGTGTATTGCTTTACAACTCAGTGTGGTAGAATTTAATAAACCTCATAGTGAATTGTGACAATTTTTAGTGGGCTTTCTGTTATATGTTACCGGAACTGTTTAATGCTTATAAGGCTTTGTATATTTCCTGCTGTCCTGGTGTTGTGCAACTAGAAGAGTGAGTCTGTATCCCCTCTGGTGCCAGCCCCCCACCTTCCCCAAGATAAATTGGGTTGAAGTTGGATGTTGTATTCTGCCAACAATCTCTCAATGGAGTATTCTAATGCATTCCTAGAATTATGACAATGCATTAGCCAGTATTTTCAGATGCATTTGACTTTTGGGGTAGAAAGAAATTTACTTAAAGCCAAAAATGCCTAAGCCAAAATTGGGGGAGGAGTGCTTTAAGTGTACAGAATCAAGACAGTACATTAATCTACTTAAGTTTAGTATAAAGTCTTTTTTTTTTTCCCTGTAATTACTTAAACTGTACATGGCTTGTACATTCACACTTTTGTCTGTCTCAAGAATGCTGTGGATAGGTGGGGGAGGTCTAAGTGAATATAATAACTTAACTGTTAACCCTTTCTTTTTCATACACACATTTTAATTGGATGTGATGGCTATTCAGTAATATAGCAGTAAGCAGATGCAGGGGTAAGGGAGAGAGAAAAGGGAAGGAAATTCAGAATTGTGATTCTCTAAACAGTACTAATTTAGCTAGTGGTGGTGGCTTCCTGCTGTGTAGGAATAGGCATGTGGTGAGCAGTTCAGAGTTTGCAATCTGCTTCTGCTCAAGACGGGTGACAGGCTTGCTGCTGGGCTTGAGCTGCCTTTTCTCCTTTCCCCCACCACTGGCTGAAGAAGCCCACGGCTTGAACTTGGATTGCAGCTGCCTGCCAGGAAATGTTTGTAGCACTCGTCAGCTGTGGAATTATTGATAATGATCCTGTGTACTCAGGCACTGTGGTAGGATAGATCTTGTGCAAAGCTGTACATTTTTCTAGGTTTGAAGTCTTGTAAATACTGAACTTGGCTAGTCTTTTGAAGGTGTCAATGAGCGAACATTTTCTTCCCCTCTGTGTTGACAAATTTAAGATCTCTGCTCCAGAGAACACTCTTTTTGGACTATTGAATAGCTTCCATAGAAGCTCTTAGTTTTATTGTATATTTTGAAAGTGGATGAACCATTTTATCTGCAATTTCACAGGAAAACTCTGCTTGAGGCAGTTATCTGCCACTGCCAGACTTGAGTCGTTCAGACTGAGGTTGTCCAAGCTGTGAGTAACTGATGTGAACTTGAGTGGAAACTGCTTGCAGCTTTAGGTGATCGTGTTTGTGTTTAGCGGTTTAAGGGGAACTCTCCTTGTGCCTAATTATAAGAAGGGACTAGACTGTAGATCGGTTAACGGACTATAGATAAGTTAGCAGCATAGCTGAAACTAAAAGGCTATCTAAAAATCAGTGAGAGTTGGGTGTGTGTTTTCTACTCTGTTAAACTGCCATGCAAAGGTTTTGTCTCTTCCACGATCTACAGAGAAAGGCACGTTTTAGTACCAGTATGGTGTTAGGTAGTAATGCATGCAATGTTACAGGTGCTACAAAGCAAGCATAACAAGCTCACAAGGAGCAAATAATGTACTAGGTATAATTCTACATTTAATAAAACTGGGGAATATTGGTTGTGTGAGTGGCTTGCTCAAATTAAAGTTCTGCTGCTGTGCTCGCCCTTTCCTAGGACATATAGCTGAAATTGCATGAGTATATCATGCAACTTCTGTTGATTCCCAAGGGAAGCTGGATGAGAAGAAAAGGCATAGAACAGTCTAGTTAATTAAGCACTTGAAACCCTGTTAATCTCTGTTCTTATGAATAAAATAATTCTGAAATTATTCCAGAAGAAATCTGTTAGGGCTTTTCCTGGCCTTGTTTCTGGGATGTGTCATAGTTTTTTCTAACAGAATTAGAATTGATGAGGCAAGCAGTCAAGGGTCTGGTGCCTCTAGATGTTGTTTTTTCCCTGTGACACACCTAGTGATAGCTTTTTCCAGTGCCTACAGGTTGGATTTCTATCTCCAGTCACTTTTTGGCTCACTGTTTTGCCAAATGTTATGCATCAGCCTGACCTCAGATCATTGAGACTTTTTCCATGGGAGTAGAGGTGACCACAATTAATGCATTTTGTGGTAAATTTTAATTATGACATGAGTTTTAATATATCCTTGGTGTACCTCTTCCCTGTAACTTTCCTTGGTAAGTTGAGGATTGCCTTACACAAGGGTTCCTGTTACATTACACAGGTGAGTTGTTTTTGCAGTATGCTTGTTTAAGTCTTACATCAGTGTCCTGTGATGCAATAGAATTTGGTGTAAAGCTGTTAACTCGTATCTCTTGGCTTGTTTCAGATCTTAGCAGTGTGAGTTAGCTTGTATAACAAAGTGGTAATAATGGAGATCTTAACTTTCCTGCTCTCCTAAGTTTTGTCTAAACACTTAATGGGTTGTTAGACTCCAACATGTGGAAGGCCTAAGGAGACATTATGAAGATAACTATGTAATTTGAAATAGATATTCATGGAAAATAATCTTTCTGAGTAACTGTAGTTACCTTTTTATTAGTTAAGCGTGCTGTTGACTGCTTACATCAAAGACCTAAAATTGTTTTTTCCTTTTAGACAAGGGAATTCAAACTGCCCCCTAGATATTCCCAAATATTATGTTTTAATAGACACCATGTATGATGCATTAACTATTCTCCATATGTGTTTCAGAAAATCTCCTTGGAATATCTGAAGTCCATATGGCTATGTATGATGAAGATATCTTGAAAAATCCATTTTATTTGGCCATTCAGAAGCGGCGTCCTGATTTGTGCAGCAAAGTTGCAGAATTTCATGGTATTGTAAGTATAAATAAGTACCTTTAAAAGCTGCTTATTAAATAGTAGCTGTATGAATTGACAAGTGTCACAGCAGGCATGAGTTAAAGATTAGTACAAGCCTACCAAACTTAGAACTGAAGCAGAGGAACTTTTAGTTTAAGCTGTGTGTTATTTACTAATACAGAGCTCTTGATATATTGCGTGGTAGTAAATGGTCAAAATGAATGTTTTTAAATTTTACAGAAGCTTATTTTCTTTGCTGTGATCTGAAGTTACATATTCTCCTGCTTGCTTGTAACTTAAATTGGGATTGACCTTTTGAAATCCCTGGTGGACAGACAATCACTTGTTTCTGACATGTTTTACAGAGCAAAATCCACTGAACTGAGCTGGAATAAAAATTCCAGTCCTTAAGACTTCTGATCTGGGTATTCTGCAGTTAGTCTTCATCCAAAATTAAGTCTGTGGAGACTCCATTTAACTTGGAGTTTATAGTTACGTAATTGTAAAATTAAGCCTTAAATTAGACAGCGTTCTCTCAGCTGTGTTACTTAAGATGGTGATGTGATCAGTTGAAATGCTAAAATCTATTCACCAGTTCTGTCTGTATTCTAACACTGTTTCTGAAAGCTTCTGAGTACTGAAAGAACCACTTGCTTCATGCTTTTCTTCATTGACAATGAGATGTATTTCTTTTCAACAAGTATACAATGTTTGTTGTATTTGTAATGTATTGTTTTCAAATTTAGAATTTGTTTCAAACTGCCAATCTGATGTGCAAATATACTTCACTCCTATTAGCTGTGTAATTTGAAGTCATTCAGGTGACTGGTGCTAAGTAACTCAAGTTTTCGTCTCCTTCTCTTAGTATTGTTAGCTTCAGTTACATCTGTCATCTTTTTTCAATAAGTCACTAAATGAAACTTCTAGGTTAATTACTGGACTGTGTGTCTGTCAGTGGCCTTTCCTTTTTATTTATTTAAGCAAAAGAGCTCATAGTTGCTATACATTTGCTAGTAAATGTCTATAAACTAGATTAAATTACTTGCTTCTAAAGGCCAAAAACTACTGGGGTTTAGCTGGTGATACATGACACTTCTCTCTAAAGCATGATCTAACTTTTTTAGGTGTTAGTTCCATGCAAAGGAAGCCTTTCAAGCAACAGTCTTTCTGCCTGCCAGTTTGAATCTTATGTTCTGAAGCCTCTAGAAGAAAATTTTCAGACCTTAAATGGAAAGGTATTTCTGTTTTAATATGTGAATGTTGCTTGGGGACACTCCAACAAATGATTCTCTGCAATTGGTGACAGATAGTGTGAAGTAGTGGTTACAGGAGAGGTAGCTAGGAGTTAGCACTAACTGACAATAGTATGTTGCCCATCTAAGCCAAAGTTCTCAGAGATATACTGCTTTCTAGCAAAAGCTGTATTTTGGCATGTACACAAGAATATCTGTCTTACTCAGATGGTAACACTGCCTCTGATTTCAGCTTACTACTTTGGCAAAGCAACTTTGTCAGTTTATCTGTGTTTTGTGACTGTTAGGAATTTTGTTGAAGGTACTGAGTTGTATCTGAGACCTGATGTATTAATTCAGCTCAGTAAGTGGAGTAGGAACTGATCAATGTAGCAGCAAGCTATGGTAACCAATGCTAATGGCATAGGGTCACTTCTTTTGCTTGTAACTTTGCAGTACAGTCTGAGATCTTGCACCTGTTTGCAGGCTGTCATCTGGAGCTTCCTAGTGCAGATGTCCTAACTGAAGCAGCTTGATGAGATAAAGTTGAGCATGAAAAATGTAGACAAGATGTGTGTTTCTCTTCTGAAGCTGGACTTTAGGCCTCAATTCTAGGTTGTTTTTCAATGTCCCTTCTACTGAAAGTGCTCTAAAATTTGCAGGTAGTCACTTAGACCTTGGAGATTGTCTGAAGCCTCCTCTAGTAGTAGACTTGTAAAGAAAGTAGGAATAAGCGAGGTCAGCTAGCCATTTTAGACCAAAGGAGTCTTTGTTTCAGTGTCTGCACAGCGTGAGAATATGAAATCTCTTGAATCTGGGGCTTTCTTGTCTTGCAAGATTCTTATTTCCGTGGATATGTAACTATGCAATGCAGAAGCCAAAGAGTAACTTCCTTCTGGTAGAGTTTTACAGTTGATCTGGTTTTTGTTTTGTTTCAGGAGATCTTCATACAAGGAAACCTCATCATTTTAGGAACTGGTTTTAGTTGTCATCTCTCAGTACCTATTCTTTTTGAGGAAACATTTTACAATGAAAAAGAAGAAAGTTTTAGTATATTGTGCATAGCTCATCCGTTGGAAAAAACAGAAAGCTCAAGTATGTATTGAAGTGTAGGTTGGTGGTGTTTGCACAGTGATCAAATTAGTATGTTTGATATGCTTAATATCCTTCGTTCTAAAAAGCACTGGCTTGCTGGAAAGCTCTTGGTATTTATTATCCTGCTGGAGCAGATGTTGGTATGCTACTGGAGAGAAATATTAAGTTGCTACCAGGCAAACTTAATTCTGTAGGGTCTATGCCCCAGTCTCAGCACTAAAAATCCTCTGCGGAATAGTTGATCCGGTATGAGTTTTTAGTAATGCTCAGTTCAGTGTTGACTGCTTAAAGGAATTTATTCTTAAATGTGATATGTGTTTTGAGATGCAAGAGGGATGTGCAAAAAAATGGAGAGGTAAATTGTTTCATGATCGCTTAGTCAGAGGTTGCATAGCAGAGTTAGCTAGCAACACTTCTGATGGTGGTCTGTCTCATTAAGTTGAATGTGTTAATTTCTGTCCTAGTACAGAAAGTGCTCTTGATAAAGCTGGAATGCTATTTCCAAGGCTACTATTAAAGCTGTGAATATAACAGGATTTCCTTGTGATTTTTGTATAACAATCTGTGTTTACTAATTAAAAGGAACAGAAGCTTCTTAAAACATATGCTTTTTCTGAAATAAAACCATGTAGTATTCCTAAATACATAAGAGTATGTATTTGAAAGAAATGATGATGAAGTGAAGTAATACTAGGGTAGTGTGAAAATAATACTGTGAAGGAAGTATGAAAGTTTACTTAAAAAAAAAAGCTGGCATACATATAGGCTTAAATTCTATAAATTAATCTAAATTATTCTTGTAGTGTTCCTTTTTTTTTGGCTGTTAGTAAATGTAGTTGTATAGCAGTCTTTCAGAAGTGAGGTAACTAGTAATTTCAGTAATCATATTTAAGCCTGTTATTGGCTAGCTGCCTTTGCAAATGAAAGACTTGCCTAGGGAAAAGAAAAATTTGGAAAAGTGATATGAATTTTAAGTGAGGGATCCAATTGTAATTATTCAGAAGGAAAGTGGATTTGATTTAATGTTTACATGAAGCAGCTTTGCTCTCCCATTCAGAGAAAGTGTGCCTAAATAAAGGATAGGTTGTGTAAAAATCCAAGATGGGGTTTTTACAGCTCACAGCACAGTGACTTCCTGCATGGGCATTCAGTCAATGCTGCAATGTGCTTTTCTGCTTTTGAGCTTGACTTGCACTCAGATTGAGTTGTGTATGCAGCAAAAAACTACCCCCAGGGTAAAAAAGCACGTGAAACCTTTCTGACCTATTCCAAATAAATACTTGACATACAAGGCAATAGAGCCTACTCTAAATGTGATGCATTAAATTATTTTATTTAAAAGCAATACTTTCAGTTAAAGGTATAGTAAGCTGAAATAATGTTTCATTGTACACAAGTTGGCTGTTTATGTAGGGACAGAATATACTTTAGCATGCATATATATTACACCTATGTGTTAATTTTTGGTTTTTATTTTAGGTGAATCTACAGCTTCATCAAACACCTATTCTCTGAAAAATATTGAAGATGTTAGAGAATTCTTGGGAAGGCACTGTGAGAGATTTGATAAGTACATAGGATCTTTCTATAGAACATTTAAAGAACATGAAAGGAAAAGCCTCCGCCACTACATAGTCAGTATCTTGCTTCTGGATGTTTAATTTACTAAATATGATTCACTTCACTGTTTCGGATATCTTTTATTATTGAGCTTTTCTATGTCAGAGTAGTCTAGAGTTGAGGAAGGTGGGAAGGGAGAAAGTAGAATTCTTAACTGTGAATTACCACATCTCAACTATTGGGTAAAGACAATTTTTCTAGCTAAAAATCTTACCATAGTGTGCGCTTCGAAGGCAGAGAGAGCTTCCTTTCTTTGCTTATTTATGCTTTGTTGCTTCAAGTCAGATTAACCTGAGTCTGAGTGCTTTTTTTTTCTTTTCCTCCTAGGATTCTGTCAATGCACTCTATACCAAATGTCTCCAGCATCTTTTGAGAGATTCACACTTGGTAAACATGTACTCCACTAAATACATAGTGCACAGTGTTACTTAAGCAATAGATTATCTAACTTTTTCTTGCTCTTTGTATGGCTTTCCTTTTCTAGAAGATGCTTGCAAAGCAAGAAGAGCAGATGAATCTGATTAAACAAGCAGTTGAAGTAAGCATCCGAAATGAAGGAAAATAATTAACAAACTATTTTTAAGTCTCCCTTTCATGCCTAAAGTACTGTTTTCGTTTTTTTTTTACAGATGTATATGCACCATGCTATTTATGACCTAGTCTTTAAATATGTAGGGACTATTGAGGCAAGTGAGGTAAGTTTGTTTGATTGCTGAAGATTAGTTACATTAATCTAATGCATTTAAAAAAACTTATTGCCTTTCTATTGATCAGGATGCTGCTTTTAACAAAATTACAAGGAGCCTTCAAGACCTGCAGCAAAAAGACATTGGAGTGAAGCCTGAGTTCAGGTGAGAAGGATGATTGTGGGCTCTTTGAGGAGTCACTGAGATCCTGTTGTATAGATCTCAGGCCAGCCAAAAAGTGTCTTCCTTCAGACAATAGCAAGCTTTTCTTATACTTCATTCTTTTCTTATACTTCATTCCTCTGAGATGGAAAAGTAAAGCTTTGCAAGTGTCACTTTAGGGCAGTCTATGCATTGATCATTATCTTCTTTGCTGTTATGTTCTTATACTTCCTTCTCCATCTACAGGGTACAGAAATGCCACTGTACTTGGAGTAGAGATGGAAGTATTTATTTTAATACTATTCTTCATTTTGGCTCTAAATTAGAACTTGGGTTTAGTCAGGGATGTCCCTGCTCCTTGCAGGGGGGTTGGACTAGATGACCTTTGAAGGTCCCTTCCAACTCTAACCATTCTATGATTCTATGACACCCTGCACAGGAACTTGATATGCTAACCATCTATTTCAAATTGTTTTGTAGTTTTAATATACCACGTGCAAAGCGAGAACTCAGTCAGTTGAACAAATGCACTTCCCCTCAACAGAAGCTACTTTGTCTACGGAAAGTGGTACAAATTATTATGCAATCTCCTAGCCAAAGAGGTCAGTAATTAGTAAATTAATAATTTTAAACTTTTTTCTTAACCAGTACACACAGAGTGCTTTTGTATTTAAACAGTTATTTGAATAGCACTTGTGGATTAAACACAGTTGGACTGGAGTCTACCTTTCAGGTCCCTAAATAAAGCAAAATGGACGCAAGATAGACACTTCAGCATTGTTTCTCGTGGAGTGAGGTGGGGTACTTGGGTAGCTGTATTTTAGCTAAAGTATGTGAGAAGCTTGCATGTGGTAGGACACTTTCTCATGCAGCAGAATTGTGGGTGATCCATTTTAAACATTGAGGATTGCTGCTAGATCATTCTTGTTTATTTGTCTGTGCTCCCTGATAATCTCGAAATTGATAATCTTGAAATGCACCTACTGCAAAATGGAGTAGTGGTGGGGGACAAAAATTCTATATTCTGCCTTCAGAGTGGTGCCATGGATTACAGAAATGATTCTGTAATAGGAAAGCATGGACCTCTTAAGCTGATATTTATTTGATCTAGCCTAGAGAGAGAAGATACTTCCACTAAGCAAATGGAGTAGTATGGAAAACTTGATCTCATTGCCCTCAAGAATTTCAGGAATCTTGAGCTTGGCCCATCCTGTATAGGATGGTAGTCAAATATTGTAATTTCTACAGTACGAACTGTTTGTTTCTTGGGTTATGGCAGCCTATTTTAGAGGGAAATTGAGAATATTTGAAGGACTGTCAAGGTTACTGAATGCTTTCTGTACTAGTAGAGCTGGCCATTAGCTTAGGAGGTAGAACTCCATTTATAGGTACTACTCTTGATTTGAACGATAACATGGCTAACATCAGATACAACTTCTTTTTTTAGTTAACATGGAAACCATGTGTGCAGATGATCTTCTCTCTGTTTTGCTGTATTTACTTGTAAAAACAGAAATCCCAAACTGGTATGTAACTACTTTGGTTATACAGAGCTCCATCATGTCATCTAATATGTAATGCTGCTGCAGGGGCAAATGTTTCTGAACATGTAGTAATAACTGATAATCAGCCTCTCATACACCTTCAGTAATGCAGAAAACTACAGTAGAGCAAACAGCAAAGATTTATTACAGGTGTGACCAGATTAAAGACTTATCAGACATTCAAGTGCTGTGTCTTTTGCTGTTTTGATTACTAACCTAGAAAGAAGCGGTAATGAGAGGCTGTCTATACCGAATCTGCATGTCAGTACAGACTTCACAGGCTGGTCCTTCCCTGTCTGTGTTTGGAGCTGTGAAACCTTTATGCAGCTTCTAGATATTTGATAAATTTCATATAGAGAAACTACATTTGAATGCTTAATTGCTTGCTGCTAGTGTATACTGTTATGTTTGTCTCTCTTCACTATTAGTAAAAGTATATCTAAACCTTCCACCTGTACCTGAACTGAAATTTAGTGTTGGTGTATCCCATGTTTCAGAGGCTGGCATTTTTCCTTTGATTTGTAGCTATTACTTTACACTGGTCCTTATGGTACTTGAAACATTAACATGTTTGAAATGTGTGAAACAATCTGCCACTGCTATCCTTATGTCCTTCATATTCCTTATATCCAATTAATAACTTTTAATTGAATAGTTAGGAGACAAGTAGAGTTCTGATCCATCCACGAAGGTCAGAACTGCCATAGTATTGCTAGCCTAACAATCTTTCTATAAGCTTTTTCTTAACACACACCTATTGTCTTCCTGCATTGCCTGAGATGAGGTGCAATATTAAGGTAGTCATGATAGTGTTGTCTTAATTTAGTGGTTCATGGCTTTAACTTTTTGTTTCAGGATGGCCAACTTGAGTTACATAAAGAACTTCAGGCTTTGCAGTTCAGTGAAGGATGAACTGGGATACTGTCTAACCTCAATTGAGGCTGCAATAGAATACATACGACAAGGCAACCTCTCTGACAGATCAACAGTAAGCTACTGCTAAAATCTGTGAAATTTGTGTTTGGTAAGCTTGTAGGACAGTACCACTGTGGGAGTAAATCCATTCAGAGGATGCAAACAGTTAACGTAAGAGTTCCTTTTTTGCACTTAAGGAAAAGCATTGAGGTAACTATAATTGAAGCAAATACTAAAATGATCTAAATGATCACAATGAAGTCCTAATCCTGTAGTGATACTTGTTTTGTGTTGTATACTCCTTGATGAAGGAGTTAAATGTCAAGTCTGCCTCTTCATATGATTAGAGGAAAAATAACAGCACTGTTTTCAACATGAGACTTCAGTAAGTGTAGTATCTCCTGTTTGTGCTCTGTCATGATTGTGAAAGCAGGACTTAAGAGTAGGCATAGCTTAAACAGATTTTTTTTTTTTTAATAACTTTAAAAAGCTCAGGTATGCTAGCAGAATGGAGATTGCAGTGTAATTTAAAGTTAATTAGTAAATCTTCATACTCTAAAAGTTGCAGTGCCAATTACTATGTTATACCAAGTTTATAGTTTCATGGGAGTGCAGGACCATAATAAGGTGGTGTTTGAAGGTCAAATTTGGCTCTCAGTATCTCTAACCTAGCAGGGGCAGGGAGTTTGTGGATGCCTGAGTTATTTCCTGCTGGGTAGCTGTAGGCCTTCTGTCCATCAGGTCAGATCCCTGCAGGCCACTCGGGTATGATATTGATGTGACTTTAGAAACTTCTGTAGCTGAAGAACTTTGTACCTTATGTAGTAAAGGAATCCAATCTTATTGCTCCTGTAAAACTTTCTGCTGTTGCAAAATTAGGTTTTCCTGATCTGATGTGGAAATCAAAAGGAGTGAACTTGGAACCAGAGTGAATTCAACGTGTCTCAGTCTGCCCAACTACAAAGCACTGGAATCTAATTGCAGGGGCCAGAATAATGGCTCAGTGTGCAGGGCTTGGGATGGGACAACTTGGGGCACAATCTTAAAGAAACAGCACTTAAAGTAATATTTTAGCCTTCTGTTATTTTTGGTTTTGTTCTTTTGTGGGATCTCTTGCATGAAGCTGTCATGCATCGGTTTGCTTTGTACACTCCAAAAAAAAAAAGCACTAATTTTGTAAAGAGACTGTAGTATTTCTTGTCTGTAATGCTGTATTGAATTATGTTTAAAAAAAATAAAAATGTTAGTTTAAAAGGAAAACTTGGCAACAGTTTTGCTTTCTGCAGTCACTTGGCTGTCATTAATAATCAGTATACAGCTAGCAGTGCTGGTGGTCTGGATGAACAACTGGAAGCAAAGTACAATTGTCTTCCACAACAATACAATGCAAGCAAGCTGAAAAAAGAATACAATACTCTTAAATTTCTAGAATAAAAACTATTTCCTGTTAAGTGCCTGATTCTATCCCTCTTTATAGAGCTAAGGATAGCAGGTTTTTTTTTATACTGGGATTGCCATCAAGTGATCATAATTTAACTGCCATTAAGCTACTATATTTATTTCTTTGAGAGGCATCTATATTGAAAGATGTAGTACATCTTTGAGAAGTCTAAATGAGGGCTGTTTCATACTCTTACATTAGTGTCTGCACCAATATAAGACCAAGCAGTAACTGTTTCTGTCCATACCTCAGCTGGATCAGCTCCAGACCCAGAGTGCTAGCCTCCAGGTCTTTCACTGCAGTGTGGGTACAGTGAGTGTGCAACAGGAACTTCTCTTCTATGTTACCTTTCCCAGGCATTAACATGGCTGGAAGGCAGCACCCTGAGATGAGGTGGAAAACAGCAGAACCTTGAAAACAAGGAAGTGGGTCCCCCCCTGCCCAAAGCACAGCTCAAAAAGAGCTAGACCACCCTTTTCTGTAGTGTAGGGTAAGGGAGAAGAAAGTGGCACACACTGAAGATGAAGAAACTAGGTAGCAAATAGCCCCTTGACAGGAATTGAAAAAGGGAAGTGAACAGGTAGAGGAACATGATCGGAACTTCTCATAGCATTGCTCTCCCTTCATGGACTTATCAGTTCAGATACCTCCTTTATTTTTATGGTGAAGGAGATCAACTTTCTGTTTAAAGCAGCAACAGCTGTGAAGTTGATGCCCCATGGTTTGCTTTTCCAGATAGTGCTGGAAGGGATTGTGGGATTTAAGTGAGCAGGAACATTGCTATGCCCTGGGGCTTTATTACAGCCCCTCATGTGGCTACACTTAATTTTATAGCTGGCTTCAGATGGAGCTTCTGGCAGCTGAGTAATGTTGTTGCTGTCCAATCCCTAATGAAGCTAGTTACATAAAGAAAACTCAGCAGGCAACTAATGTACCCTGTGGGATAATAGGCATATCATCACCTGCATGTCAAGAAGAAAATTGCACTTAAGAGACACCTGCCAAATCCCTTCACCCAAAGTCACCCAAGTCTTGAACATTTTAGTTGTGGGGAGGAGAGGAGTGTGTAACTGATAGCATGAAAGATTCCATTTTAATTTCTGGGAGTTGTCAACCTTACTTAATGAGAATTCCAGTTAATAAGTATTGGCTCTTAGTTAAGTTCCTATACATAGCTAATGTGTAATGAGACCCTCCAGTTCAGAGGGTTGCAGTAGGGCCTACAGTAGGGAGATGGAGCCAGCCCCTGGGGAAGAGGCAGCGCTTGGTTTCTGTGTGGAGAGAGTTGTAGGGGGCAATGAAGTTGGTGTGGAGGGAGTGCAGGAGGGAAAAACCAGGAAAGGAAGACTTGAACACAGACTGAGGCTAATAAAGTGTTTTGGGGGGGATGGGGAGTAGAGGTAATTTTCCCAAGTCATCAGTTGTAATCTGTGAAAGTCACCTTGAGTGGATCATCATGCATGTACACCCTCATAAGAACAAATATATCATGTCTCTAGTGCAGAGTGTAATGTTAGGTAGAAAGATCATTCATGTTGGATATGTATTTTTAGACAATGTAGATTTAAAATACCTGAGAGCAATTTTTTTTTTTTTAATTGCTGGAGTAGAAATAAAGCTGGTACGAATGAGTTTTGTCTGAAGGCCCAGACTTGCTTAATACTTCAACCCGTATGCGATTCTTCTGCCATTCTGTATTTCACTTTCAAAGATACGTAGTTTTACCTGGGATAGAATCTTTTTTTTAATCAGTAGTAAAGTTTTAATGTATTTTTCTACTTAATACAATTTTTGATTAAGTATTTCTTAAGGAAGTTATTCCTGATCACACTGAAGAATGTATCCAATGAGATTAGTGTTACATGCTTTGTAATTCTGAAAATATATGCTTGAGTATCTTTAGCTAAAGTACCTAGTTTTGAAAAGATTGGTTTCTATTTGTCATCTTCATGTCTCTAAATACAAACGGCTAACTGTGAAGTACAGATCTGAACTTTTATCTCTAGACCTTGTTAATGTTTTTAATGATGTTGTTTCCTGTAACAATGGAGGTTTGTTTAGACAGCTTTATGAGAGGCCTCTGTGTTGATTTTTAAACTTGAGTAATCACATTTCTAGAAAATCTGAACTCTTTATTTTTGGTATTCAAATAATCTTGTTTATTTGCAGTTCACTGGTTCCTTAAACTTCATGCTGACTTTCTAATGTTAAGGGCCAAGTCAAACTTTTTTTACTCGTTTTTATCTGATCTTTACAGGCTTAATTGCAGAAGCTGTAGCCAGCATCATAAACCGTCAAAGTTTACCTGATACATGGGTGATGATCTTAAATGCAGTGGTCTTCAGTTTGATGGATGCTGGGAGTCTTTCCATTTCTAGGGAGATAGTCATTATCCAAAAATAACATCCAAAGAAATTGAATTCTTTACATGGTTTTTTTTGACTTTTTTTTTTTAATTTTTATAGATCGCTGTAGCACAGTCATATTTTTTCCAGAGTGAAGAATCCTAATTTCTCCTTGTAAGAAAGCTGCATTGCACCTCTTACAGTTCTTGTCTTTTTAATGTCTTTTCTAGATTTACTGTGTTCTTTTTTAGATGGCACAACCATAATGTCATTAATGCTCAGTTAGTTCATGCAGACTTACAGTAAAGGAATATTCTGGTGAACATCTACTTATTGCAGGTGTGCGGTCTTTTAGGTCTCGGAATCCTAAATGTGAAACTGATTTAGGTTTTACGTGCATCTGATAATTTGCAAGTGGTAAATACAGTGTTTAATATTTTTAAAAGTTAATTCTACTGTTAAAGTACTTTACTTTTGCCTGTAAACGAATACGTAGATAATCAACCTATATATTTTATTTTCAGGAATCTGAGAGACTGTGTGACAAGCTGCTTTTAAGACAAAGGATGAACTTACTGTCCCAGATGTCTGCTACTCCAATAGACTGCTTATTTAAGGTTAACTTTTATGGCAGGATATGTATATACTTATGTATTGCATGTTTATATCCCTTCCTTTCTGCATTTTTTTGAAATGTATTGCAATGTTAATTACATTAGTACTACAAAATGTGTTTTAGTAGATGCTAGCAGTGTGTTTTGAATCTAGTGCATTTCTGTGCCAAAACATTACCAAGTTAATATAATCTTATGGATTTCAGCATATATTATGAGAAATACAGAAGCAAATGAGGATAAAATGCTACTGCTGTTGGTGTTGATTGGCCCATTTAATGCACAGATGTGATATTACTATCTGGTTGTCTCTCATAACTTTTAGTGCTTGAAATTGGAAAAAAAATTCTGAAGTAGTTTAAATATAGTCACCTGGCAGCTACTTCATATTATATGTTAATCTCACATTGTCATTCTAAAAGAATTTTGCCTATACAAGAACACAAAGCAGAACTTCTAATTATACGTGTTCACAGCTTATGGCTGGAGACTTAGTAATTTTATAGGCATGTTTTTGCACAGAGGGAGCTCAATTTTGTGACTGAATCAAAAGAGAACAATAGGAATAGTTATAATTTTTTTATAGAAAGTTAAGTAAGCCAAGAACAGATTCTTTTTAATACTGAATGACCATTAGGGGGTTTTGTGCTGTGAATTGTTCATTTCTGCTTTCTAATGTGTGAATATGTGTCTTATATAATTGATTCTTTTTGTTTTGTGCTTCAGTAAATTACTCCTTTTTTTTGTGTGTGTGTGGTTTTTTCTTTTAAAAGGAGGCTTTTTGTATTGGTTTCTCATTCTCTTTCTTCTCTTGGCTTTTTGTAGCATATTGCTTCAGGTAGTCAGGAGGAGGTGGAGCGGTTACTAAGTCAAGGTGACAGTGATAAGGACACTGTACAGAAAATGTGTCATCCACTCTGCTACTGTGACAAATGTGAGAAGCTAGTTTCTGGGTAAGCGTTTTTCATCTCCACAAATACACAAAGCTATGTAAAAGTCTTACTCTAAGATTTACTTTAGAAAGCGTGCTGGTTTTGGTTATAGAGGAAGTTGGTAGCACTTTGAGTTGTGTGGTTTGGAAAAGAAATATTGTGAGAATACTGAATGCCTTGGAACCAGCCCGTTTTGTAATGGAGGCTGTATGTCCTTTTGTAAATGTGGTGTGAAATGTTTCTTCTCTTTAACCTAACTTATACATGTTGAACAAACATACATCTCTTAGTAAATGTAAAACTCTGTATAGAATAATTTGTCAATGCGAAAAGATAAAGGATAGGAAGTTCCAAAATCAGTTTTTGTTGGCCTTGGCAATTTTTCCCTCTCTCCTCCTTACCACTGCTGCATAGGTAACTGAGCTGCTTTTAAACCATTGTGTTTTAAAGGAAACTGAATGATCCTTCCATTGTCACTCCATTTTCCCGAGATGACCGGGGATATACGCCGCTTCATATAGCTGCTATTTGTGGTGAGTATTGGTTTTCTTCACTAGTTTTTTTCTACTCTTTATGTTCCTTATCTTTATGTTAGCATGTTTTCCAGCTTTGATTAAAGAGTGAATTTTGTATCAATTTGTTTTCTGCTTATTTGCTATCAAAACTGGTATCTTGGCACGGACTGAAATTGTTGTATATTCTTTTAAGCTCAATTTCTTATGGCTAAGTTATTGTTTATTTGTTTGCTTGCTGGCTGTTTACTTTTGTCTTAGTGGTTACCACAGTAATTCTTTCTTCAGCTGTGAAAAAAAAGTAAAAATGCATCATCAGAAACTAATCTTGTTTTAAAGAACTGATAGTTTGAGGAATTTTTTCTCTCTCCTGCAGTTGGCTATGCATGGTAGATCTGTACCATCTCTTGCCTTGTAATGTTCATTGTGCCATTGATGTTACATTTATTAGAAGATGTATTAATTTTCTTAGGGAGGTTTAATAAATAATTTCCTTTTTTTTTAATCTTGAATCTCAATGGGAGAGTGCTTTGTGTGATGTCTTTATTTTCTGTTCTCTTTTTACTCATAAGATATAAGCATAGTTTGCTTTTAGCTGGAGGTTCTTTTATGGAGCTTTAACCTTGAGCAATCTGCAACAAAAATCCCCTGAATCCCAAGAGAGTGAATATACAGTATATAGAAAAATAGAAAGCAGAAATGCAGGTATTTTGGTTTATGGTTCATGTTTGAATTTGAAAAGTAGCAATGTTCTTGTGCAAAGTTTACTTCTTTGTTTTAATGTCTGCATATTTTTCAAGGACAAACATCATTAGTGGATTTACTGGTAGCCAAAGGAGCCATTGTCAATGCTACAGATTACCATGGTTCAACTCCACTTCACCTTGCCTGTCAGAAGGGATATCAAAATGTTACAGTAAGCACCAAAAGGCTTAATTGGAAATGAAAAAAAAAATTTAACCTAAATAATAAATATATGACTCTTACTAAGCTATTCTACTGTTACTGTCGCTTAAGTCTTCTGAGAAGCTTTCACCAGAGCTGTTTACTCCATCAGAACTGAGCAGAACTGTCCTTTATCATTGTAGTTTGCATGATATTTTTTTTCCTATACTGCAAAGTTTTCAGCCATTTCTAATAACCAAGCAATTGACAGCTATGCATGGCTGATTAATTCATCCATTTTATTAATACAAATCTATAACACATAGTACAAATGGAGAGCCTGTTACTATCTCTGCTCCTGATTAAGACAGAAGAACCATTGCAGTCACTGGAATGAATTAAATGACTTTGCGTTGTGTTTAGGATAGACTGTGTAACTGCATTAATTACTGTGGACTTGAATTTTATATATTTGAGATTCTTCAGTTAGCATTGTTGAAATTAAGCCGTGTCTTCACTTAAATAGAATCTTAAAATACAGGATAAATAATCATGTAGTATGTGTATTGCGGTGTTTCCTGCAGTAGATGATTCTTTTTGTCTATGAATATGTAAGAAGTAGCTTTTATTTGGTTCTTAGGGTAGGGCCAATACAGTACTGTAATGCCAAGAGGGTGGTGTCTGAAGCAGGAGAGGCATGCCTAGTTTTTCATGAAGTGCTTCATCATGCCAGAAACCTAAAGGAATCTGCAGAGTAACAATTGTTTGTCCATTAATTTTTTAATTACTTAAATGTGTACTTTTATTTTTCTTTCAAGCTTCTCTTATTGCACTATAAGGCAAGTACTGATGTTCAAGACAATAGTGGAAATACTCCACTTCATTTAGCCTGCACTTATGGTCATGAGGATGTAAGTAATTGTTTTGTGACAAACTAAATGGACATTCTAATGGAATGGAATTAAACTGTGATGTAAATTTGCACTAACCTGTTTTTAAAAGTAAATAAAAAAAATTGGAGGCTAACTATTTAACTCTGTAAATTAGGACCTAGCAGTTCATAGCAATTTTATTACACATGCACATTAAAGATAGTAGTATTGTGCAAATTTAGTTATTTAACACTTTGCTTAATAACATTGAACCAGAAAAGCCTGCCCTTTAGGGCAGATTATGTGAGCAGCAATGAAAAAAAAACAAACCTTTTTAGGATTGCACACGTTACATGAATTGAGAGGCAATACTGTAATTTATTGATAGCTTTCCTTTTCTTTCCAGTGCGTCAAAGCTTTAGTCTACTATGATGTACATTCCTGTAGACTAGATATTGGTAATGAAAAGGGAGATACTCCTCTCCATATAGCCGCTCGCTGGGGCTATCAAGGGATCATAGAAGTGCTTTTGCAAAATGGGGCAAATCCAGAAATTCAAAACCGGATGAAAGAGACTTCCCTACAGTGTGCATTAAATTCCAAGGTATTCTTCTTTATATTCTAGCCTGATTTCTTTCTGCTGCAATTCCATGGAGGTGTAGAAGCTTACTTGCTAATAGGAGTCTGTGGTCTGGTACTATTAAAATGGAAGTGTGTGTTTGCCTTTAAGGAAGAATTTTAAATCTAATCACGTGAATACAGTCTGGTATAGAACATAAACTTGTAAATGGGTACTTTTAATCTGCTCAGTCATAATCTGTTACTAATATTAGGTTGTTGGCTAATTTGTGTTTCAGTCAGTAGATCCCTCTTTAAGTGGGCTAACATTGGTTCTCTTTATTGATATTTTTATGCAGATTTTGTCATTGATGGAATTAAATTATCTAACATTTGAAAGAGGACAGAGTGCTTCTGAGGTAACAACCAATGCAAGCTGCTAAACTTTTTTTTGTCTATATTTAACCTGCTTTTTCTGATATGTAACTTATTTCGTTTGTTTGATTTTTTTAACAACTTTAAGTCACCACTTAGGTCTCCTCAGCGCTCAACAGAAGCTTTCAGCAGAGGATCATCTGTCTCAAGCCTGTCATCAGCATCAACTGATACAAGGCAAGAAGAAGTAAAAAATAGTTGCAAAGAGGTAAGACTGACGTATAAGTTTTGACAATAAGCAAAGTTAAGGAAGCTAGAGCAGAGATATCTTGCAATACAGTTTTAAACTGCTTCTTCAGTAACAGCCTCGTGTCTGCTTTGGAAAATTATATGATGCTGTCATCAGGTGCTTGTTATCTCAGTATCCATCACGTATTTTTGTATGATACCAGCTGCTCTGCTGGTTATTTCTGGGGAAAAACCGAAAGCATATTTGGAGTAGTTGTTCAGATTTGCTGCAATTAACTACGTAATTTGAGAATTCCTTGAAGTTTGCAAAATTATAATGGCGGTGCCCTGGAATAACTCTCTGAGTCAGTGCCCCAAGGACCTTGCCGTTCTGTCCAGGAATTATATGCCATTGTTAGCCTACAAAATCTGCCACAGAAAGGAGACTAGTACAAGCATACTGGCAAACAACTTACCAAGCTAGAATGTGAAGACAAGCTTTCAAAATAGGCATAGGAAATCAATTTTGTAACATGTGAAGTAGTACACACTATATACTAAGTACCTTGCAGGCGTTTGCTGATTTTGCTCTGTTCATACACTCTGGATTGTTTCATGTGGGACCTCAGATCCATACTTTCCATTTATCCCCTCCTAAGACTGTCGTATCACCTCTCCTTCTGATACTTCTCTCTTTATTTTTTGTCCCAGTCCTCCTATTCCATTTTTTTCCGATTTTACCTCCTTCGTATTTTTGTTTTTCTCCATATCACCTCTGCATTCAATTCTTCCTTTTCCTGCTATTAAAAGGTTCTTCTCTTACCAAAAGTTTCTGTTTTCTAAAAATGCTCAAAAAACCTCAAAGATAAAGTTTGACTGGGCAATATTACTTCACGCTTCATTATGAGAGCCTCAATGTAGGAGTGTACCTCCCTGTTTGTACAGAGTCAAGCACTCTAAATAAAGTCTAGTGTACATCAAAGTTCACTTCATAGACTGAGGGTTTATTTTTCCTTAAAGGAACAACTTTATCACACCTAAGAGCTAAGACTGTAGTTCAAACCAGGGAAGAAGTTTACAAGCAGCTTACACCTTAGATCCTTGAGGTTAATGACCTTCTCCTGTAATCCAGCTTTAGTTCGTTTCTGTTTGCCAGCCTTCACGTGGGCTCACTGTTCTTATTCTTACTAAGCAAGGAGGCAAGGGCCTAATCCTCAGAGCACTCCATGAAGGTAATGCCACTGGAAGTAATGGGAAGCTGTTAGGGTCAGTTTTCCAGAATTCAAGGCTTAGACCATGGATTAAGAAGATGCAGTTAGATCTTTATTAATCACTACTGCTCACAAATTAAACTCTTCACTTAAATGGGCCAGTCATGGTATATGTCTGGTGTGTGGCTCATTTACAACTTAGAAAAGAGAGAGTAAAAGAGCCAGGCATTTAAATTTGCAGCTTCCTCTGTTGGAACTAATAACTCCTTGCACAATTTTTTCAGCAACGGAAAAACTGAGCATGAGAGTGAATTGCAGTAGATTTATCTATTTTACATTTAAGGAAGGTACTTCTGTTCCACGGAGGAGAGAGAAAGCAAACTGGAAAGGTGGGGAAATGCATGTAGCAGATATTTTGTCCTAAGTACTCTTACTAAATTATCTATGAGCTGCATAACAGATGTTGTATGCTTCTCCACTGCTTGGGCCTGAGGCAATTTTTAGAATTCTAAGGAAGTTATTATTTTTGGAAAGAAATTATCAGAGCATGTGAGTCACTTGCTATTATTGTTAGGTGTCTTGCAAGTGATAAGACTGGCTCCTGAAAATCATCAAGACCTTTACATTCTCCAGTGACGTTGTCCTATATATAGTCCATTTTCAATGTATAGGTGTAGAGATTGGGATTTGGCTCACCTAACTTCAGATGTCTGAAAGACAATTGTCTTTAGCTTTAGATACCTGTTTTCCCTCCTTAGTCAGTGGAGAGAAATCTGTACCTCCAGAGAAGAATTAATCTCAGACATGCTGAGTTTCACCTGAGTCGCAGTCAGGTGTCATTTGTTGACTGCATTCTGTTCTGTAGTTACCAGAGAGGGGATTTAAATGACTAGCTTAGATTTAGACGACTAACTTCTACACATTCAGAGTTAGGCAAGAGGAATACTGCCTTGAGTGCCTAGTACATGACGTCAAGGAGCTTCACCTTGTATTAGAAAGGTAGTAATGAAATAAAACCTAGCAACTGTCCTAAAAAGAAATAAAATTAGATGGAGAGATTCAATCTGGCCTCTGATCTTTCACCTGTAGATGTGTCCTGTTCTGCTGCTGAAACCCTGAAGAAAGATCAGACCAGTAAAACACAACTTCCTTTTCGTCTCATTCTTCCTTGCTTGCTTTACCAAACATGGCTATCACAGTCAGCAGACAGTGATTTTTACAAAAAGATTGAAATGTGACTGTAGCTGTTACTCTATGAGATCTTCAAATTGCAAGATGTTTCTTAATATTGAAACAAATTTGTTTACACAGCAGCATCTTTGATGATGCCACAGTGCTAGAATAATTTGCTATAATGCTGACACAGACTTTCCCAAAGCTTATTAAATGATTCTTCAGCAATCCGCAGAGGCTGGACACGTTGCCTGTTGATAGTACTAATGGGCTCTCCTTGCCCTTTTACTGGCCCCTATCCCATTTTTATCAGGTTAGATCTCAACTCCTCCATGTGAGAGTAGAGAATCAGAGGAGAAGTGGTGAGACAAGTACGTATCATTCTCCTACTTTCACAAGCAATTGGAAGGCTCAGGGGAACGGCATCAGTGCACTGCAGAGCATCTTCCATCTCTTCTTCCCCCCACTTGGCTCTTTCTCCCCCGCAGAGCTCGTAAACAGGAGAACACCTGCACCAAGCAGTGGTAGGCGGGCATTAGCTGGCCTGAGCCTACACATACTTAATTGCTCTAATGCTAGTGCCCTGGAATAACTCTCTGAGTGGAAGAGACCTGGCTTTTGCTAATGCATACCCTTTGATATTTATATCTTTTCAGATTTTAAGTAAGAAAACAAATTTCACGCCTGCAGTCAAATTAGATTTGTAAATGTTTGTTTTCTAACGTAGGAATAAACCAGTTATCGGCAGATGTGAAGGGAACAATTGAAAAGCATCTTTTTAATCTTAACTTGTTGTTTCTCTAAGAGCAAAGTAAAACCTGCCATCCTTTATGCTTCTGGCAGCTCAGCGAGAGTCAAAACAGAACTAGTATTTATCAGGGAAGGAATTTGTCTTGAGTAGGGATTTTTAATATTAGGTTCAAAACAGAAATGCATGGTGAGCTCCTGCTGAAGTGGCATAATAATGTATATCGGCTTACATGGCTTTATTTTTGTGTGGACTACGTGTCCTCTGTTTAACTAACTACTATTTATCTTTAACTAAGCAAGTCAGAGATCATCGAATGGCCACAGGCCTTGCATAGCTTTTTTATTTCATAAAGGAAGAAGGTTTTTCCTGTAAAACTTTATCAACAGCTATGATATGGACCAGCAGTAATCCTACCACATGAGCTTAGGAGGTTAGTAAAGGACACAGGATTTTCTGTGTACAGCTTAATAGATACTAACAAACCAAATAAATTTTCTTCATACATAGGTGGAAAAACTCCTAAGAGCAGTTGCTGATGGGGACCTGGAAATGGTGAGTCTTAGTACGGCTGTTGAATATTATTGAATTTCAATTTACCTCATTCAAATTGAGAAAGTTATTTGTAAATAATATTAAGTGAAGAATGCTTTGGGTGATACCTTCCTTCAGCAACAATTAATCAAATTCAGACAATTTTCTACAAAGAGTATTCACTCCATGTCCTTAAATTATTTTACCTGCTGTGCTTTAAGGCCCATTATTTTGACATGTCCATGACCTCTCGCACTAAAGAAGTTACTTTAAATTGATTAATTTGTGCAAGCCTGTCATTTGAAAATATGCACAGTTACCTCTAGGAGATGCAAAGAACTTGGGAAGAATAACATTCAGGGTGAGCATGTTGAAAAGAAATATTGTGGGAAAGAGCAATTTATTTGCTTGCAGGTGCTCAAGCTGAACTGTCAAGTGCCGTTGTTAGATGGGGGGAGCATGGTGCATTGCAGAACTGTAAAAAGATCTCTATGCTGAGGTCATAATATTGGACTGGATATGCAGGCAGCATAAAACAAAAAAAAAGGCAAAATAGATGAGTTTTCAGGCAAACATGATTTTTGACAGCAAATCCAATAGAAACTCTTGATATTCCTAGTCAGTTGTTCTTATGTCACAGAAGTATATGTTATCTTTACTCATATGTGAATTTATGCATGTGCTTCAAGTGTCAGTGCTGTGCACCAGTTCTGGAAATTTAATGGTGGGATTTACAGTTTGCATTTTTTTGACTTAGGAAACATTCCACTAAAATAGTGTATTTAAATCCACAAATGCTTTTTGATTCCTAAATTGCCAGCTTCTCTAATGCTTTGAATATTATCTACTCTTTATTGTGTGTTTACTGCATGTAATAATTGTGCATAGGTATTATAAATTAAAAATGGGCTCTTGTTTGTTGTGATACCGTTTTACTAATATTTCATGCAGAGAGGAAATGTAGGTGACACCAGTCAGTACAGAGAAGTTCTCAGGAGCATACAACTTTCCTGTAGTTTGGATTTCACTTCAAATAGATGGCTTTTGGCTATAATAATACCAGTTTCAGAGTTGATGTTCTGTAATTTGTGATACATACCACCTATCTTGATGTATTTTTTAATTACTATTGCCCTTTATTCCTAAAAATTTGAACAATAAGGGTCTTGCAATGACATTCTACTGAAAAATTGAAGATGACACAGAAATCTTTAGAAGTTTTGTCTTTGTAAAGATATATAAGGCTGTACATTTCTTAATTGTAGTTCACAGTACAAAATTGTGAACTGATGTGAGAATGCAGGGTTTCTCTGCTGGCTGAGTGTTCTGAAAAATTTGTTTAGGTGATACGTACCGGGAGTTACAGGTGCTAGTGAAGCATCACACAGTCATAATAAAATAGGTAACATGTGTCACAAAATATATACAGTTAATATTGATTCTGTCATGTTTTATTCCAGTTAGATGATAGAAACAAAGTAATTTATCACCTGATAGAGGAAAGAACTGTTCAGTTGTTAAGTAAATATCATTATCCTGGTTTAGAGTGTAACTTAACCTTAGTAATTATTGTCAGGTCAGCCTTTAAGTCTTTTCAAGAAACAGCAATACATACAGTGATATTTATCATCTCCCTGGCAAGCAGTAAACATGAATGTATTATAATTAACTTTTCACAGACTTTGTGAAAAATCTAAACTGCATTATGAAAATATTTAAGCAAAATTAAATATAGTGCTCTAATTTGCTGGAAAATTAGCATTTAGCACTGACAAATGTCAGCAACGACAAGCATATTGAAATCTAATCTATGCATTCAGATGGCAGAATCACCTTCTTTTTTGTGACTTTACTTTCCACGTTACTCAAGTTCATGTAAAACTGTTGATTATAAAGAGAATTGTCCCATTGGATGGCAAAGGTTACAGTTTGCATATTTATTAAAAGAACATGGTTAGTTTAAAAACTTATCTTGTTCTGACAGCTGGAGGTCTGTCTCCATAGGAACAGAAACAGCAGTAGGGTCGTTAGTGCTGTTGTAGATTTCCACTGTGACAGGCAATTGAGCTTTGTGAGAGGAGGCATTAAAAAAAAAAAAAAAGTGCTACGAAACTGGAAAATTAAAAAAAGAAAAAACAAAACAAAACAAAATAAATTTTATGCTGTGATTGTTCAGGAAGCCAGAAAACAACATTTGTCGCCTCGTAGCACTTGCAGACTTCAAAAGCAAGTATGCTTTAGATTGGACATAATGATATTAATCAATGGCGATTATTTTAATGAGCGACTCAATGGCAACTAATTCACATTTTGAAAATAAAATCTAGTCCACTTTGGTAAATTTTCTGTGTCTGTAGTGAGAAAGAAATATTTTGGGACAGTATGGAAGTAGTATCTGTATAGAAAGGATTAAGCTTTATTCCCAAAATACATTTCAGAGTTAGGCAGCAGCTTTTTGGGGGGAGGTTCTCAAACTGTACTTTTGACATGCTTAGTGGGTGCTGAATTGGTAGAAGATGATTGTAGCTCCATTATTGGTGGACTCTAAAGAGTTGTCTTAGCCCATTGTATATTGCTTTGAGCAAAGCTTTTATATGGCTCTAAGTCAGTAAAGTATGGTGTAGAAGTAGTCAATACTGCTTAACATCCATTTTTGGTCTTTCATACTTAGCGATTGGATTTGGTGGTCAGGTGTGCACCATGGCTCCTTAGTGATGGATGAACCATTCAGCTTTCAACAAAGACACTCTGACTTAAAAAACTAATGAAAAAAATTCCACTTTTGTTATTAGAGTGGGATAACACTAGAACAGACCCAGGAGGTTACAGAACCTCTTTTGTTAAATGTATTTGAGAAGAAGTTGGTCAAACTTCTGTCAACAGTTTTTAAGGAAGAATTGATTTTGTCTCAGTGTAGAATAATGGATTAGGCATTCTTCTGAAATTTCTTCCACCCAGCTAGTCTTGATTCTTCCGCTGGAATGCATATATTTAAATCCACAAAAAAAGCGAATCTCTTGTAGAAAATAATACTTCTGGAGTGCTCTGCTAAATATTCCAGGAAGTGTGTTACTCTGTAGTGTAAAGGTTTGAGCTGACAAGTTAACTGGCAAAGGGAGATATGGATGATTTCCTGAGGTGCTTCAGTGTGTGTCTGCTTAAAAGTACCTTTAGCCTTTTGGCAAAAAAAACCCTTTAAACCATTAAAAAAAAAGGCTATTCTACTGTAATTATAAAGAGGTATGTGTGGGAGTAGCACGTTCAGATTGTTGGTGAGACACTGGTATTATTACGTGAGAGCTGTGTATTCGGATAATGAAAGCAGCAGTATTGAGTTGTGATAGAAGAAGAAGAAAGTGTCAGTTGTGAGAGTCTTGGTCAGTCTGTAGGGAAAGGGGAAAGTGAAGTGACAGTAATATTTATTTTAGACATGTACAAACATAGTCGATAGTAAAGCTTCACTGATCTGGCCAAACAAACTTGTCAGAAGATTTCCTTTTACTCTAGAGAACAACGTGGAATTTGCAGGGAAAGTAATATTCCCTGAGAAAAACATTCATTTTCTGTCTCAGTTATGTTATCATTCGGAATCCGGTACACAGCCCTTACTAGTTGTCCTAGGATTTATTCTAGCTGCCGCTGTTTAAGTGGATAGATTAGTAATGTGTGTTTGGTTTCCCAGAGCTACCTTAATGGTAAGAAGCAGAAATTACTGACAAGTACAAGAGTAAATACAGTGGAAGAAACCTGTAGGAAATTCCTTTCTCCCCATTTTCTTCTTGACTAGCATCTGCAGAGCTCTTGGATTGGTCAGGTTCTGTGGCATCAAACCCAACCCACAAATCCAGCAAAGATTCTACTGTCTCGGTTTCAGCAGAAAGTGGTTCCTCAATTTTGCTCCAGTGGGAGGCAAAGGGCTAATCTTTCTTCAGGGTAACGAGACAATGATACGTCTTTTGACAGTTCTCTTAAAAGCTGATTGAAAAAAGAGTAAAAGGAAAAGCCTTCCCAAGATGATATGTATTACACCACCATATCCACCATGTAGACCTGTAACTTGCTGTGTCTGGGAAGGCCCGGAAGATCTGCAGGAGGTCTGAGAGATCTAGCTTCCACACACAAGTGCCCAAATTTTCCTTCTGTTTTGGTTTTTGAGTGCCGTGATATTAGCCCTTTTCACGCACCTAGAAAAACGTGACTGTTAATCTATTGTCCCTTGCACTATGAGCCCAATTTAATTCCCACTTCTGTCCCGAGTTTCTGGAAGGCTTGTCTCATTGAGCATAATACAAACTCAGGACGATACACTAGATAGATGTCAGGCTTAACATTGCCAGACTCAATACAGCCACTGCTAATTCCAAGACATAGTTAGTTTACAGTGGATTTAATGAATTTCAAGGTAAAAATGTATTTCTTAAACAATTTTTTTTTTTTTGCATAAAATTTAATATACAATTAACATGGAGTAAGTGCCAGTGTTTGCAAATTTCACATGAATGCTGAGTTCTAAGGCTATCTTCATTGAAAGGCCTGTCACTTCCTGGGAAATGAGGCATTGTATGTCGAGGAAAAAGTGAAACTGTCAAGCTCCTGGGAAGTGACAGACGTAAGAAAAGTCAGTGCCTGTGAAAAGTTTTGGATATTGGTTAAATGTTGTCATCCTTGCCACTTCATATGTTCATTAAAGCATAAAGATGAAGCATTGATATGAGCTGGCACAAATCATCGGAGCTAAAAGGATTTGGATGGTCAGGTGAACATTGAAGTCTTGATTAGACAGCAAGAAGTCATTTATAATTTACTTCACTGCTATTCTTCGTGAACTTTCTAGCTGCTTTGTCAACAATAACATTTGATTTTTTAATTTGGCCTGCGGGCAGCTGGTGCCAGGAGGTAGCTGTAGAGTCTCCCTGAGAAATTCACAAGTGTACGTTTGTAAAATCTTACTGTCTACATATGCAGATTTATTAGGAATGGAACCTTTGGACTCTATAAAGGAGGACTTGCTTTTTATGGCAGGTACGTTATCTCTTGGAATGGGTGGAAGAAGACTTAGAAGATGAGGACGATGCAGTCAGTACATCAAAACCAGAATTCTGCCATCCGTTATGCCAGTGCTCAAAATGTCAGCCAGCACAAAAGGTTGGAATATTAACTCTGTAAAAAGAATAATTTATGTTCCTATAATGTAACTTTTAGCTTTAGGGAAGTAGCATTTATATTGCCCGACACCTCTGTATCTCTGTCTAAAAAGCAATTAAATGTATACAGATTGTAACAAGAATTTAATGTCTTGAAATTGTTCTCTTTTTAATTGAACTATAGGAAATTTTGGGTACAGGAACAGTGTTCAAAAATTTGCTCAATATCTAATGGAGTGGAAAAACTTTGCAGTTTGGTTTTAGAATATGTGGACTGCTGTCATTAAGGTCTGGACAACTTTGAATAAACAGGAAAAATCTTTTCCTAAGCCTCAGTTTCTCCTGGTTCTCTTTTACAGTTTGCATTGCTAACTGTCAAAAGTATCTACTTAGCTGGGAGTAATCAGTTTAGCATGGAATACCTGATAATCCTATAATGAATGTAATGCTGATAAAGTATGTTTTTTAAATGCCTGATATCTTTCATACAAGCTATATCTAAAACCTCTTCAGAGATTACATATAATTGCAAAGACTTCCTTTTAAATTGCAAAGACTTCATTTCCCCTTATTTATTACGGACTATAGAGGAGAATCAGGCTTTACAATACTTTTTTTTTTTTTTTTTTTTTTTTTTTTT